>WAAF01013553.1:269086-422915 GCA_013400475.1 Tricholaema leucomelas
GGAGAGAGGAAGGAGAGAGGAGAGGCTTGGCTTTTCCAAAAGGGGCAGACACAAGTACACAAGGAGACAGGGAGCAATGTAGTTCTCTTTGTGTCTCCACATTCCTGAGAGTTTCTGAGAGATGAAGGCTAGGATCTCCATTAGGTTGTGTGGTGCAGACACCAGGTGAAGGCAGTGTTCAGCCTGAAGCAGTTGTGGACCTTGTCCCTGCCCTCTCTGCATGTTCTGAATAGCTGTTTTGAAATACAACCTGCTGGACATAAAAGAAAATAAGGTGTCCTCGGGATGAGGTCTTTCCTTTTCTTACAATCAGGTATCTTCAGGTATCTTCTCAGCTGAGAACCAGAACAGTGTTTAAAATTAATGCAGCTGCAAAGCAGCATTTGTCTGTGACACCCCCTCCCCTGCCAAAGAAGTCCCATATAGTAATCTTGTCCTCTCTTTCTTCCATCAGAGGCATGGGACGGAGTGAAAGGGTAGAACACGTTTAAGGCAAGAGTCAAAAAGAGGTGTTCAACTCCCACCTGAGCTTTAAAATACCTCTTCCTTTGTACACTAAGGTTACCATCTCAGACTTCCCCAGACATCTTTTTCTTTTTTCTTTTTTTTCCCACCCCTAGACACTTTCAAAAGAGAAATTCTCCATTTATTTTTATCTCCATCACCTGCTACAAGTGAGCCTGATCTGGCAGGGGGGCTGGGCTAGATGATCTTTTGAGGTCACTTCTAGCCCCTGGCATTCTGTGATTCTGTGATCAGCTACAGGAAGGAGCACCTCCTTCTCCACCTCTGGAGCACCTCCTTCTCCACCTCTGGGGCACCTCTGCTATGAAGACAGATTGAAAGAGTTGGGACTGTTCAGGCTGGAGAAGAGGAGGCTCTGAAGTGACCTTATTGTGGCCTTCCAGTATCTGAAGGGGTCCTACAAAAACACTGGGGAAGGACTTTTTAGGCTTATCAAGTAGTGACAGGACTAGGGGGAGTGGAGCAAAGCTGGAGATGGGTAGGTTCAGACTGGACGTGAGGAGGAAGTTGTTCAGCATGAGAGTGGTGAGAGCCTGGAATGGGTTGCCCAGAGAGGTGGTTGAGGCCCCATCCCTGAAGGTGTTTAAGACCAGGCTGGATGAGGCTGTGGGCAGCATGATCTAGGGTAGGGTGTCCCTGCCCATGGCAGGAGGGTTGGAACTAGATGATAGACTGATTCTATGGTTCTAAGGATTATTAGACATAGTCATCGATGTCAGGTCTGTAACCAAATATTAAAGGAAAAGAACAGAGAGGGGTGTGTCCTTCAACAGCCTTAACACACCTACAAGTGTGGATCATAGAATCATAGAATCAACCAGGTTGGAAGAGACCTCCAACATCATCCAGTCCAACCTACCACCCAGCCCTAGCCAGTCATCTAGACCATGGCACTAAGTGCCTCATCCAGTCTTTTCTTCAGCACCTCCAGGGACGGTGACTCCACCACCTCCCTGGGCAGCCCATTCCAATGCCAATCACTCTCTCTGGGAAGAACTTCCTCCTAACATCCAGCCTATACTTCCCCTAGCACAACTTGAGACTGTGTCCCCTTGTCCTGTTGCTGGTTGCCTGGGAGAAGAGACCAACCCCCACCTGGCTACAGCCTCCCTTCAGGTAGCTGTAGACAGCAATGAGGTCCCCCCTGAGCGTCCTCTTCTCCAGGCTGCACACCCTCAGCTCCCTTAGCCTCTCCTCATAGGGTTTGTGTTCCAGGCCTCTCACCAGCTTTGCTGGGGGATGGGTGAAGGGAACTGGGTCACAGAGAGTGGTTGGGCACATTTGGTCTCCTAAATTGCTTCTCTTGGAACAGAGCATAGGGCACAATGGTCTGCTCATGTGACCCAGCAGGATAATTTTTTGTGTTCATATGTTAAAGGGACGGCTGGCAGAAGGCGTAGGAGGGAAGACATGGCTTTGTTGGGTCTTCCAAGTACAGTAGGCACTCAAAACACCTCCAGGGCTGCTGCTGCTGGCTGAGGCTCTTTTTGCTTTCATCCAGCAATGACACATTTTCCCATCTCTCTGAGGAACCAGACCTACCCCCAGCAGCAGCAACATATAAAGGTCACATTTCTTGTCAAGGTGCAGGAGAACCTAAAAAGACCTGGTGGCTGGGCAGCAAGTCTGGTCAGGAAGGGGCCTTTTCCACCCTGCTTTCTGGTTTCCTTGTGTGTATGTTTGGCTTGGTTTGGATTTTGGGGTTTTTGGGGTTTTTTTTGGTCAAAACAAACCCATCAAGCATTGGTAAAAATACTGTGGTATTTCTGGTAATAACATCAAGGACTGTGATTTGGGAATGCTGTCTATGTGCATCACAGTCGTTGTTGCTTAGAAGCTTTATTGCTTGCTTTGCTTGCATAGTCTGTGCTCCCAGCTTGAACTTCATTAATTCAATGAACTGAACCTTATTTTTGGTAAGCATCCTGTTGACCTCTCTGTAACTGCAGGAAGCTCTTCACCATAAACATGATCTCTCTCTCCAGTCATAGCTTGTCAGCTCCACAGAAGAGAGATTGTGGTCACCTCTGTCTGGAAACCATTTATCCTACTGCCATAAATAAATGGGACAGACTGGGAATGGATAAGGTACCCAGGAGGATCTCTGGAAGAGAGATCAAACCTCAGACTTGTCTCTGAATACCAATGTCCCTGGAGCTTTTGCCTTGCACATGAGAGGGAGAACCACACTTCAGCTCATTCCACACTTGCTCAGAACCCCAGGCCTTGCTCTGGGTTGCTGTGATGCCCTCCCCTCCAGGCACCTCTGATGCAGTTGTATGTGAAGGCAAAGGTGAAAGCACGGTGACAGAGAGTTTGCATGCCCTCACCCATTGTAGCACGGCAAAACTTGTCCTGCACTGACCTGTTCCATGTAAGAAGCAGCAGCGGCAATTTTAGTTCCCTGTTGCTGCTTCACTGGCACCAGAGGCATGGCTTTGTAGAGATCTTCATGCCCAGTAAAAACAAAGACAAGTCAGGAGGAAATTCCCTTCCCTACTCTTCCTAGAGCTCAAGCTGGGAAGGCAGGGCTACTGGCAAAGGCCTTTCCTGGAGAAAACTGATGCTTTGAACAGAGGCTGTGTGGTGTGGCCAAACAATCACTTCACAGGGCACTCACAGAATCACAGAAACATTCAGGTTGGAAAAGACCCTCAGGATCCAACCCATAACCCATAAACCTGCTCTACAAGGTGCACCCTAAACCATATCTCCAAGCACCACATCCAAATGACCTTTAAACACATCCAGGTTTGGTGACCCAAGTGCCTCCCTGAGCAGCCCACTCCAGTGGCTGACCACTCTTCCTTGAATTCTTTTTCCCTAATATCTAGTCTAAATTCACCCAGTCACAGCTTGAGGCCATTCCCTCTTGTTCTATCACTAATTACTGGACAGCCCCCTGCTGCTTGCCCCTCCATCCTCCCACCTGCTTCACCTCTCCTCATCACTGACCACCCCTTAAGGCCCCAGGACATCTTTCATGGCCAAAGGGGCTGGGAAGTTCTGTGCCTTTGGGGTTGTGATGGTTTGGGTGTTATCTGCCCACACACACACTCTTAAGTAAATCACCCAGACTAGACTCAGACGAGCTGGATAATGAATGAAGCTTTATATTTACAGCTTAGCACAATATACAAGCAGGTATTTACAATATCTACAGCTATATACAGAAATATACAAGTTAAAAAGGTAATACAGACACACAACAGCCCTCCCAGAAACCAGAGTCCCCAGGAGGGGCTCTCAACCACCCTTCCACCTTCTTTCCACCCCTCTACCTTACCCCAGACTTTGTCTTATGTTCAAGGTGAGTTTGGAGGATTGTCCAGCGGGGGTTAGGAAGCAGATGGATTAGTTAGGCAGCAAGCAGAGAGAGAGAAGTGCAGCCCCAAAAGCCAGAGGGCAACTCTGTTATCTCTGTTCATGTTCTTGTTCTTGTACATCTCAGCAAGCCTATGAGTGAAGTAGACATCACCATTGTTTCCTTTTCACAGTCTATAATCTAATTCTTCTCACCAAAATATCCCAGCTAGGCTCAAACTAGCACAGGGGTCAAACCCAGGCCCCCTGGATGTGAGAGAGGTCACTCAGAGGGGAGAAGGCAAGGAAACCCACATTCCTCCATCTCAGCAGCAGGAGGCAGGAGCCCTTCATACTGAAGCTCCAGCAGATGAAGAATTGCACTCCAGTCTGATTGTTTTATAAAAATCTGTTCCAGCACCTGTCCAGAGCCATGATCACATCTTCAGTCATGGGGCTGAATGCCTTTTAGTTTTAATCATTTGATCAAATGCCCTCGTGAAACAGCCATTTGTTCAAATGATTGAAGGTTTGTCATTTGACCAAATTACTGCCCTGGCAGAATGACTAACGGGTTATGGCACAATGTCAGATTCTATTAATGTCACCCAAGAGAGACAGCTAAGGAAGGTAAGGGTTAAGGGAGGAAGTTTGTAGAAAACTTAATTCCCTCCCCCCCTGTACTCCCTACACATACACAAGTGTGGTCCCAAGGAGCAGGGTGTGAAATTGCTTGGATGGCTTCACACCACCTGAGACAGTAAGTGGCTGGGTGGGCTCCCTGTGGACATCCCTCAAAATCTGGGGAAAACAAGGAGCACACCTGGAACACTGTGTCCAGTTTTGGGCTCCCCTGTTCAGGAGAGACAGGGATCTGCTGGAGAGAACCACAAGGATGATTGGAGGACTTGAGCATCTCCCCTATGGAGAGAGACTGAGAGACCTGGAGATGTCCAGTCTGGAGAAAAGAGGGTCTGCTCAATGTCTATAAATATCTGAGGGGTGGGTGTCAAGTGGATGGAGCCAATCTCTTTTCACTGGTGCACAGCAATAGAGCAGGGAGCAATGGGTACAGACTTGAACATAGAAGGTTTCACCTCAACGTGAGAAGAAACTTCTTTACAGTGAGGGTGACAGAGCACTGGAACAGGCTGCCCAGAGAGGTTGTGGAGTCTCCTTCTCTGGTGACTTTCAACACCCACCTGGATGGATTCCTGTGCAGTTGAAGGCTGCCACTGCTGGGACTGGACGGAGAAGAAAACTTGATCAAACCATGAGCTGAAAACCACAGCTTGGTGACAGCAGTCCTAGGCATTTCTAGTACCAGTGGTGTTACCACACATTCTCTGCCTGGATCAACAGGGGCTACTGGCATCATTTCCTCACTCTTGCCTGCTGGTGTTTCTCGAGATGCAGTTCTTAGTTGGAAGGAAAGGAGGGTGTGGAGGAAGAAAGACTAAAACATAGCCACTGGAAAAAGTGAGAACTGACAGCAGCCATATAAGGGAGTATTAACCTTTCACAAATCTGCTCTCTGGCCTGTGACTGGAACCAGGGAATTGTAGGAGGTCTCCTGCATGCAGCACAGTTGTTCTGGCACATGCTGGTTTCCTGTGAATTGCAGTTTATGAGGTGTTAGTACAGAGGTGGGATGGATTTCGCTAGCATTGAAGAAGCAGCAAAGCTCAAACAAGAGACCAGCATCAAGGAATTGACTTCCCTCATGCTTCAAGAAGGGTTTGGCTTGGAAATTCCTGTTGAGTAATGACCACACAGAACTCACACACCCTCTACGGCCCTGTTCTCACATGGACAGGCAGGTGCTGCAGTGTGACATACAGTCCCACACCTCTGAGGGTCCTGGCAGGAGGAGGTGCTGGATCTGGTTTCTCCCCGTTTCCTCTCTGCTACCCATGTTTTGTTTCAAGCAAGATAGAAGGATGGAGTGCCACTGCTTCTCATCCAGACGTGCAGTTGTCTGCTTGTCCCCATACCAGAGCCCTGCCACGTGGACACAGCCAATAATTCAAACAGAATAACAGTCTGATTATCCGACCTGAACTCCTGACCTGCAGATGTGACATAGAGCAGGCCAGGAAACAGCACAGCTGAAGGCATGTGGCGTGCGTGTGTGCGTGCGTGTGCAGGAGCAAGTGCACAGGCGTGAGCATGGGCTCCGCCTCTTTGGCCAGCTCCACTGCTGCTCCCTGCAGCCTTTGGCCAAGGCACAGCCTTCTCCATCTCAGAATCACAGAAACATCCAGGTTGGAAAAGACCCTCGGGATCACCAAGTCCAACCTATAACCCTACTCTACAAGATTCGCCTTAAATCATATCCCTAAGCACCACATCCGAACGACCCTTAAAGACATCCAGGGTCGATGACTCCACCACCTCCCTGGGCAGCTCATTCCAGTACCTGACCACTCTCTCCGTGGTAAACTTTTTCCTAATATCTAATTTAAACCTACCCAGAGTGGAGCACATCTCTGAAAAGGCAAGTGATGGCATGGGTGATTGCCACTGTCAGTTCCAGGACAGTGTCTCTCTCTTTGTGCCTTGGGGATCAGATATGTTTTTGTTTAACCTTTTGTGTAATTGATTTATTTTGTATGGTTTTGCCTTTACGCAGCCTGTAAGGAGGCTTGAAGCTGCTTTATCCTGTAGAGAAAAGCCTGTAGCTGTGGGTCAGGCTGGTTCCAGAAGACTCTGACCCAGGGCACCACTGCAATACACTAGAGACCAGCTGCCCAGCCTGTGGAGGTGCGGGCTTGAACTCAGGACAGACTCTGCCTTCGACTACCCTGCTTTCAGCCTATAGGCTCTGTTGTCTTGGCCTTACATGAGCCAGCCTTCACAGCTGACTACAGAGCTTATAATACTAGAGAGGTGCTATATATCCTCTGCACTCCTACGTGTATGTGAGGACTGCCTGTACCAGGCCTGCAAAATTACATATACACAAGTGCAGAGGGAGCTGATGTTGCAAAGACCTGCACTGGCCATAAAAGGATTGCCAGTTTGGCCTCAGCTGAAGTAAATGTCTCAAGCAGACCCATTATGTATTCTGTGTCTACACAAAGGGTTTGATTTGAGATGTATTTATGCTGAAGGATATTATGTATTCTCTTTATACACCATGCAAGGTTACATTTTGGGGGGGAAATTTATATTTGCTTTTTATCATACAGATGTACAAACGATTTATGGCCAGACCTACTGAATCTGTTTGAGGGTGCCAATTTACTTCTGATTAACTCCAGAAGTGCTGGAGATCATTAATTCGCTCACTGCTTGTGCTGGTTTGAAGCTAGCTAGAATGTTTTGGTGAGAAGAACTAGATTACAGGCTGTGGAAGGAAAACAAGGCTGATGTCTACTTCACTCATAGGCTTGCTGAAAGGTATAAGAATAAGAATCCAAACATAGATAACACATTCTGCTTCATTCTGCTTCTCCTGCTGGGAAGCTCCGAGCTGCATCTCTCTCTCTAACCTCACCCTCCATTTCTCTGACTAATCCACTTTGCTTCCTAACCCCCTGGCCAAACCTCCTTTCTTTCTTGGGACTGGGGTAAGGTTGAGAGGGGTAGGGGGAAGGTGAAGGCATGGTTGAGAGCCCCTCCTGGGGACTCAGGTTTCTGGGAGGGGAGTTGTGTTTCTGTATTACCTTTTACCTTGTATATTTCTGTCTATAACTGTATATACTGTAAATATCTGCTTGTATATTGTGTTAGCTGTAAATATAAGCTTCATGCAATTTCCAGAGCCGGTTGAGTCTAGTCTGGGTGATTTCCAAAGTCACACTGCTACTAACGTGATTCAGATCAGTCCCTAACTGATTCCTAGATAGTACTTTTTTATCAGATGATCTGACAGTAGGAAGGTCAGGATCATAAATTCTCCATCGAGAGTGTAGGGATTGAAAGTGGAAAGTGCCTCCCCTGAGTGAGCAGCGGAGCTGGGAGCAGGAGCTGAGGATACCAAGGCAACCGGTCCAGCCACCTGTCCAGCTCTGCAGGAGTATTGGGTGCCTGCCACCTCCTTCTAGGGACCTTAGCTGTGGAGAAGCCCAGCTTGCCTGAGGATGCTCATAAAGGCTGACCGCAGCCTTTCCAGAGGTGGTTGGGTCAGCTGGGAGCAGGTGGTCAGCCTGGGACATCAGCACAATGGTTCTTCATCCAATATACATGTTCTGATGTTCTTGCCCCTTCCCATATTCCTTCCCACAGCCTCTCATGTTCCCAAAGTATCTGTGGTACACTGTGCAAGCCAGGCCATGTTGTCCTTTGAGGGAGCAGAGTGAATGCTGCCACTGCTGTGTGAGGCATGAGATTCTCAGCAAGGTGCCCTGAAGTTGGATACTCACAGCTACATTTGGCCACCTGCATAAACCATCTTATTCTCAGTGCCGTGGACTTTGTTTCTAACTTTACACAAGCTTAGCTAGCACTGTGTAGGTGAGTTTGATTTGCAAAGTGCTCAGGTTTCCACTCAGTCCAAAAAAGACACTAAGAAGAGAAGGGTGCCTTTTGCTCCTAGGCAAAAAAAAAAAAAGCTCTTCCCCTTCCACCAGATGCTGTGTAGCTCCCAGAACTGAGCCCTTTTCCTCTCACCTTCCTCTAGCACCTGAAGCTAAAGTCCTTCTGGTTCTTTCCAACTCCTTCGGCTGTTTGGTACACCTTCTCCTCCCTACATCCCTGCGCTTACTCCCACTATACTGCTGCAGCCTGCTCATATGCTGCACCATCAACCCCTGCCCATTCCACAAGTAGGCAACAGAGGAATTAAGAGCATTGCAGTATTTTTTTTTGCCTCTCTCAAAAAGTGTGCCCAGACCCTCCCTTATCAACCCTGTGAAGACCTTGCTGGACAGAAACATCAACAGGCAAGTGTGGCGTCACATCAGAAATACCTGAAGTACTCATGGCCAGTGTCAGTTGTCAGTGACTTCTGCTTGCCTTGATTGGTGTAGGCTGCTGTCTTCTCCTCACTAGGGACAGCTCATACAACAGTGGTTTGCTCTAGTCTGCTCTGTGGTGGCATCCTTCTTTCGCCCACTAGGTGCAAGAAACCTAATCCACTGCTTCCCGGGCAGCAGGAACGACCGTGCAATAAGAAAAGCATCTCTGTTTAAGCCGATATTGCAAAGCCTTTAAGAACCACTGCCCAATGACTGTGGGGCAAAACCATCAGGCTCAGAGAGGGACTGCTCCAAATAAAGTACAATTTGCACTTTCAAATCAGGTGCTGATGTGCAGCCTGTTGCTACCAGAGGTAATAAACGGAGCCTGTTTGGACTTTGTAACACCTTTGTGACGGCGTGGTGGAATTATGCCCAGCTTATCAGAAATGAAAGCAGTATTTGACATAACAACTGTATTTGTTCATCACACCCAGCACTGTGAAATGTGTTGGTCAAGGAGAACTCCCACAGAACAGCTCAGCACTTAGCCCCCAAAAACCCCTGCAAAAGCTGTGGGAGGGTATGAGCTATTGTGTTTTCAAGCAAGTAACAGATATGGCCAGTGCAGCCAGTTTCCAAAGAAGCTCAAGCTCCTGTTAAGTGTGTCACAATCTATGATAACTTTGCCAAGTCCTTTCATATCCTGCAGCTCCAATCGCTGTCATCTGACTCCTGCAAAATGTGGGAAGGAAAAGCAAATGTCAGTAAAATCACTTTGTGTCTTTCAGACCACCACACCGTCTGCCTCAAGAGTAAATTCATGACCTCTGCTTCTCCTCTGATGGATGTAGAAAAGGCTGTTTGTTTACTTTGTTCTTATTGGAATATTTTACTTCAAGAAAATCCTCTCCTATCTGATTTTTGGAAGTGATTTAGAACCTGCCCACCTTGGGTGGCAAGGCTCCTGTGTCCACTGGTGGTAGAGCTTCTATCTTCTCAGCTTCATTGGAGCAACCTTTTCCACTTTGCCAGGTCTACATCTTACCTTGAACATTTAGCTCTCAAAACATCTCATTTTTTCATTCTGATAGGAAAAAAGTAATGCACTCGGGGATGACTGAGCCCTGCAGCACTGGAAGGTGACTAACCTGTGCTGGGAAAGCAAAGAGGAAGCGTTGGGGGGGTAAAAAAACAGTGCCTACCTGGGCAAGAGCTTGGGGTGATAATTCTCTGTTCTGGAGAAGCCACTAGGTGAAATTGACATGAGATATTTGTGGCTGTTCCCTTGCCTCCAAAGAAGAGTGAAAGGAGAAAGCTTCATTCATCACTGCTGTGCACATGGGTGCCTGAACTTTGTGGAGGCAATCTGCCTGGCACTGCTTCTTCGCATGGAGATGGGGCACAGCCACACCGCCACCATGAGGGTTAAGGTTGGTTCAGCCTGGTGAACAGCAAAGGGAAAATCTCCAAGACTGGATCTCAACTTCCTTAAATATTTGTGAAATGCTCACAAATGGGTTTTGTTGGCATGTAGGAATTGAGACCTTTTCTTCAATGCCAAATCTGAAATTGCTGAGTGAGATTTTACATGAGTTTTAGCTCAGGGTGATTTTCCAAATCATCATTACAGGCATCTCTGGGAAGCACTGCAACATACAGGTTTATCTGGCAAATCACTACTGCTTGGTTGCTTAAAGCATGGGGAAGGGCTCACACTTTTGGTTTTCACAGTTTTGTCTTTTCTCTCTTGGTTCCTCTCTTTACAAATGTCTACTATCACACTGCACACGAGCAGCAGTCTTTAGGGCATGTAGAAGTAATCCAGGACTTTGATCATTGGACCAGATGGTCTTAGAGGTCTTTTCCAACCAAAGACAATTCTATGATTCTATGATTGTACAATTCTAAGACTTGGGCCAGTGGAAAAAAGCATTAGAAGTCATACAATCAGTCTGGGAGATAACTGGGAAAAGCACAAACATCAGCTTAGTTTTATCAAATATTACTTTTAAAGGACAAAGAGGAGAGGGGAGATTGAGGAAATCTCAGTGGCACTACTAACCTGTGCTGGAGAATGGCTGTTCAATGACATACACAGTAAATAAAAATGCAAATCCTAAACCACAATATAAAACTCTGTGCAGCCCCAAGAATGAGAAAGGTCACCACTTCAGGAACAGCAAAATCTTCCAAGGAAGTGGGGCAAGGTGGAGCCTAAGCATGCAAGTAGAGCACTTACTGCATCCTCTACAGTGTCTTGTTCCCTGCATCATGCCTTGTCCGTGTGACAACCCCAAAGACACTTCTGGGGTGAAAGTCTAAGACTAGGGAGGAGCTACATGGTCAATGTTAGCCTAAACAAACATGGAAGTAGGACTAGAATCAATATATAAACTACTCGCACCCCTTGATGGAAAAAATAGATCCAAATAGCAAACATGAGGCCCTATCTTGGTATAATCTCCCTAACCACAACCTCCAGGAAGATCTTGACAGGCTGGTTGAGTAGGCAAGAAAGAACCTGGGGCCAAGTGTAGGGTCTTGCACCTGGGAACACATAACCCAGGAATGCAGCTCAGTTTAAGAGACATCTGGCTTGAAAGCAGCACTGTGAAAAGGGACCTAGAGGTCTTGGCAGACAAAAGGCTCAACGTGAGTGAAGAGTGTGCTGCAGTGGCAAAGAAAGCCAGCAGGATGTGAGCTGCACTAACGAGGGTATCATAAGCAGGGATAAAATTGGCATTCTCCTACTCTACACAGCACTGGGCAGACCACACCTTAAGTACTGTGCACAATTTTCGTGTCTTGCTATATAAGAAGGATGTAGACAAGATGGAAAGGGCCCAGAGAAGGGCTATGAGAATGATCAGGGGACTGGAAGACCTGAAGAAAGGCTGAGAGAACTGGACTGGTTCAGCCTTGAGAAGAGAAGGGTTAGGGGAGACCTCGTAACTGTGTACGAGTATATGAAGGGCAGCTATCATGAGAGAGCCTCCCTTTTCACAAAGAGCCACGTGGTAAAGACAAGAGGTAATAGGCATAAGTTGCTGCTGAGGAGATTCAGACTGAATACCAGGAAGAAATAATTTCACCACTTGAACTATTAGACATTGGAATAAACTCCCAAGGGAGATGACAGATTCCCCTGCATGAGCCAGTTTCAAGGCCCAGCTTGACAAGGTGCTGGGCCACCCCATTTAAACTACATTCTTACCCTGAAAGGTTGGACTGGATGATTCCTGAGGTTCCTTCCCACCTGGTATTCTATGAATCTATGAATCCCATCAGCACATGCCCTGGAGATGCCTGCTGCTCCCTCCATCTTTTGTGAGCACAGGCAGTGAAATGGCTTTGCCCTAGGCTTCCTTGTGCACCCCAAGGTGAAAGGTAGGGTGAAGAGTGTGACATCCATGCTGCCTCCAGCAGAGAGGTGCAGATGAGCACACTCCTCAGCTGAGCTCAGGACTCATCCTGCCCATCCTTCACATTGCAAGCCCTGTGGCCAGCAGCATGTACCCAGCCTTATCTGTGGGCACAGTCAGGCTAGCTCAGGCACAGATGGGAGGGTGCTACAATCCCATCTGCCAGCTGGTTGCTCTCCTAAAGTCTGACTTTGAAGTCTCTCTTTCCACCTTTATATCTGTGGCTGGGATGAGCAATCCCCAAATGGCTGAGCTTCTCACTCGCCCTCCATTTCTTCAGCGGGCTGCCTTGATCCTTTATCGGGGACTCCAGGAGCACAGCAGTCCAGACTGCTCAGACATCATCCCAAGGATCTTCCTCCACCAGGGATGCAGGACCCTCAAAGTAAAACCTGCCAGAGCCCTCTGCTCTGCACTCCCCCAGATGATTTTCCACAGCTGGCAACTTCATCAAGAGGAATTTCTTTTGACGCTGCCAGTGAGGGAGAAAGCACTGTCAAGAGGGCTTTAAAAGCACAGCTGCTGCTGACTGATTCACTTGCAGTAATCCAGGCAAGCGGAAGAGTTCCCAACCATGGCAGCAAATACTCCTATGGCACAGGTAGTGGGTGCAGGAGACACACTGGGAATGGAGTTTAGCAGACAGGGCTCAGGGCCTGGGATTAGACCATGGCAAGAAACATCTGTGAGCTGGAGCTGGGTTGAGGTTTCCTGAGCATTATCAGTCTGCCCGGGAGGGAGAGTAAAGAGAAGACAGTCCAAAACAGCCCCCGGGCTGGCAGCAAGGGGGATGGCACCTTGCACTGAGGGCTTAAAGGTTCAGCATAGTGGTTGTGTGGGGATGGAGTAAGACAGATTACTGGGAAGCAGGTGAAACAGGAGAGGAGGAAGGAGTCATGTATGCAGAACAGAAGCTCAAAGTGCAAAAGTAAGACAAGGAAGCACTTTATGGCCTTTATTAACCCACCAGAAACAGCAGGACAGAGAGCAGGACTGAGAGATAACCATACTGGGAAACTTTGCAAATCTTTCCTTCTGGCACTATTCCACTGCTGGCAACCATACAGCTCCAGTATCTAATCCTGGCCATGGTTGTAGCAGCTCAGAAAATGAAACCGCAGGAGCCCTAACTGCCTCGCACTGGGGCAGAGACCCACTGCATCCTGGACCTGGCCCCTACACCTTTAGCTTGCTCTTGCTTTTAAAGGAAAAAGGCCCAGTGGTGTGGCCTTTGCAGTACTCTCCCTGCTGCATGCCCAGTCACTCCAGTGGCTCTCTGGAGAGGTTACCAGGGACAAGAGTAGTGATGGTGGGTTTGGGAGAGAATCTCAAACGCTTCTGTGCCCAGGCTTCCCTTCTTTGCCTGTTCCCAGCAACAGTGCTGCAGCAGAGTGCAGGAGCAGCTCTTTGCACACAGGGCAGCTATGTGAAGTAGAAGGTTTTTTGGATGAACAGAAGTGGTTGAGTGAGCTTATCTGAAGGAAGAGTGGAGTAAGGAGGGGGAAGCCTCTTCTCCTTGGTGGCAAGCAACAGGACTAGGGGAAATTGTTTCAAGCTGCACCAGGGGAGGTTCAGGATGAATGCTAGGAAATACTCCTCCACAGAGAGGGTTACCAAATATTGGAATGGTCTGCCCAGGACAGTGGAGTCACTGTCCCTGGAGGTGTTTAAGCAGCCTGTGAACCTGGCACTCAGGGACATTGTTTAGTGTTGACCCTTCAGCGCTGGGTTGAAGATTGGACTGGATGATCTTTGAGGTTTCTTCCAAAGGGCTGTTTTCTATGATTCTGTGTTTCTGTGAATGCAGTGTATGTCAGCAAGGTCACTGCTCCACTTGTCAGGGTTGGGCTGGTTTCAGTGACCACTCCCCTCAGCGGTGGCCGACACCATTGCTGTGTCACTCTGCCTATAACTCACAGAGACGAAGCACGTCCAACACCCCTCTGAGACATGTATTCTATATGAAAATTTGGTTTATTACTGTCAGACCCACAAATCTGGATCCACTGTGTAATTCCACCGGCATCCATCAGTCAGACAGACACATTTAATGAGAATGAGAATTTATACTGCTACTTCCTATATTGGCTGCTGCCGAAGTGCAATTGACAGTCAGGATCTTCCCTTGCCAAGAAAATTGTCCCTGAAAGAGTGCCAGCATCTCGGCATTTCAGGAGAGCAAACCCCCCATGGCCACAGGGGTGTCTCTCTGGTGGATGCAGCATTGGATGCAGAAACAGGCTGTCTGTCCTGCATAGGCAGTCAGTGGAATAGATAGAAATGTATAATGGATGATCCTGCTCAGCACTTGGGAATGTCTACTCCCCAATCTTCCCAGGAAGCAACATGTTTGATTTCCTCTTTTTTTTTTTTAAGTGCTGTGTTGTGAATATTGACGTGGTCAGGTGCATTTGCATCAGCTGTAGCGGGGTGGGGGGAGATGTCTCTAGATGCATGCAGCAAGTCAAGTGCCTGGTTTTCATAGACCAACACTGCTGAAAATCCATTTTTCCTCTCATCTTCCCTACCCTTTCTTTAAAAAACTTTTGCTGCTCTCTTGGCTGATACAGAAAAGTCAGTGAGGATAAGAAGGAAGAGGTGCCAAGGTATTTCAACACTTGGAAAGGTCTCCTGTCTGTCAGAGAAGCATCCGTATCCCAGGTCTACCCCTGCACAGGGTGCTCCTGTTGCATTACATTTGTACTCCTGAGACTGCCCTGTGTCAGCCTAAGCCCCTGTGACTGCATACACACATGCACAGCTTCCAGCCAAGAGCAGGATAACCACCCTCATGCACCGGATACAGGGTGTACACCAGCAGCAGGGTGCATTTTCCCTGAACAAGGATGGGATTTCTGTTTCTGGAGACAAAAGTGCTCGGGGATGATTTTGCCTCAGTGTTGCATACTTCCTCCATGCTATTCAAACCAGGCATCTTGCCCTCTGAACCCTTCAAGAACCAAAAATAGAAAAGAGGCTGAGAGTCTTCCTTTTGAAATCATCCCAGTTTTACTCATTGACTGAACTTGGTAACAGTTCCCCTGGAGTGAATAAATTCTGGCTGCTTGAATTTTGAGCCAGGCAAGAGACCAAGAAAACAACTTTTCTGTCCAAAGTCAGTTTGGACTAAGGTCATTTTCCTTTTGCTGACAAATAGGTTTTCTGGCATCAAGCAAGGTAGTTGGCATGCATTCTTCCTGCTTTACTGAGGAACAGAGGTCAAAGGAAACCAAAAGACCAAAACTGCACTGGATAAGACTTGTCAACACCTACAATTTAATCTGATGCTGAGCCACTAGCCTGCACATAAATGTTACTGGCAAACCCCACGCATACATGCCTTCTGCAAAGAAAACATTGCAGGTTTTATGACTCAGAGAGTACCCTGTGGGTGGGACCCAGCTTGAGCCATCTTTTGCATAGCATCAGGTCCTCACATGATAGGAGACCACCGTCAACAGCTGAGTTGGAGGTTCTTGGGCAATGCCACTAGTAAAATGCTGAAATGCCAAAAAAACAACCTTAAAAGTGCTGAGCCTCCTCATTTGAGTACTGTGTTCAGTTCTGGGCCCCCCAGTTTAGAAGGGACATCGAGATGCTTGAGCGTGTCCAGAGAAGCGCGACGAGGCTGGTGAGAGGCCTCGAGCACAGCCCTACGAGGAGAGGCTGAGGGAGCTGGGATTGTTTAGCCTGGAGAAGAGGAGGCTCAGGGGTGACCTTATTGCTGTCTACAACTACCTGAGGGGTGGTTGTGGCCAGGGGGAGGTTGCTCTCTTCTCTCAGGTGGCCAGCGCCAGAATGAGAGGACACAGCCTCAGGCTGCACTAGGGGAAGTTTAGGCTCGAGGTGAGGACAAAGTTCTTCACTGAGAGAGTCACTGGCTACTGGAATGGGCTGCCCAGGGAGGTGGTGCAGTCGCCGTTCCTGGAGCTGTTCAAGGCAAGGTTGGACGTGGCACTTGGTGCCATGGTCTAGCCTTGAGCTCTGTGGTGAAGGGTTGGACTTGATGATCTGTGAGGTCTCTTCCGACCTTGGTGATACTGTGATTTACTGTGACTGTGATTTCCCTTTGATTTAAATGGAAGCTGAAGGTGCACAGCACCTTTCAGGATCTGTCCCTGTGTCAGCAGATACTGGCTGATCTTCTCTGACTGGCTGTCAAGACTGTCCTTTTTTCCATATTTTTTCCATATCTTTTTGGTTGGTTTGTTGGGTTTTTTTTTCCCAAGGAAGCGATTTGCCTATGATTTCAACTTTGAGAAGAGAAAATAAGGCAAATGCTATTTTTTAGTACAAGAACTGAAGCTGCCTGTCTTTTGAAAAAGGGTTCTGGTTCAGTGAGAAGGGAAGATCCCTGCCCTCCAGGCCTCTTTCGCAGCTCAGCAGCCCTCCTGCCAAGTTCTCACTAGCACTACCAATAAGGTTTATCACCACAAACCTGGTCAGGTTTTGTCTCCTGGCAAAACAGAAATAAGGTGCCCTCAAATTGGAGGTGAGCATGAGGAAGCACAGAGGGTTTAGGAGCTGGAAGGGACCCCAAAAGATCACCTAGTTTAGGATGGCCATCCTACAGCATCCCTTTAATTGCTGAAGCACTAGGCTCCCAAATGTAAATCCGCCACGGGTGCATCAGCACATTTCAAACCCATGAGTCGCTCTCACCGGACAACATGGCCTGGATAGTTGCCTTCCCCTGGGAAATTCCCTGAGGCAGGAAGGCGGTTGAACTACCCTGGTTCTGTCTTTGATATTAGAAGGAGTATCTGCTAGCCTCAGGCAACCGAGCTTCTGTTAATTTTGACCAGGGAGCATGATACACTGTGGCAAGCCGTGTCACTTAGGATTGTGGCTGCTTAGACGTGATGCCTCTGAGTAATGTAATTTATATTTCATGCACAATTGAAGCAGCTAATGGTATAATTCTCCAAGGGGGAAACAAGTTGTTACAGCATTAATTACATTGCAGTTGCCTTTTTTTTTAGCCCATACCGCACCGAGCACTTTCGAGTCATCAGCTCAACGACAGCAGTAGCTGGTGTCACGCAAAAGGGTCTTTGCCCAGGCAGACACGGGGAAGAATCGAATCTCTCCCATCCAGGAGGGACATCCTGGTGCCGCTGGCTGAGGGTTGCCGTGCCCTAGCCCGGCCGGTGCTGGCAGAAGAGAGCAGGCTGCCTCTGGCGTGTGGAGCCAGCCACTGCAGCTCGGCGCTGGCGGACGGCGTTGGAGAAGCAGCCAGACGTGCAGAACGAGCGCCAGTCAGGAGACGGTATCGATCTTGGGCATCCCAAGAGGTGGCGAATACATAAGTAGCCTGGGGTGTGGAGGAGGGATAGCTTAGCGAATGTGGCAGCCAGGAAGCAAGCATAATTCAACAGGTATGGGGAGAGCGGATAGAAGTGATAAAACCTCCTCTGATATTTCTGCCACCTGGCTTACCCCTCTGGGCATCAGTCACGGAGGGAGTGCCCTAGACCTGCCTTCTGTGTCTTTGCTACAGCAGCATCAACAAGAAAGCATCCAGAGGGAAGTTGAGCACAACCTTACCAGGTGTCACAAGGAGGGAGATTTGTTTCGGGGAAAGAGCAAGTGGCATTTTGGTAGGTGAGAGCCTCGAAGTCCCATCCAGCCTTAGAATTCGAGTGGCAAAAGGTGCTGAGGGCTCCCAGGCACCGAAAAACCTGCCCCAGACGGAGGGCAGCAGCTCTGCGTACGGGGGAATCCCTTCTGACCAGAGCTGAGCTATGACAGCAGCCTCGGGCAGGGCTTCGGCAGCCGCCGGCAGCGTGTGGCTCCGCAGCACAGCGGGTGCTGCTGTCTCTGGTTTGCCTGCGGCATCCAAACCACGGAGCTAGCAGCTGAGCTGGGAGGAGGTGTAAAAATAGAGCCACGGTCGCATAGCAGGATATGACCGGGCTGGATGTAACCCGAGTGTGCACTGCCATCAGATTAAAAAAAAGAGAGAAGGGGAAAGGAAAGGGCAGGAATGACACAACCGAGACTGCTATGAAATGCACTGAATTAAAAATAAAACTCTGGGTGTGTGTTTTGGCCCAGCAGCACGTCTGGGAGGGAAAGCAGCATGCTGTGCTGCCAAGTGTGAGCCTGGGATCAAGAGGAACATCTGTGGTCAGGCTTCCCACACTGTCAGGAGACTGGCAGGGCAGTACAGGTGACATCGCTAATCAAGAAGAGGAGGAGGGCAGTGTGACAGAGTGGACAATGGAGGTGGCCTTTGCTTACGCTGAGAGCACTGCCCATAGCAGCAAGCATTGCTATACACTGAGAGCCAGTGACTGTCTTCATCACGAGAAGCTGGTGGCCCAGGGTGCTACAGAGTCCCAGGGAGGATGCTGAGGAACATTTGTGTTCCCTGCACTCGAGCACTAATTTGGTGCAATCATTTATGCCAAACTGTAAAGGAACTGAGTGTAGATCCATATGGAAAGTAATGTTGTGCATCTATGCGGAGATATTCCAAGCATACCATGGGACATAAGATCTGAAGGAGGGAGAACTGGAAAATTATTTATTCACTGAGAAATGCAGCTTGTATGAAGCCAAGATTATTCAGTTCAGCTGAAGTTTAAACTAGAAAACAGCTTTGGCACCAAAAATATGAGGAAATTGTTTCTAAAAAGTCATTAATATCTGTTTCATATCATCACTTCCAAAAGGAAATACTGCTGTGTGGAAGAGAAATTCAAGTATCATTCACTAGGGGACACAAGGACCATTCTCCAAGGGGATGAGCACAAATGCATATATATATATATATACACACACATATGTTTAAATATATATATGTAGTCCTCCTAAAATGGTTACATATAAATCAGTGATTAAACAATATTGGCCTATTAACTACTCATTGATGTGATGACTCCACCTTGCCAAATGGATGTTCTCCCCTCAACTCTGTAGTGTCCCTCCTGCTCTGCCCCTGACTTTGTGAGGAGACAATAATCTCCATCCCTCTGGGATGTGCCACAGGCACTGTCCAGCAGGACACTGTCCAGCAGGATGAAATGCTGTGTTTCAGTCTCTTTCTGCAGCAGAGACAGAATTGAACTCCACTCTGTAATATTTTAGCTGTGAACCTTAGTCTACCATTTTTACCTCCTGAAGTATTTTGGGGTGCCTTTGCAGCATTCTTGGTGATAGCAGCAGAGACATATCTTTAGTCCCTCATGAACTCTGTTCTGGATCCCTTGTCTGAGAAGCAGGATTTTTTTCTTCTTGGTCTCCACATAAGTCTGAAAAACACAGCTATCTGGGGTGAGATTTGAAATAGATGTACTCCTGCAGGGTAAATCCTTTGGTCTGATTGAAGCATTTCATGGCACAGCCAGGAGAACAGACGTAGATAGACCCATGCTTGCTCCAACTATATTTCAGGCTGGCTAGATACAAGCCATCTCCAGCCAGGGAGCCAGATAATCATGGGTAAGCTTGTATCTAGCTCCAGGATCATAGGGATCTGGCTACTATGCCAGTGTCTCAAGTTGTGCCAGGGTAAGTATAGGCTGGATGTTAGGAGGAAGTTCTTCACAGAGAGAGTGATTTGCCATTGGAATGGGCTGCCCAGGGAGGTGGTGGGGCCACTGTCCCTGGAGGTGTTCAAGAAAAGACTGGATGAGGCACTTAGTGCCATGGTCTAGTTGATTGGACAGGGCTGGGTGGTAGGTTGGACTGGATGATCTTGGAGGTCTCTTCCAACCTGGTTGACTCTATGATTCTATGGCTCTATGACTCAGCCAGCTCTGAGACTCTGCCCAACAGGTCTCTGCAGTCTCATGCAGATCCAGTACCGACCCAAAGTGCTGGTTATCCACTGAGATTCACCAGACTTGTCCCCGAATGAAAGCAGAAGCCCAAACAGAAGTCAAGGCTTAGGATCCTGTCTCAACACTGCTTTTTCTTTTACTCTTTTTTTCTTTCCATTACAGCTAATTGATATCAGGGGCAGAGAGCTTTCTGCAGTTCATCACCTTGGGAATCAGGCTAGTGACGTGGGCAACCTCCACATGGTATGAGCTTGTTGGCTGTACACATTGGGGATTTCTTCAGCTGTTTGTTTAAGAACAGAGCTGAAAGCTACACAGTTTAGAGCTGGAGCTGAATTTCTGCTAAGTCTCCACTTGCAAAAAAAGGGTGTCTTTTTTTTTTTTTTACTTAATCAGTGAGGTAATTTAAGGAAGAACAAAGCAGATTTGCCATCCTGGGAGCTGCTGCTGTACATCTGGGCTTCCATGGAGAGGGCTGGGTATTGCTATGAAGCTGTTTCAGAAGGACTGTCAGAAGCATGCTTTTACTGGTGAACAGAGAGAAGCCACACTTTCAGACGGGAATATTTACCTGCCCTGCCATACACCTCAGCTGCTGCTATGTCCAATATATAATATTCCAATCCATTTTAATATCCTATGGCTCTGCAATAGCCAAGAGTTTCTCTACTTGGAAGAAAGGAGCTGCATTAACATTCATATTGTAATTCATACATCCTAAGCATTTTTATAGCAGCTGCCATATACTCATGGACCTGGAGCAGGGCTAGGCTACTCTGAAATTCAAAAGTCTTTGGTTCCAAGATCTCCCAGAGCTCCATTTTTCAAATATCACATGCTGGTGTCAGCCAAATCGCTGCAAAGTGCTTTTTGAGCCCCATGCTGCAGTCTGCTTGCTGTGTTGTAAGCATCCTGTGCGCTGTGGTCACACAGCTTCAGTTGTGACTGGCCAACAAGCTGCACATGTTGTGCTTGTCAAAGCTGGTCCAGCAGGAGGGGACAGGGCTGTAGCACTGCCTTTGGAGCATGAACCATAGAAGGGGACTGCTCACAAAACTGAGAGCAACTGAGGCTGCTAGTGATGAGTGCTACTGCATGGCCTGACAAACAATGCCCACACTCCTAGAGGAAGCCACAGGGGAGGTTGGTCCATTCCCAGTAGGTTCAAAGGAGCATGCACAGGCTGTATACAAGGCTGCTGCAATCACCTTTGCCCTTTACAGTGCTCTGTCAAGCGAGATGCAGCCTGGTATGCATATAACCATCTTTGCAGCTCCCATGCTGGAGTGAAGGCATCCCAGGCATTTAAATCCAACCCAATCCTCTTGTCCTGTGCTTCACGTGGCAATGCTGATCCATTTTCAGGCAGCATGGCAGAACCTGTGTCCAGCTGGAGAGGTGCCAGGAGCATGTGGGGAGCTCTGCTCACATCTGGGAAGGCTGGGGAAAAAAGCAGCCAGAAATAGCCAGCACTGCATAAGAAGCTTCACGAGGGCTGGCACCATGTCCCCATTCTGTAAACCAACAGAGTTCAGATAAGCTTTGACAAAGCATTCAAATTCTCTTTTCATTTCATCCTTTCCCAGCTTTTGGCTTAGCACCATCCT
This sequence comes from Tricholaema leucomelas, assembly GCA_013400475.1. Taxonomy (NCBI): domain Eukaryota; kingdom Metazoa; phylum Chordata; class Aves; order Piciformes; family Lybiidae; genus Tricholaema lacrymosa; species Tricholaema leucomelas. The sequence continues at coordinate 290,635 of WAAF01013553.1, forward strand.
GGTAAGAGACAAAGCAGAAGGAATGGAAAAGAAGGCATGAGAGTGCCTGGTGAAGAGAAAGCTTACACTTTTACACACGCTGAAATGGTTTTTGCCCCAGCCTTGGGCTCCATTCTGGAACAATAGCCATGCTCACAAATGCTCCCTAGAAAGTTGATGGAGACAGAGTTGTGTTTAATCAGTACAAACATCCACCCAGGCTTTCTCTCAAAATGAAAAAGGTTTTGTTTAAGCTTTAAGCAAGAATTAAGCCTACTGGAATGGGGGGCTGACCTTCTCAGCTGGTGTGTAAGCTGGTCCTGCCACTTTCAGTGGCAGCCTGATCCTGCAACAACCTATGTTCCCTTGACTCGATGGCCTTGGCTTCTTCTAGTTAGATGCTACGCCGTGGAAAGGGAAGGAGGTAATAAATATTTGCTTCATATCCCAGTGCAAGGATGGGATTGAGCCAAAGCACTCAGGCAAATCAAGGAGTGCACCAACCTGGCCACCACAAACCAGAGGAAAGGCCGGGACCAAAGTTCCTTTGGCCACTCCTGGATGTGGATTCAACTGGCATGTAGAAGATGCACTCAGCTGCATGTCTGTTTACTACCTACCAATCCTACCCATAATGACTGGCTTGCAAGTGAAAACTATTCATCAAGAAGTACCCTAAAACCACATAGTCATTTCACAAGAGGCACCACAGCTTTCAGATGGTCTTCTAATCCTTTCTAGATATGTATGAGCACTCTTTCTTGTGGCTCAAATGGAAATTAGGCTTCAGGCTGGTTACCCATAACTCTACCACTGACATAAAATCTACTGCTAGGATAAAGACCTCAGCAGAGGGAAAATAAAGAGGGACTCCAGCAACGGGTTCCTGCATCTCTGGCCAAGCCTCCATCAGTGCTGAACTGCATGGACACATGCATGCATCAGCATAGCTCTGGCTACTTCAGAAACAATAAACATGAGCCACATCCAGATCGTGTAGCCCAACTGTGAGCATGTGCAAGGCGGTGTGGGGCACCTCTGCAGACCTGGGTGAGGTCTGAGACCTGACAGTCAGTCCAGACCAGAAATGTGCAGAACCCTTTGGCAAGGAAAATAGACCAGCGCCGAAAAAAATCAACCCTTCCTATACCCCAAAACCAATCCCAGACAAGTCTGCCTCATGCAGGAATTGCCTTGCATTGTATCACCACAGAAGCATCCCTGGCTGCTGCACAAACAGATGGCAATCCTCCCAGATTTAATGCAACAGCCATGTGTAATGACACACACAGTTCATCACAGAGGCAGGTAGCAGGGCCCTTCGCTCTCATTCATATGAATGTAATGGGTTGCATCGCCCACAGCAATGCAACACATCAACATTTTTAGAGCCAACAGTTTGACTTTCATTGCTCTGTTATTTTTAATCATTTTAATCTGCCTTTTTTTTTTTTTTTTTAGTTAGCATTCTGCTTCTGCTCTGCTTTACTTCAAAACAAGACAAAAAATATTTAGCAGCTAATAGCTCTGGTTTTAATGGCTAGAAAAAAAAATCATGCAGGAACATTAAGCAGTTCCTGAGCCTTCCGGAGCATTGGTGTTTTTAAAGGTGAGATTGATCAAAGAAGCTGTGAACTCTAATGGAGATGGATTAGCTCAGCGTGGCACGGAGGTCGCTTCAGCGTGGATCTCAGCCTCTTCATCTGCTCTGCATTCCAGCAGCCAAAAACCTCTCTGCTGAAGCAAGACTCTGCCAAGTGTGAAAAACCCCGTGTTTCTTATACAGGTCTGAGGATGGGGAATTAATTTTTATACCAGCTGATTAAATTCGGTTTTATACCAGCTAATTGTTTGTACCACTGGTTTGCTGCAAGCAGGGGACAGGAAAATCCTCTCCCCGTGGCTGCTGTCTGAGTATCCCAGCCTGAGACTGCGTCGTGCCTGCATTGCATCGCAGGCAGCTCAGCGTTGCAGGAGGAAAGCAGGAGAGATTTTAGTCCACTGACTGCAACAAAGCACAGCTTCCTTCTGCTGTGAATGTGGCTGGCCTCCTGGTGAAGAGGAGCTTAGCAGCCTGTTCTGTGGGGGATGACAAAGACCCGTGTAGGAGGTAGTGTGGCTTCTAAGCCCACTGCTGGAGTGGCTGATGAGGACTCTGCCTTGCCACCACCACCCATGAACCCCTCACGTCTTGCTCCTGCTTCTGTGTGCTCAGGCAGGGCCCTTGCACACAGCTTGTTATGGAATACTGCCTTGTCTTGCCTTGCTTTCTAGCTGCTGTGTCCCTGAGAGGCATACAAGTGTCCTAAAGAGATTTTTTTTTTTCTTCCTTTCCTCCCCCCCTTTTTTCTGGGAGGGATTCACCAGTTTTATAGCAGACTATAAATCCTTGGTACAGGTGCAACCTGATCTTGGACACCCTACATTTGCCAGAACTGAAGGGATCTTTAGCTGCTGAATGGAGTGAAAACCACACATTCTCTGTTTGCAGTCAGTTCTGGGACTCTGACAGGGACAATTGCTTTGGCAGGGGACCCAGCTCTGCATCTGTTACCTTTTTAAAACCCTTTCGCTGTCCTCCCCTGTGGCAGTGATGTGGCTTTCTCTTCCCTGAGTGAATCTAGGTGAGCTATTGGCTGAAGAATAGGATGACAAGTTTTGGAGCACTGATGTGAGGAAGTGACTGGCAGAAATTTCTTATTTTGATGGGAGAGTAAACCAGCAGAGCAGCTCAGTACCCTGTATGCAGTTTGCAAATGCTTTCTGCAGTAGAAGCCTGGACTCGAGGGCTTGAAGAGACAAGGGGAAGACCCAGAGGTGGACTGCTCAGCTGCAGGCATCTCTGCAGGACACCAAACCCTGATGCCCAAGGGCTCCTACACCCACTATGGAGAGATGTCTGTAAAACCATTCTCCAGACCTTCCCCCATTGGCAAAGCACTGGCACCAAAGCAGGGCTGCAAAGTCTCCCCACTCCATCCTCTGGAAATGCACTGCTGCTTCTTTATATCCTCTGAATCTGTAAACCTTGTCAGAGGATAGCCTTTATGCCCTAGATTTAAGGCAATGTAGAGACTATAAATATTGTGCTTTGAATAAAAGAGTTGTGAATACTAGATGAGCCCATTCATTGTTAAATGTCACATTTAAATGTTTTAACACTCGGTGTCCCAGGTGCTGCACCAGCAGGTGAGAGCACACAGCCCCCACATCACAAAGCAGCCTCATTGTCAGCAGGCAGACAGTACTGCACAGGTAGGACAAGGAGGCCACAGTGTGAGGTGGTTCTGCTTTAAAGTTCTGCCAGCACAGCCGTGTCACATGTGACTGCAAAGAAACCACTTCCTTGGCCTAACACCATGCCAGTACAGTCCCATGCACAGTTCCACATCCTTCTAACTGGCCAAATCTTCAAAGAATCACAGAATTTTAGGGGCTGGAAAGAACCTTGAAAGATCATCCAGTCCAACTGCCCTACCAGACCAGGATCACCTATACCAGATCACACAGGATCCCCCCCTCATGGCAGGGGGGTTGGAACTAGATGATCCTTGTGGTCCCTTCCAACCCTGACTGATTCTATGATTCTATGATTCTATGATTCTATGATTCTACACCTGAGTAGGTCTTGAGTCTCTCCAGAGAGGGAGACTCCACAACCCACCCTGAGCAGTCTTTGTTCCAGTGCTCTGTCACTCTCACAGGGAAAAAAAGCCTCTTCATGTTTACATGAAATTTCCTATGCCTTAACTTCCACCCATTGCTCCTTGTCCTGTCATTGGGCATCACCGAGCTGAGCCTGGCTCCATCCTCCTGGAACTCACCCTTTACATATTTATAAACATGAATGAGGTCACTTCTCAGCCTCCTCTTCTCCAAGCTAAAGAGCCCCAGCTCCCTCAATCTCTCCTCATAAGAGAGGAGAGATTCTTTCCCTTAACCATCTTTATGGCTCTACGCTGGACTGTCTCAAACTGTTCTATGTCCCTCTTGAACTGGGAGGCCCAGAACTGGACACAGTACTCCAGATGTGATCTCACCAGGGCAGAGTAGAGGGGGAGGAGAACCTCTCTCAACCTACTAGCCACAGCCCTTCTAATACACTCCAAGTGGCATTGGCCTTTTTGGCCACAAGAGCACACTGCTGGCTTATGGTCAATCTCCCATCCATGATCAACCCATCACGGTCAACCACCCTATCCTTGCCCCAGCACAGGCCAGTATGGAGCCCTGGCTGGCCTGAGGTCTTACCACACTCATGCTTGCTCTCCACCAATGCCTGCTAATTACGGTGGTGTTGACAGGAAAGCCACCGCTGCCTGCCTAATTAAGCCACAGTGGAGAACTCTTCAGCCTCTCTGCTCCTGCTCCTTCACTTTGCATTAGTACCTTGTTATCACAACAGCAGGGCTTTGTAAACAAGCAAAGTGCGTGCAGATTGCTGTCCTTTTATTCGTGCCGTCGTTACTTTTGCATCTTGGAGCCTTCTATTTATTTCTGCTCCGCTTTTATAACTCCTGCCCTTTTCTTCCCTGCTCTTCTTTAAGAGTGTGGAAGGCAGGATTTAATGCATGTGGAACATCACAATTAGCCTTGTCATGCTAATAACTTAAAGGAAAGAGATAAACACTGGAAACTGTGGCACTCTGGAAATTCCCCTGTGCTGTGGGAAGAAGGTTTGCTGGTCAGAGCACATTGATTTTTTTTTTCCCCTGAATCCATCCACGCAGGATTCAAGGACAGGACAAAACACTATTAAGTCAGCAAGCAGAATGCAGTAAATAATGAGCGAGGTGGAGAGGGCTGAGGCTCTGTGCTGACTGAATCCAGACATAAATTGTGGTGAGCTATGTGCCTCAGCATCACAGTGACACCATCTCTGGAGCGCAAGGGAAATCCAGACAGGTAAGGGAACTGGAAAAGCCGCTAGGGACTCACAGAAGTTTTGCATGTTGTTTTCATAAGGGAGGCAGAAATAAACTCCTTCCTCTTCTCCACAGGAAGCCTTGATGCTCTGGAAGCCTGCGTGGATAAATACCACTACTGCCGCTGGAGCACAGTATGCCTGTGCCAGACAAAGGCTTTAGAGCAGGAGAAGTTATGCTAGGGAAGCAGGGCTTCTACCAGCAGGGTTTAACTGGTATATCTGTGTCAAAGCACTTTGCAGTCATAGCACTGCAGCTATACCTATGCCGCTGAAGTGCTTTTCCTTCTGTAGAGGTGCTCTCTGGCCTAAGGCTTGTTTGTGAAGGAAGGAGAGGGGAGAGTCCAACAGATAAAAGCTTTCCACAGAGCAGCAGGAGGGAGAAGGCAACCCATTAGCTTTTTCTCTCCTTTGTTTGCTCTTGTCTGTCTCCAGCCCTCTGTGTACTTCGGCACATCGGCTTCCCCCAGAGTTCAGGGGAACTAATCAAGTACGTAAAATGCTTTGTGTGATCAAGTATTTGCAGGGCCAGGGTCCTGGTTAAGTGATGCAGAGAAACCAAAGAGGTGGCCCTCACTTGAAGATTCACCCCTAGTCTCCCGACTGGCTGCTTCCCTTGCTTTGGCCCAGACAGCGCTGCAACCCTGGCATCCCTTCAAGAGGGCGCTTCAGAGCATCCCTGCAGAGCACCGAGCGCCACTTGCAACTCCCAGTTGCCAGTTCCTGGGACTTAATCACCAGCGGTACTCTTCACTGTCACTTCTTGGAGCAAGAATCTCAGCTTTCTTTTTCTGGAAGAGAACTCTCTCTTGCCTTCCCTGCTACAAAGAAAAGCCCCCAAGGTGCTCTTGTGGCCAGGAGGGTCAATGCCATTCTGGGGTGTATTAGAAGGGCTGTAGTTAGTAGGTCAAGAGAGATTCTCCTCCACCTCTGCTCTGCCCTGGTGAGGCCACATCTGGAGTACTGTGCCCAGTTCTGAGCCCCCTCCCGTTCAAGAGGGACATAGAACTGCTTGAGAGAGTCCACTGCAGAGCCATAAAAAATTATTAAGGGAGTGGAATATCTCTCTTAAAAGGAGAGACTGAGGGAGCTGGGGCTCTTTAGCTTGGAGAGGAGGAGACTGAGAGGTGACCTCATCAATGTTGATAAATACATAAAGGGTGAGTGCCAAGAGGATGGAGCCAGGCTCTGCTCAGTGATGCCCTATGACAGGACAAGGGGCAATGGGTGGAAGTTGAGACAGGAAATTCCATGGAAACACGAGGAATTTTTTTTCCCTGTAAGCGTAACAGAAGACTGGAACAGGCTGCCAAGGGGGGTTGTGGAGCCTCTCTCTCTTTGGAGATGTTCAAGACCTGCTTGGATGTGTTCTGTGTGATCTGGTATAAGTGATCCTGCTGTGGCAGGGGGGTTGGACTGGATGATCTTTGGAGGTCCCTTCCAGCCCCTAACCTCCTGTGATTCTGTGAATTTTCCTAGGCCATAAATTTAAGGCTGCCAGAGGACTGGCAAACACACAGAAAACACCCTTCTGAAAAGTCTTGTGATGTGTCAATTGTTTTGACAGTTTGGGACACTGATGCATACATTTAGGCCGTGTAGTGGACTGATGACATCACAAGAATATAGGTGATAACACATTTGGAAGGCAGGTTTATTCACATTGAGACACTAAAAAAAGGAGTGAGTCTGGAAGTAAATTGGAAAAAGGTGATCTTGATTTTCATCAGCTCTGGGAAACAGAGGTACTTGCTGGCCTCACAGATAGGCAAAAGGCTCCTAAGTGTTACCACTAAGCCTGTGTTGGTGCCAGTGCAACAAGGCACACAATGAGCTTTTCCTCTGAATTACTTCTACAGCAACTGGTTTCAGCATCTGTCTCTGCTCCTGCCTTGAATTCATCTTTGTTCACTTCTTGGTCCTTTCTCTCTTCCCCACCCCCCTAACTCCCCCTCCCACTCCACCCCCTCACCCTTATCTTCTTCAGTAGCAATAAGCACAGCCCTCCAAGGGTTATTGCTACCCCTGAGCATGGTGGGAAGGGGAAGTTTGATTCAAGGCAACCTCCTTTAGGACCTGAAGCAGCCTGCATGACCTGGCACTTCTGAGGAGGGTGGTTGAGGCTACTTCTGACCTGCTCCCAGGGTCCATCTTCTTCCTTGTGGTGGGTCAACACTGATGACAGTGCCAGATGCCTTGGCCCCAAACAGCATCTTGTCATGGTTTAACTCTCTTTTCTCCATTGATTGAGATAAAAACATCAACAGGGATCAACAGAAGCCGTTTGGCTTTGGCCCACCTTTGTGTAGAGGGCATGCAACCACATCTTGAGTCAGTCCTAAGAGTGTTGCCAAGCAATGCCAAATAGTTTCACTTCCTTTCATTTTGGGGAATTCTCTCTAAATCTTTCCAGTTAACTTGTGACATGTTTTGCAAGCTGGTCACTAACTCAATACCTGGGATGAGGCATAACAAAGATATCCCACATCCTATACTTCAAAAATTGAGATGTGGATGTCAAATTCCAACCCATCTACCACAGTGCACCACAGCCAAAAGTATTTTTTCAGGCTTAATCTTCAATGCTTGAAATGAAAAAGAAAGGGCAGCAGCATACAAAAATCAAGCCCGAAAGAGCAGATGAGGCAAAGTAACATACACCATAAAGCAGATATGACAAGCCTTGAAAGGGCAACTTCAGGTGTGTTAAAGTGAAGGTGTGGAACTTCTAACCCAGATCTCCTCTCCCACACTCACCTTTCATCCAGGGGTCAAGAGGGACATGACACTGCTGAGGTCTTCTTTTGCAACACTCAAGCTCTCACTTCCCCAGGCAGAGCACCTGGTAAAGAGTTAGGTGGCACATCTTTGGGCTGCCACCTCATCCATGGAGGGGGATGGAGCTGCCGTGATTAAAGAAGGGCCAATCTTGGACTTCAGAGCTGTGAAAACAGCCCCTCTTAGCCTCTATCTCACTGTTTCCAGATGCTACTTCTTGTCAGTGTTCTGCCTGCCTGGCTTCATTCTCTCCCTAGTCTCTAGTGCTTGCTCCTCAAGTATTTCCGAGCAGAAAAGGTCAGTTTCTGCCCCATGGATTGCAGCAGTGTGACAGCAGGCATTTGAGTTTAAGCAAGTTATTTGTTGTGCTGATGCTTGCTTTTTCCCATTTAATTCTCAGAAATACAAATTACTCCCAAAACTCTTCCATGCCCTGATTTTTTGGGGGGAGGATAATCACTAAAACACATTTGGAAAAAGTAGGGTGGCAATTCTCATGCCTTGGCGATTTTCTGCTCTAGTGAAAGGAGCATGTTGTGAGGCTATCACCAAGACAAGAACAGGATTAAGGAATTCCTTGTTTACCCAATTAGAAATCTCTCTACAAAAGAGAACAGGTAGGAAAGCTGAGGAAGCCTGGAGCAGCCTCCCAATAGGATCAGAAGAGAGATGAAGAAATGGGATATTTTCAGGTTGAGCTGTATGTGAAATGCTTTATGTGCTTTGCAGCAGGAGAGTGTTGCTGCCTGTGCACCACAGAAGCCCCTTCTGCCCTGCATGGGTGGTGCAGGAGACATTAGGCACTAAAATCTAAGAGGTCCTCAGGGGATTTACCACCTCCTGATGACTTTATCAGAAAAATGCCTCATCGTGGTTCTCGGCTGAATGTGAAGATCCTACCTCAAAACAAGATAACTAGAGGTGTCCCCTCATGAATTTGACCCGCTGGTCTTAACTGGGGAAAGTGACCTCAAGTTCTTTTTCTTAATCCCATCTGGGCTTGCAACTATTCTCAAGACCTTTTTCCTCTTTCACTGCTGAGAGGAAGAGGAGGAAAGATTGGAAAACATTATTTTCAGGCCCAAAATAACCCCACCCTGTGCCATGCCTGGCTCTGAATCCTGGTTCTAAGATGGAAAGTGCCATACCTTCAAAACTGTCCCTGATTTTGGATGTTGTGTGGGCTGTGTCCATGGAAGGTGCTGACTGTGCACCTTGTGTCACACACAGTGCATTTCCAGGCAATTCCCAGATAATTCCCAGCCAGTCCCTTCCCTCACTTCAGCCACCCTTTTAAGAAAGATAAGCATCTTGGAGCTGTGCACAAAAAAATCGTTGCTGACTTTGTCACTCATGGAAGCTCAACCCCTTAATCCCTGCCCCTGTCATAACCTGGGCAAGGGGAGTCCTTCCCAGGTTAAACACCTCCTCACAGAGGTATTTAACCTGGCAGTAAAAGACCTCCTTGATCTCGTGCTCTAGGTGGGGAAGCAAAGCTGCCCTGCACTGGAAGAAGGCAGCACCTGCAGTGTGCCATGGCTTTGTGTTCCTGCTCAGATGCATCAGGGGAAGCTCTCCACTCTGAGATACATGGAGCATCAGCATCAGCCTCTTGCCATGCTTGCCCTGACCTCCAGCTGATCACCAGCATCTCCTCCTGTCAGTCTGGAGAAGAGGAGACTGAGGGGAGACCTCATCACTACAACTTCTTGAAGGGAGGCTGGAGCAAGGAGAGGGCAGCCTCTTCTCTTTGGTTGTAAGCAACAGGACTAGAGGAAATGGTTTTAAGCTGCATTAGGGAAGGTTCAGGCTGGATGTTAGGAAATATTTCTTCACAGAAGGGGTTCTCAAACACTGGAATGGTCTGCCCAGGGCAGTCACCATCCCTGGAAATGTTTCCACAGCCTGTGGACCTGGTGCTTAGGGACACGCTTTAGTGTTGACCCTTCAGTGCTGGGCTGAGGGTTGGACTGGATGATCATTGAGATCTCTTTCAACCAGATGTATTGATTCTGTGATTCTGCCCCCAAATCCCAGCTTGTGGCTGTTGGCATCCCTCTGGAGACTGCAGCTGGTGCTCCTGCCTGGAAGGCAGCAGGAAGTGGGAACAGGAACTGGGCTCAACCCAAACCTCTCTGCAGGAGCGCAGGGGCACCAGATGGGCTACCCCAGTGCACGGTAGTCTGTGGTAGCATACGAAATGGCCTGGTGTAGACCAAATAGCACAGTGCTGCAGCCTTGCATACCCTGAATACAGTGCCACCAGCACAGCCCTTCTCCTCCACCCTCTCTGGAGCCCCGGCTGGTGGGGAAACCCTCTGCCTGCCTGCTAATGCCTTTGCACATTCATTTTGGGTTTTAAAGCTGTTGCTCACAAACAAAAGTGCTCAGATGAAAAATAAACCTCTTTAAAATCCCAGCCTATTCACTCCTGGCAGTCTGGTATTCCTTCAAACTGTCAGACTTAGCAGATTGTTTACTGGAAATGGTTCAATTGGCAGGACCTTCTGCTGTGCAGACGAAATTTTAAAGTCCTGATTCTTGTTGTGCTCAAAGTCTCTCTTTCCACTACATAGCTTTACAGAATTATTATTCACTTGTTTCCTACTGAATCAAAAAATACCCTCTCAGTTTCGTAACTGTGGTAAAATGCACAAGGGGTATTAGCCCTCATGCTTCAGGACACAAGCCAACACTGCTTGGGCTGGGGAGAAAACTTTCCGTGATGGGCACAGAAATGCAGAATGGTGAATTTTCCCAAAGCCAGCCACCCACCCAGCCAAAATGGGGAGCTAAAATCATAGAATCAGTTGTCAGGGCTGCATCATCTAATTCCAGCCCTCTGCCATTGGCAGGGATACCTCACACCAGATCAGGTTGCTCAGAGCTGCATCCAGCCTGGCCTTAAAAATTGCCAGGGATGGAGTTTCCACCACCTCCCTGGGCAACCTCCTCCAGTGTCTTGCTACCCTCATGGTGAAGAACTTCTTTTTAACACCCAGTCTGAATCTACCTACTTCTAATTTTGCTCCATTCCCCCTAGTCCTGTCACTACCTGACATCCTAAAAAAGTCCCTCCTAGCTTTCCTGTAGCCCCCTTTCAGATACTAGAAGGCCACAATAATGTCTCCTTGGAGCCTTCTCCTCTCCAGACTGAATAATCCCAGCTCTTTGGCTAGATGGACAAAGGGTGCACAGCATGGCACTCTCTGTGGACCATCCAAAAGTCTTTTCACCTGGTGAAATCTTGCTGTAATAAAATAAAGCTCTCCTGACTCATGATCTCATGGATTCAGGTGTTTACCTTCCTGTGTGCAAATGCACCAGGAGAAATAAACTGAATTTGCTTGATTAGGTTCCTGTTGCACTTCTGTAGTGTGTCCTGTGACACTCGTGGGGTCAAGGCCTCTGTGTTGCCCTCTTTCCACATTATTAAATGAATGCCTGCCAGTCACCAGCAGAAAAGGCTATTTCAGTCAACTGCATAAAGTTTGTTGGGGCTTATGGCAGAAGAACCTGCTACAGATCTGGGGTCTTTGCTGTCTCACAACTCCATGTCTGCAGTTAGATCCCAAATCCTACACTTCTGTCCTCTGCACCTTCTGCTGCTTTGTCTATGTTTGTCTACTAAGGGAAACACTAAGAGGAAAAGGACCTTCAGCTGTGGTGGAGCCCTTGTTAGTTGCCTGTTAGGTGGTTCAGGGCTGCATAGGCCTTCTGGGCAGGATATCTTCACGTCCAGACTCACATCCCACTCTGCATCCACCAGCCAATGCTGGTGCCTAGCAAGGCTTGGAGGTGTGGAGAATTTGTGTCCTGAGCAATACATGTTAAGGTAGTAACTCTAAACCAGAAGATGTTACTCTGGCCTCTCTGACCTTTTAAGGATGCCAGAGTATTTTGGAAGTTACCAAAGCTGATGGGTTCATCTCATCCTGGGTTCTCAGCCTGCTGCTAACAACTTTCCTTATGGTGGTGAACTTTAATCAAGTCCATTTCCAAACAATGTTGCCTCTGTGGTGCTCACCAAGGAGCCACATCTACACACAATTCTCCCTTGGGAATTGCAGGAGGTGCTGTAGGCTTTCCAGAAACACCTACCAGTCACATGTGCATAACCTGAAAGTTGTCTTCTCCTGTGCCAATGTCAAAAGAAGTTTTTTTTCCAAGAAGCAGCTGTTCATGCAGTCAACAAAATGACCTCCAAAGACGGGCCTGATGTGCTATTACTAGTCAATGAGGGGGCATTATGATAGCCCTTAACCACTCTATTAGCATGTGGAGCAATTTTCTTTATCCTCCTCACCAGTAACCCTGCCTGAGACCTTATTCCTCCTGCTCACAGATACATTTCATAACTGAATAGATTTCACCCCACAGCCTTACCCTTACTGTGGCAGTTCATGGGCGACTATAGCACTGAAGGATTCCTGCTGATGCTGTCCCCGCTTCACAGGAAACCTGTCCCAAAGGCAACCTCTCTACCTGATGGTCTTTTGTTCATAAAGCAAAAAAGCAGCAGTGCAAACATTGAGAACAGGGCAAAACCACACAAACAACAATTAACACATGCAAGACTTTGACTTCTCCCTCTTGTCACATTCCTGCTCCCAGTGCCTCTGCTGGGGGACACTGAGGTTCACAGAGCAAGAGTTTATGTTACATGGAAAATACCATGTGCCCCCAGTACAGGAAGAGAGTGCTTAAAATGAAGATGAGGGCCAGGAAGCACAAAACAGCAACTTAATGCAACTTCTAGCCTCTGCACATAGGTGGAACTGAGTTGGAGAGCTCGGATATGTCCCGCTGAATGAGCAGCGTTAAGAATGGAGCCAGAATGGTCTGTAGCAGCTCATTTCTAGCACTGCAGAGTAGAAGGTGATCCTCTCTGCAGCAGGGGACAGACTAAAAAAGCATCGGGAGAGCATCACTAGCAAAACTGTCTGCTACCAGGGAGAGACACAAAGCAGCGGGTGGCTCTAGGGAGCTGCCTGCTCAGTGCTGGGTCTGAGGCTGGCTGGGCTCGCTGCACGGGAGGCTCTGCCAGAACGCTGCAGGCGTGCCTCTTATTCTGGCTACAGTAGCACAGATAGTTATTTAAGCCATGCTTTGAGGTGACAACGCTCTGATAACCAGCAATTTGTATTTCTTCTTGGATACAGGCAGTTCTAATTTTAGCTCCCACACAAAGATCTTCCCACTAACTTGAGCAGCGTTCCTGTCTTCCTCTATTCAGGCTTCCCCAGACACCTCCCGGGCAGGAAATAAGCACTGGCACTGGGTCCTTACCCCTTGCTTGCTCTAGATGCAGGTAGGAGGCACACGACCTTCACCACATCCAGTGCTCTGCATTTACAACAAGTTCAGGGTCTCCTTTCTCCCAGAAAATTGAGTTGTTTGGTTAACAACATTCCCCAATCATTGTAATGCAGGTGTCACCATCTGATAGATGTAGCTGTGTCCAGAGGTCACTGCCACGGGCTTTTTCCTTAGCAGCGTAGGTGGTCCTGCCCCCCTCCTGCCTCTCCATGCCGGTGGGGTAGGCCAGACCCAGGCGTCACACATGATATACATCACAACTGCTTGTAGGATATCTGTCTTGCTCTGAAATAACAGCTGATTCCCAGCTAATAGATTCAGTAATCTGACACCCGAGCTGTAATAATTGTATCTGAACAAGGCAGGCTCCAGCCTCTGCCAGCCTTATTAGAATGAGTGATTGTTTCCATCAGGGATGTGGTTCTGGTGCATTCACCTTTCCTGGGCTCCAAAATACAAATTGAGCTTCTGACCTTGGAGGATACGACAGCTGACCTATTTCCTCCTCTTTGCATAAGGAGAAAACAGACTTTGGAGAGAAAGAGTCTGCTTTCTGCAGCCCTCCTGCTGAGCTCCTCACTATCATCAAATCTTAGTTAAATATTTGGCCTGCCGTTATTAGCCAAGCTGACAGTCTGCCTAAACTGCCAGGCTCCTTGTGTGAGGCACAGAAGAACAGTCCCCACTGCATTTGGCTGTATCCCTGATTTCTCAGTTCCCCAGCACATCGTGTCTATTGAAGGCAGTCCCTTTTTGCTGTGACTGTGCAAGCAGGTGGTCCCAGCAGCTGTGCCTTGGGAGTGTTACACAGAAGCAGAATCACAGAGTGTTAGGGGCTGCAAGGGACCTCCAAAGATCATTGAGTGGAAGCCCCCTGCCAGAGGAGGATCATCTACACCAGATCACAGAGGAATGCATCCAGACGGGTTTTGAATATCTCCCAAGAGGGAGACTCCACAACCCCCCTGAGCAGCCTGTTCCAGCATTCTGTCGCCCTCACAGTGAAAAAAATTTTCCTCATGTTTTCATGGAACTTTCTGTGCTTCAGCTTTCACTCATTGCCCCTTGTCCTGTCATTGGGTATCACTGAGCAGAGCCTGGCTTCATCCTCCTGGCGCTCACCCTTTACATATTTATAACCATGAATGAAGTCACCCCTCAGTTTCCTCCAAACTAAAGAGCCTCAGCTCCCTCAATCTCTCCTCATAAGGAGGATGTTCCACTCCCTTCATTATTCTTGTGGTTCTGCGCTGAACTCTTTCAAGCAATTCCCTGTCTTTCTTGAACTGAGTGGCCCAGAACTGGACACAATATTCCAGATGTGACCTCACCAGGACAGAGTAGAGGAGGAGGAGGAGAACCTCTCTTGGCCTACTAACCACAGCCCTTCAAATACACCCCAGAATGGCATTGGCCTCCTTGGCCACAAGACCACATTGCTAGCTCATGGTCAACCTTCCATCCACTAGGATCCCCAAGTCTTTTTCCTCTTCACTGCTCTCCACAATTGTACCACAATAACTGGAGGACTGCAATGGGAGTGGAGGTCAAAGCTGTGCTGCTGCTGAGCAATGTCCCTGCCACCATTTCCCTGCTCTGTCTCAAGCAGTGCAGGAGAAGGGCTCCTGAGGTAGAGAGCAATGAATGCCTATGGCACCAACAGAGCAATACTGAGGCTGATGCTGATGGGTTTGTACCAGCACCCAAGCTTGCCCTGTTTGGAGAAGGAAAAGTTGCTCACCATGCCTCCAGCAACAGCACGGGAAATGCCAGGCCAGGGAGGGAATGATTCCCAGGACAAATCGCCCAGGAGTTGCAGGGTCATTCACTGAAATCAAAGCACCTCCTGCCTTCATCCTGGAGCCCTCCTGTCACCTCTTTTAGTCACCGAGTCAATAGGCCTCAGTTGCTAATCCTAGATTTCCCTAGCGACATGTCATGTGTGGCTGCTTTTCCAACGGGCAGCAAGTTTCATCCCATGCCGTGGTTGTAAATATAGCCAGGAGGGAGATTTAGCCACGGTTCCTCCCTCCCCTCCACATATTGCTTTTCCTGAGGTTAAACGTCAAACGCCTCTAAAATATCACCTGGGTCTGCAACCCATACACGCTTCAGGAGGCGACCAGCCAGGTTCCCACCACCCCCTACCCAGGGCTCTGCCTTGATTTATGGAGGTGCATGGCACAGCATCGTAAATCGGGGCATACATCAGATAACGTCATGTGTTTTGTCAGGGCTGGGACACTAACCGGCAGAGGGTAGCAACAGGGACAGCCCTAGGGCGTGCAGCTTGCTTTTCGTTCTCCATTAATGATGGTTTAAATAAATAAATAAATAGGAGGGGGGGAAAAGGCCTGTCCTGCCTTGGTGGCTGCGTGGAAAACTGTGCCCAGCAGTGGAGGCACCAGCAAACGTCGGGAGAGATTCCTGCTGCTTCGCCTTGCTGCTGCTCCTATGTAACCGAAGGCGGATGGCTGCCTTACGGACCACAAGCAAGTCCTCTAGGGCCGGTGGGTGGGCACAAAGGACGGAGGCAAGCAGGGTGTTTAAAACAGTGGGAGAAAGATTTATGTCTTTTACTGTCCATCTGCAAAGCAAAACAAAAATAGCTGAAACACTGGTTTTCTGCTTTATCGGCTCTGTGAATAAGCATATAAATTTCTGTGACATTTCTGGAGGCTTGCTGAAGGGGAAAAAAATTCATCCCTTAGGACCTGGCCAGCAGCAGTGGCAGCATATGGTCCGCCTGAAATCGGCGGCTGAGTGCGTTTTGTGTGTGTTAGCATTAAAAAGGTGACTTTGCGAGTAATTTCAGAAAGGGAGGGAATTTTTTCTGGGAGGGAATTTTTCTTTCTCTTTTTTTTTTTTCTTTTAATTTCTTTCTCTCTCTCTTTTTTTAATCCCGTCTAAGCTGATGCAGCTGCCATAGCCAATAACTCTTGAGTAAGGGAGCGGAGCTGCATTTTCTTCATTGAGAAGCACAAAGGGTATAGACTTCGTTTCTGGCTTTTTGGCTGCCTCATGGGAGAAGGTTCGTCCTCATCCTGAGAGGCAGAGGGGAGAAAGGCGAAGTCCTCAGCACAGGGGAAGAGAGGAGTCCGAGATGTTTTCTTTTTCCCAGCAGCTATAGGTCCCCCGGAGAAGGAGTCGCCTAAGTCCGTGGGAAAGCGGCTCCAGTTTCCCGGCTGCACAGGGATGGCAGGGAAGCACCATTTCAAAGATGGAACTCACTAGGGGAAAAACAAATAGGCAACTGTTTACCGTAGATAAAGTGTGGCTTTTTCTCTTTCATCGTTGACTAAAACCTCATGTTCTTTCCGGTGAGGGAGGCGGGAGACGTAATGCTCTGTCAGAAAGATGTCTTTCAGCAGGCAGCACCTCTGGATGTTTATCTCCCTGCCATTGTGCTCGGGTGCTTTGAAATGTAAAGGGAAGACGCTGCTAATCACACTGTTGCTTAAAGATCAACAGCTAGGAGAGATGTACTTTGTCACGTTTTCTCTTTGGTCTCTCTTTTCCCGTAATGAAAACGGTGACATTCATTCAGGCTTGCACACCAGCGCATGGCGGTGGGTTTTAATGAATCGCTCCTGCCCTTTCCCAGGGCTCTGACTCAGGGGTGCAGCAAGAGCAACGTCTGGAGCATGTTGATTGTCACCAGGGCCGCAGATCGAGTTGCTGGGGAACGCACCTTGATATCGCACCTGGTTTCCTCTGGTTTGGACCCAATCCATCTCGTGTTATGTTTGAGCCATGTTGCTGAGGTTGGAGACGATGCAAGGTTTAATCAAAGGCTGAAAGGCAAAAGTCTGGTGTGGGATTTCTTCTTAGTGGGACAACAGAGAGCTTTAGGGATATAAAAACGGTGAATGTTGAATAAAGGAAATAAATGCTTCTTCGTGCAAATAAATTAGCTTCAATATATAAGGTACTTCTTCCTCCCATGCTGATCTAGGCCAGTAAACAATAGATCACTAAGGAAAGCTGGAATGGCAGTCTGTTGAAACAATTGGGCTGAAAAGGTATTTTCACTTTAAAATAGGGATTTCTTATGCTGTTCTTCACTGTGAGATTCACTTAGGGGTGTTCACTTCTGCTTTCCACTATATACTGCACGTGCGTAGAAGGAAGCATCTCGAAGTTGTACAAGGTGTGCAGGGAGAGGGAGAGAAACCTAGCTCCTCTCCTAACGCTGACTAAGTAGAGCAAACAAAGAAGAGAGCAGAAATATAAACAGCCAGTTCTTCCCCAGCAAAGAGCCTGCTGAATCCTATTACAGGGATATATCAAAAGCAATAAGACGATTTTCATTTTTGCCTGCCCGATGGCCAAGTGAGGTATCATCAGCTGGCAGTGAGAAGGATGGGATGCACAGCAGATAATGCCAAGTGACTGAAAAAATGCAGCAGCAGCATATGTGTCAGGCACCGAAGTACCACTCACCACCACCACCAGTTGTACTGGCGTTCCCCAAGCCTTTTTTTGCCTGGTTCCCGTTCTCCCTCGGGAGCGGCTCCCCTGCCTGGCAGACTGGAGGTGGTTAAGCACTTCCTTGGAGCACAGTCAGGGGGAAGCAGCACCTCATGCACAAGCCACAGCCCCTGTGCAGCTTAGGAGATGCCATGCATTTCTGAGCAGCATCAACCAGCTTTTCCTCCGTGGACAGTTTATGTCGGCACCACCACAAATGTGGGGTGTCTCGTGCTGTGCTAGGAGCACGGCTGCAGATGGTTTCAGGTTCTCAGCAGAGCCTTGGGTACCTCGAGGCATAGTATTTACAAGGAGAGCAGCCCACCAGCTGCTACATTGATGGATATGTGTCCCTGGCAAAGACCAGCCCATCCGTGGCAATGTAAAATTGAGGGGTGAGCTCTTCTTGTGACAATCGGGCTGCCTGCATGCAGCTGACTTAAGGACAGGGGGGTACATGATGCTAAGAACACCACTTGCCTTCTGGGCCCTTTCCAAGATGATAAATACTTATTTAGATGGTGCCCTGCAATGTGCAGTTGGATACAACCCATAAATCCTGGTGTTAAATCGGTAAAATAAAAATCCAGTGCTGCGTCAGCTCGGCCTTTGAGGAGGAAAAGCTGATAAATAGGGTTTGATTGGCTCTTTCTACACCGATGCCCCAGAGCAACACCCTCTGCACAAGTGTGATACTGCTGCAAGCTGACAGTACAAAGGACAGACGCTTACCCGTGCCAGCCATTGAGCCGGCTGCCTGGATTAACCCTTATTTCCTTTCCTGACACTCCTTTCTTCTGCTGAGGAGGGAAACCAGGCATAAGAACAAGTCCATTTGCCTGTCATGCTGAGAACGTGGTGCTGGCATCATAATTCAGCATGCTAAGCCTGGTTCTCCCCTCCCTGGTCCCCTCTCTGAGGTGGTCTAGTTCTATACAGGAGGAGGATTTACATCGTCTTACACAAGCAGCATGAGCAGGATCAGGCTGTGACAGTCCCAACTGCCAGCTTCCTGGCTGCCTTCCAGGTCTCCTTGAACCCTCAAGTTGTTTGTATCAATAAGGATTTCCTAGGATGTGGGTGCAGAGAGGGCATATGGGACAGCATCTCGCATGCACCTTTTCAGGTGTAGGCTAAATGCCTATCAGAGCAGTGCCACCACCTCAGCAGCAATGAAGCTGACTCCTGTCACCCCACACCACCGTCGAGGCCATGAAGCAACAATAAATACAAATCTTGTCTGCCTAATAAGGCAAGTTCCCTGCACAGCAGGAAGGAGACTCTCCAACGAGCTGGTATCTGCACTAACCAAGGAAACACCCTGCATTCAGCAGCAGTGTAGTCTCACAGAGAAAGGGAAGAGCACAAAGCAGTGACACTTTTCCCACTGCCTTTTGGCATTTCCCCAAGCCAGCCTGGCTTGTGGCAGTGCCAGGAGTGGTACCTGCCCAAAAGGAGCCTTAGCTCCCAGAGGATGCTCTACTCATCACTGCTGCCTGTGTGCTTGCTAGTGGCTGAACTGACAAGATGCCAGGAATCTGGTGCCAAACCACAGAGTCAGTGCACTGCTTTTCTACTGATCCCTGTTCACCACCAGCTGGCCTGAGGCTTGCAAGAAATCAGCCCTGAGAGGAAGGCCAGCTGCCCAGAGCTGAACAGGAATGAAGGGGAAGATGTTGGCTGTTGAAGAGAGGCACTTCCAACCCCTTTAGTGCCTCTGGGCAGCCCCCACAGGCAGGCATCCCTCGTGCCAGAGAGCAGAAACACCATGTGCTGCAGCTCAGGGCTACAACTCTCAGCTGTCTGACTGGGGGCTGCTTTCCACCATCTCCAGCTGGCTTGAGGATGCTGCTGCATCCGAGTGGGGGATGCTCTGTGTCATATCTTTATCAGCTATGAATGACAGAGATGTGGCACTCCTGGGAGTGAACTCATTGGAAATGTTGGGTAGGTCAGAAATAGGCACTCTCAAATCTGTCATCTGGTCCTGGTGCCAGAGTCCCAAGGCACATCAAGTGCAGACCAATGATGGTTATACTCACTGCAGACAGGAGATGGGTTGGAAAACAACATATAACCACTCACATTGATTGTGGAAGCATGGTCTGGAGCTATAGCACAGATCTGGCATCTTCATTTCAGTGTATATCACTTGGAAACAGAGATGAGAGCCATAGGAACATTTCCATTCTCTCCGATTCGCCACCCACAAAGAAAAACTGAAGGTGAGGGAAGAGATACATCCTTCAGGCTCAGCCCAACAAGCAGGGCTTTTTACTCTACTCCTTCATGGAGGAGGAGATACAAGCAAATGTGGAAGCAAGACCACATTTAAAAAGAAGAAGGAAACTGTTTGCCATCACAAAATGTTTCGATTTGCTAAAACTGCCTCCCCTTGGCTGACCACTGGTTAAAGTCAGCACTGAGTGGGTAAACCTCAGTCTGCAACGAATGCAGCCAGGGCTAAGATGCTGTCACGGCCTAGAGCTGGGCAGGTATGCCTCTGCTAAACGAGCGGGCCAGGCAGGTAATGCTCTTGTTAAACCATCTGCCAGTAACTAGGCTCTTGCTTGCCATTTGTCCATCTAAGATAATACTGTGGAAAATTTGTACACATTACCCTGCAATAAGTAACTCTCTGTATGTCTATATACCCTTTCTATGATCGTTGTTATTTCAATAAATTACCTGTATCTCAAAGGCAGACTTTTTTTTTTTTTTGACTGCTCAGTAAGAGCAGAATGTTGGGGGTTTCTGATACATTTTCTTACTTACTGCTAAAATTTCAGATGAGAGAGAGGGGAAAAAGCATCTTGCACTCCTTTCTCACACATCCGAATTCTGAAGCATCCGCTGTTTTGTGGGGGAGGGATAATAACCCCCTGTTTTTAACATCCAACTTATGGATTATATGGCACTTCATCCACCCATAACAAAGGACTGAATGTGGTGACCAAGGAGGGCACCTCTGCTCTCATGTTTCCTTCTGCATGGGGAGAAGGGGTAAAGGAAGTGAGTGAAATGTTTGCTGCAGCTGGAACAGGAGGTTGAGTTTAGATTTGAGTTAGCTCTCCTCAGCCACTCACTGTGATACCCCAGTCACCGCTAGAGAAGATCTTGGGATCTGTGCTCTGCCCTTAGGGTTTCTCCCCATCCTCAAACACTGAGCCTGAGCAGTCAGTAGCACTGTCCCCATTTTACAGAAGGCAAGAACAAGGTACTGGTGACAAGAATCCTTGTCAAAAGCCAGCGACGTGGTAGGAGCGGGACATTGGTGCAAACAACCTTCTGCTTCCTAATCATGTTTTTCCAAGATAGTGGGCAGAACTATCCAAGATAGTGAGAGACCTGGGGATGTTTAGTCTGAGAGGAGATCTGATCGATGTATGCAAATATCTGAGGGGTGAGTGTCAAGTGGATGGGGCCAATCTCTTTTCAGTGGTCAGCAGCAACATAACAAGGAGCAATGGCTACAAACTGAAACACAGAAGGTTTCACCTCAACATGAGGAGAAACTTCTTTACAGTGAGGATGACAGAGCACTGGAACATACTGCCCAGAGAGGTTATGGAGTGTCCTTCTCTGGAGACTTTCAAAACCTGCGTGGATGCATTCCTGTGCAAGCTATGCTAGGGGATTCTGCCCTGGCAGGGAGGTTGGATTCAATGACCTCTGGAGGTCCCTTCCAACCTCTACAGTTCTGTGATTCTGTGTGTGACCACACCTGGCTGTCTTTACTTCCATATGCCTTTAGTTTGAGCCAACATACGAAGGGCACTGAGTGAAGGAAGGAGTCACAAGTTCTGATGGGATCTAGACAGCTGTGAGGTTTCTCCCATCAGTACAACACAACCTGTGATGGATGTGGGGCCCAGCTAGACCAGGACATGAGGAAGATGGGGGATTAAAGGGTGGCAGTCTGGTGGGAAGAGCGAAAGAGAAAGAGGAACACAGAAGAGGAAGGGAATCACAGAATCACTCAAGTTGGAAAAATCTCTCAGGATCACCAAGTCCAACCATTAACTCTTCTCTACAAGGTTCACCCTAAACCATATCCCCAAGCACCACATCCAAATGACCTTTAAACACATCTAGGGCTGGTGACTCAACCACTTTCCTGGGCAGCCCATTCCAATGCCTGACCACTCCTGCTGGGAATTTTTTTCCTACTATCTAGTCTAAACCTACCCAGTCACAGCATGAGGCCGTTCCCTTTTGTTCTATCACTAACTACCTGTGAGAAGAGACCAGCACCAACCTCTCCACAACCTCCTTTCAGGTAGCTGTAGACAGCAATGAGGTCTCCTCTCAGCCTCCTCTTCTTCACACTAAACAGCCTCAGCTCCTTCAGTTGCTCTTTGTAAGATCTGTTCTCCAGGTCCTTCCCTAGTTCTGTTGCCCTCCTCTGCACTCGCCCCAGCACCTCCACATCTTTCTTATATTGAAGTGCCCAAAAGTGAACACAATACTTGAGGTGTGGCTTCACCAGAACCGAGTGCAAGAGAAGAGGTATTTGTCTGGGACGCAGAAGACAAAGGCAAATAATGATAGTGGTCATGATGTGCAGTAAGAAAACAAAAAGGAATGAAAAGCAATGGGGGGGAAATCAGAGTAAAGCTAGGAAAGGAGAGGCAGAGGAGAGAGCATCCATCCACCAGCCCTTGCAGTGGCTGTTATTTGTAGATAGGAAGTGCTGCCTGCAGAAAAGCTGATTGAGGCTGATTGAGGGAAAGAATGAGCCACATGTGACAGATGTTAGTCACTTCGTGTAATGCCCTACTGGAAGGCACTTGGATGCTACAGGAATGACAGCACTCGAAGAAACTGTGTGGAGCACAGCATCCCTGGGAGCAAGCGAGAGGGAAGATGAATGGCAGGAGTGCTCAGTCCCCTGATCTCAGAATGGAAAGGAGAGAGAGATGAGCAGCAGGCTCTGCCTTTCACGTATTCCTGCTTCCTTCTGTGCTCAATCAGCCAAAACCAGGTGAAGGCCTCACATTTCTCGCTGCATGGATCAGGGCCTTTGGCATGCCTGCTAACAATCCAACACCAATGTGCCCCATGACCAGGGTTTGCCAGGAAGTGGGGCTAAAGAAGGTTGTCCTCTGACCTCAGCCACAGAGACACCCAGCATGGGCATGTAGCCCCGGCAAGTGCTGTGGGGAACCACTGTGCTCGCATACCTCAAACGCCTACTTCATGCCCTGGGCAGCTGCAGCCATACCAGGGCACAGACTCAGTGGCTCTGCAATGTCTGCCTTCCAGGGAGGGTGTTCAGTTCTCAATCCCATTTTCAGTCCCTTCTTAAAGAGCTGGCTGATGGAGGAGTACTCACGGGCAGGGTTTGGTTCATGCTGTGCCTTCAGCTCCGTTCCAATCATGGAAATGAGAGCGATTGCAGCCCGGAAGGCAGCAGCTCGAAGGGAGGGATGTATTGAGCACCGTTGCTATCAGCACCCGTGCAAATTGTTTCTAAAACAGTATCTCAAGCATATCAATTACCCAGGTGCTTTGGAAAGCAAGCTTGAGGAAAGAAAAAGAGATGAGGTGGCTTAACTGTGCTTTTGTACCTCCATGGCTAATGCAGACTACCTTGATATTAAAAAAAATAAATCACTGAGCAGCAAATGGCACACAGACCTTTGTCTGTAAGGCCTTCACTCTTGCTGGTCTTTTCTATGTATTTATTTATTTATTAGCTCTACTACCCCACTTTTTAAGATCAGAAGAGAAAAGCAGAACTTCTCAGGCACTACTTTACTTTCAGCACTTCCAGCGAAGCAGCTGCCGTATTAGATCATATTCAAATGCAGCCCCAAAGAGGTCAGGAGCAGCATATTAGCTGAACTGTTTATCTGCAGCCAGCCAAGGGGGGATGGTGCTGCTCAAATCAATTTTCTATGCTCCGACTGGCCCATCTTCTTGACACTTAGATGTCACTGTGGTACTGGTGATAAAAAGGCCTGCCAAAAAAAGGATGGATTTGGATTCACGCAGGGTCCCACAGAGCCAAATGAGAATTGACAATATTAGTCTTTAGGACAATTTTACAGATGAAATTAACCAGACGAATACATTTTCAACAGTTTGCTTAATCTAATCTGCTTCCTATTGCACTGAATCTTGCTCCCATCAACTGTTGCCATTTTAAAACTTGCAAGCAATGCTGGCTTTCTTCTTCTTTCTTCTTTCTTCTTTCTTCTTCTTTCTTCTTTCTTCTTTCTTCTTTCTTCTTTCTTCTTTCTTCTTTCTTCTTTCTTCTTTCTTCTTTCTTCTTTCTTCTTTCTTCTTTCTTCTTTCTTCTTTCTTCTTTCTTCTTTCTTCTTTCTTCTTTCTTCTTTCTTCTTTCTTCTTTCTTCTTTCTTCTTTCTTCTTTCTTCTTCCTCTTCTTCTTTTTCTTTTTTCTTCTTCATCTTCTTTTTCTTTCTTCTTTCTTCTTCCTCTTCTTCTTTTTCTTCTTTTTTTCTTCTTTTTTCTTCTTTTTCTTTCTTTTTTTCTTCTTCTTTTTCTTTCTTCTTCTTCTCCTTTTTTTCTTCTTTTTCTCCTTTTTCTTTTTCTTTCTTCTTCTTCTTCTCCTTTTCCTTTCTTCTTCTTCTTCTTCTTCTTTCTTCTTTTTCTCCTTTTTCTTTTTCTTTCTTCTTCTTCTTTTTCTCCTTTTTCTTTCTTTCTTCTTCTTCTTCTTCTTCTTTCTTCTTCTTCTTCTTCTTTTTCTCCTTTTTCTTTTTCCTTCTTCTTCTTCTTCTCCTTCTTCTTCTTCTTCTTCTTCTTCTTCTTCTGCTTCTGCTTCTTCTGCTTCTTCTGCTTCTCCTTCTGCTTCTTCATCTTCTTCCTCCTCTTCTTCTTCTTCTTCTTCTCCATCTTCTTTTTCTTTTTTTCTTTTTTTTTCCTTTTTATTTTTCTCCCTTCTTGCGGAATGCAGATCACGCACACAAACCAGAACACACATTGTTGTGAAACCAAAAAGAATACACACCTGGTTTCTGTAAAGAAGAGGAGGAAGTCCCTCACATAAATTAAAAACAAGAAGAAAAAGCACCAGCATGTTAGAATTCAGCCTGAGGTATAGCCTTTGATATGATCTGAACCTTAACTTTCCGTAAATTCAACTGGCTTTGGTCTTAATTTTATTATTTGGATAACTAAAGAGCAAAGGCTGGACGTCAGCTCCAGATCTGGTTATGAAATAAAAATAGCAGAAGAAAAGTTCAAGACTACCCTTATTTTAACCTACCTCTGCTACAAACTATGCAGACCCCTGCACATCTGCAATTATTGTTCTGGTACTAGAAATCAGAAACTCTCCTAGTTAATAGTAATACATAACACATGTGTAACACTTTCCATCCTTCAGTACCACGCAAATGACCCCGCGTCATAACGAGCCTGTGAAGTGTTTTCTCTGTCACAGAGATAATGACATTCATCCAGAGGTTGACTGTGCTGGTCAAGGACACTCAGATTATTCCAAAGCAGAGGTTGGGGGTTGAGTGGTAGAGCCAGAGAAGGTGGGGAGAGCTGCACCTAATCTTCTCTAGTACACTGCATTACACATCAGAGTCCTGGCTTACTTCTCTTTAACATATTTGTACAGAAGTTTTCTACATCTCCGGCCGAATATTTAGGGAAGTGTTTCAAAAAATGATTCATCTGACTTTCCAAATGGAGCTGAAAGAAAATACTTGGGTTTTGTCCACGCTAATACCATTCCACCAGTACCTCTCATGAGTGTTTTCAGGGCTTGGATCGGGGATTTCAGTGTGTGCCAGGGGAAAATGAATCAATTTTTTGCTGACCCTGTGCAAATTTACCCCAGTGTGGGTCTGTTCTAATCTTCTGAAAGTCAACCTTCATTTCTGCCTTTGCATGTCCCAGAGCAAGTGGCAGCAGTTACCGCAGGTTCAAGGCTGTCCTTCCAGGGCTGGTCCCAGGGCAGTGGTGGTGGCAGAGTCAGATTTTCCCTGCACTTGCTCCTCTGAGCTCTCAAAGGCAGCAAACAACGTGAATGTTGGAGATATAAGCACTGATGCTTTCAATACTTCTCCTGGGACTGACTGGATAGGAATGGGAAGTAACCAGCATTAGCACAGAAAAAAAGACAAAGGGAGCCTTGAGCTGAGGTGGACAAAGGGCATTAATGCAGAGAACAGGAGTAGATGAAGATGGAAGCCACACAAGTTACTCCAGAGGAGAGGTTAACTATGACCTGTTAAGAAGCCATGGTCATCTTCAGCCCCTTGGCAATGTGCATACCTCCTATTCCTCTGGATTCATGGTGAAGAATAGTTTGCCACAGCTACCAACCATGCCATTAGCTCAGCTGGTGGAGATCACTGCCAAAAAGCCTTGCTGGGCCAAAGCATCATTTAAAGGTTGGCAGCCTTCCTTCTGGTTCTATCTTTGCTTGCAGAAGGGTTTCTCCCATTTGCCTATCAAAAGCTGCTGACTCTACCATTGGAAAAAGAAGGTACTTGGACCATATTGGGGATGCAAAGAGGGAATGATGCCATCAAATGACCTGTGCAGCTGGATACAAGCACATCACTAAACGAACAGCTAGGGAGTGAGGTGGAGTGTGGGGCATGGAATCACATTCACTGATTAATTTTACCTCTGCTCTTTGACTTTTACCCAGAGCAGATGACAAACCAGCCTGGGATCTCTCTGCAATCCCCACTATCTATCTCCACTGCTATTCCAGGAAACCTTGCACCTTCAGCCACCCCTTAAGCCTTTAAGCTGTACTTCATGCTATGCCATAAATTTTCATGCCATAAAAGTCACCTTTGGTGGGCTGCAACACAGCCCTCCTGTTACTTCATTTGCTTTAATCTGGGGAAAAAAATGTGCAGGGGGTTATAGTCACATTTTAGGGCCACAGGGGCTGGTTCCTCTGGGACAAGAGAAGTCCCTAGCCACTCTGCTTTACAGGAAACAGCAACATATAAGCTATGTAGTGTCCTCTGTCTTGAGGACACAAATTGATCTCTGCAGTCTTTTACTTAGCAGTATGAATGTAGGCTGCATTTCTGGGTTATGACACTGGGAAAGCAGAAAAGGCAGCCAGACCTCAGTCCCTCTGGCCAGGCACAACATCCCCAGCCTGGGCTAGCAGCTGGACCAAGTTCACATCCTTCCTCTGCAGCATGCAGAGAGGCAGCAGGCAGGAAAACTAAGGAAGGTTGAACAGTGCTATCTGAATCTTCTTTACTGAGCCAGCAGTCAAATCACAGGCATTTCCAAACAGCAAAAGCTCAAGTTTTGGTCCAGAACTGGACCTGCGTCCATTTCTGCACTGGAAAAAAACCCCACAGTTATCCTCCACAACGGAGACAAAAAGCCTTAAAAGCTGCTGGCAAACAGACACCATCCCTTGGAACCTAGTGGACAGTAGTGGGAGAGGCAGGAAAGTTTGTGCAGAAACTTAGGCTGTGAGAATTGGGATTACTGCATCCTTCAGTGCCCAAAATGACCACTGGTAGTGAGGATGACAGAAGGAGCTGTCACAGTCAAGAGATTAAGGAAAATGACACTGATTTTTATCCCTCACTGCCACAGACTACTGCTAGGAGAGTGTCTTAACCCAAAATTTGTATAGATGGCTAAAATGTGAGTGATGAAATCTCCACTTGTGGACTATCCAGTTGATCCAAATGAAACATTACATTTGCACTCCACGCTGTGGCAGGAAGCAAGGGAGCCATAATCTGGACATTAAATGTGTGAAATAGAAGAGAAAAGCAAGTGTTCAAATTGGTCACTTGAAGTTAGAGGCAAAATTTGCCATAGCTTTGCCTCCTCTCTCTCCACTGTACTCAGTTCCTTCCAAAAAGAGGTCATAATACCTGTGGGGCTCAGCCTCTGGCCGTTAGAAAATGTTTGGGGGCTAACTTGGTAAGCAGCCTGGCATTTAGCAGGGATAAAGAGAGATACTGAGCAGCTGCCCACCAAGTGACCACCCCATGGCCATTTCCAGTGGCAGAGGTAGCAGCATCCACTAAACACAGACACCTCCACATCATGGAAAGCTGCATGATAGGGAATCAAACCAGGAAGCAAGGAGCACTGACATCAGAGACCCATTTGACAACGTGGCAGGAAAAGGAGGAAAATACCATTGGCAGTAGATGGAAGGGAACTCAGTGCCTGGCTGGGACAGCTTCATGCTCACTGATGGCTCCAGCCAAATCGATTTCCCTGCCTCCACTCCACCAAGTGCCAACATAGCAGTGAGCTCCTGGGCTGCTTGAAGTGGAAGTGTGCTTGTTATGGATTGCTTTTCCTGGTGCTTTCTCCTCCCTCCTCTTCCAGCATGCCTTTCCCCTAAGATAGAGTTCCTCACAGGTTTTGGCAGCCCAGATTACCCCTGCAGGACCTCACTTCTCCTGTCAGGGGCAGACAGGATCTTCCCAGGGTGCCAGCTGTCTCTAGGTACCAGCACTTTTGGGGGGGCTCAGTTGGTAGCTGGCAGCTCCCTTCTCATTATTGGACTTACAGCTCCCGTAGCAATTTTAACCCCTGTGTCCACAGAGTCAGAGCCAGGAGTGACAAAAACTAAGCATTGTCTTGGTTCAGTGGCTTGGCATTTGTGCCCTCAGCTTGGGAATAGAGGCAAGACCCCATTGCAGGCATCTGAGGAGCTGGGTTGTTTGTTGGCTTTGCTTGCCAGCTTCCCAACACTGCTTTCCAAAGAGCACCTCCTTGTCCAAGGTGCCAACAGGCAGCATCTGCATATGGTCTGAATTGGGAATAATCTGCAATAGAAATGCATTCAGGCTATGAAAGGGTGAGCTGAGAACTTGACCTCTTTATTCCAGTCTCCTGCAGCCCACTCTGGTGCTCAGGTAAAGTCAGAGTCTGCCCTCAGATAAATCCCTGCATATATATCAGCATGTCCTCAAGGACAGGAGGGGAGGAGCTGCCAACCACCTATACTTTTGTAGTGCAGTTTTCATTCTTTCCCTCCTGAAAGAGATTTTCTATCTGCCAGAATAACCCCAAAGGGCTTAAACTCAGTACTCCTGGCAGGGGAATTAATAAGAGCTCTCATCCCCATGCTTTATGTTTTCCAGCTGGACTCCAGGCCAAATCAGTGTCCTGTAGCAGTGGATGGGGTGTCATTGCTGCAGCAGTGGTAACTGCATGGTCCTGGGATGGTGACAAGCTCTGTGCCCAGAACCTGTGGACCACATAGACAAATACATGGGGGGAGTGCACAAATGGGAATCAATGGGGTGACACATCTGGTTTCTTGGGGAGAACTCAGTCTTTTCGTGGGGAAGAAGACTTTTCTAGTAAAAATCTTCAGCTGGAAACCCAACTGTCCACTGATGCCCAAGTCTGCTGAGTGATTCCCACCAGTCCTGAGTCAGTGTTGAGGTTTTTTTTAGTGAGTTTTCAGGAATTTCACATTCCAGTTCTGCTATGTCACATTGCCCTGGCAGCTCAAGCTACACTAAGCTCTTCGCAGGCCTTGATGCATGCATCCTTCCATAGAGCTAGCTCTTGAAGAAGACACAAACACTGCATCCCTGGAGGTGCCTAAGCCTTTGTTTTAAACCAGGGAAATCTGCACTGCAGTAGGTGCTCTTGGGGGCTCAAATCCTTGCCAGGATTATCAACATGGAAGGGATGTTAAGAGGAAGGAGTCCTTTGCCTCACTTCTTGAACGATATGGTGTTAAGTAAGACACACTGTGTTGCCAACATGAAAGATTAATGACAGACATGTGGCTTTTTTTCCTCTTTTTTTTTTTGTTAAGCTAAGCAGACTTTTTTTTTCTGCTTCTTCTTTGCCTTTAATTATAGGAATGTTGTTAAAAGCATAGGTAGAAGCTATTGCAGAGTGGGATGACCTGGAAAGGAATAATTTTTAGGCAAAGCAGCGGAAAGAGTGTTAGGTACCTTGTTAAGAGTTGAAAAAGAAGACAAAATAAAGCAATGACCAGAGAAGGGAGGAAAAAAAGCAGAAAAGAGGAATAGAAGAGAGGGGGACAATAAATAAATAAATAAATAAAACAGAAGACCAGGCAATGTGGGTAGGCTGGAAGCTGGTCTGAAGACACTGCAGTCCCAGTCTGATTTACGCTGGGTTTTTTACAGGGCACCATCAGTTAACAGCTTGCCTTTGAAGCCTGGCTTGACCCATTACTGTCATAGCCAGTGGCAGAATTGCAATCAAAATCTAGATCCGATTCCCAACTTTGGAGGTGTTTGGATGTGAGAGTTTTATTTAAGGCTCTCTTTTAATAAAAAAAAGTGGGCAAACTGTGATCAAGGGGAAGGAATTGTCTCCATTTTCATGATTCACATCTCCCGGCACCCACAAGATATGCATTTCCATGCTCTGATCTGCACCGCTCTGAAGGACACAGCTGAGAAGAGAGCAGGGAGCTGCCGACTAAACGGCAAAAGAAAGACAGAAAGACGCAGCCACATTTTATTCCTCCTAACATTTCGCTAAATTGGTTCAGCAAGCTTCCCTGAGTCTGGGGAGCCGGGAGGGGGAGGGAGAGAAACTTCATTAAGTGAAAGATTCTCGGAGATAATTGGGAGGCCAGGGATAATAGCGGCAGCCTGCATTGTGCTGGGAAAGGAGGGCGCTTGCTTCGTATTTTTTAATTGAAGAAGCCGAGAGCGGCTTTCTGAGGAGCCAGGGCTCTGGCTGGAAGGCTGAGGGGGCTGTATATTTCCACTGGTTTAAATAGACATTAGGGGGCTCCATTATTTAAAAAATAAGTCTCCGAGTTGCGCTGGCAGCCCATGCAAACAAGCGCAAGCAGCACAGCCCGCAGCTCCCCCACCCTCCTCGCTCGCTGTCGGATCCAGGGCTTGCGCTGCAAAATACTTCAGCCAGGGGAGGTGCCGCTGGCTGCGACGGGAGGGACAGCCGGGAGCCAGCGACCTCAGGGAAGGAAAAGAGGGAGGGATAGGGAACTATGCGGCAGGGCAGAGGCACATGGAACGGTAGAGAGACGTCGAGCCTGCCCTCTGCGACATGCTGGTCACTGCTTGCAGACTTTGAAAATTCAGCTCTACCCCCAGTGGAAGTTTCCCGGTCTACCGTGCAGGCACTGGGGAGGTTTAAGTAAGATTGAGGTTCTGCTCACCGTGGAATAGGTGGACGTTGGCCATCTTTCTAAAGATGGAGTCTTTTTTTTAACCCTAATACCTCCAAACTGCTGTGCCTGCTGATGTTATTTGCACATCTATCCGCTTGTGCCCTAGGAATATCCACGTATCAAAAAAATCCATACCTGAGTAACTAAAAATCGTTAACATTTTAATGTCTTGTGCTGACTCGTCTCTCTTGACTCTTCCATGCAAATCAGAAACATTTTGGGTCTGATTCTCATTTGACCTAAGGCCCATTTACTCCTGGCAGGAAAAAGTAAACCAGCAGTCGAGGGCTGCA
The DNA here is from genome assembly GCA_013400475.1 of Tricholaema leucomelas. Lineage (NCBI taxonomy): Eukaryota > Metazoa > Chordata > Aves > Piciformes > Lybiidae > Tricholaema lacrymosa > Tricholaema leucomelas. The sequence continues at coordinate 321,515 of WAAF01013553.1, forward strand.
TCCACTGCAAGCATCTTCTGCTCCCAGCATGGCATAGAGAAATTTCAGCATAAAAGACAATCCAATTCTTGAACATTCAGTGCTGTGCAATAGGCTGGGTCCTGCAAACCGCCCGGGAAAGTGTTTCTGCCTTAGTCAGTTATTGTTCTCCCTGTAAACTGCTTGCAGTTCCAGGTCCATTGTGACAATTAGTGATAAATCACTGCTGGGGGTTTGGGCCATCCATCGGAAAAGCTCCCAATAGCCAGTTACCAAGAGAGCACCAGGGCACACAGCAACATCATGCTTCATATTGTCTCTATTTTTAATGGTGGAGGGAGGAGGGTTTACATTTTAGTTCTGCATATACTGTGTCATGGTAAAATAATGTTCTTTCCTGGCAGCACTGAGCCAGCACGCATCCAAAATCTGCCTTTTTTTTTTTTTTCCACTGCACGTGCTGCCCCCATGGAAATCAGCAAAAACCTCAGGCAGGCATACGAGGGCAGGATTTAGCCCATAAATCACAACCCAGATCATAAATACATGCTTGAACCCTCTCTTAATATGATTCATTAAGAAGGAGCTTTTACGGTTGGGGTGGTTTTAATTATGGTTGTGTAATTTTATTGTTATTGTTTCCATTAAACATTAACAAACGCTCCCTTATTTTTGGTTAACAAAGATCTTTCTTAGACTGCACAGTAGTTAATGAAAACCACATAAACGCACGCGGGAAGATACCAGGACTCTCGTTCAATTAAATATAAAACTTGAAGTAGAAGATCTATTTAAAGAAAAAAAAAAAAAAACCAGATTGTAATGAATCATAAATAAATATGGGAAACTAACAACTGCCTTGGGTAGAGTAGTAAATTTACAGCCCCAAGATCTGCGTTTTCAGGGTCTGCATCGTTGTCTGCGTTGCATTCGCTTTCAACCATACATTCACTCTCTGCACACATCCGCAATGCCAGAGCCCCCAGCCTCAGTTCGTTTTCTCAGCATCTCTAGATGAGCCCTGCAATTGCCACCTCACCCCAAGTTAAGTCTACCTTCAGCCATCATGATCTCTAAGTCTCTGAAGCTAGGACCAAGGCCACTTTCTAATGGAGGAGTGAGAAGTCATAGGCAGCACAGTTTTCCCAGGTGTTCGGCTACTGGAAGGCTGGAGACATCTCCAGCAATGTGATTGCCTGTACCCAGTGAAGGGTGCAGCTAACATCTCCAGCAATGTGATTGCCTGTACACTGTGAGGGGTGCAGCTAGCATCTCCAGCAATGTGATTGCCTGTACACTGTGAGGGGTGCACCTAGCATCTCCAGCAATGTGATTGCCTGTACACTGTGAGGGGTGCAGCTAGCATCTCCAGCAATGTGATTGCCTGTGCACTGTGAGGGACGCAGCTAGCAACCTCAGGCAAGACCTCTCCTTGGCAGGAGAGGAGGCATGCTGGAGGAGGAGAACAAATGTGAGAGCAGCTGCTTCCTTACCCTTGGCTTTCCCCATGCCAAGAGGGAGATCTGCAGCCACTTGTTATACTTTTTCTAAATGGGTCTGGAAACCAATTGGCTGTAACCTCCAGCCAGTCAGTGGCATCACTGTGAAAAGAGATGGATAAAAGGCTGCAATGGCTACTAACACACAGCTCCTAAGCCCACCGTACATCCAAATTAACTCTCCTTGAGTGGCATAAAGTAAAAAAGGATTAGCTATTTATAACAAACCCAAACATTAGGATGCAGTGGTTCAACAGTCCCACAAGGACTAGCCAACACACTCTTGAGACATAGCTAGCAGATGCATGGACTCCTGCCCATTGAGTGGTGTTGAGCTTTAAAACCCATGTTCCAGCCCCCTTCAAGTCTAACCCTGAAACTTCACCTTCACAAATGCAATAAAAAACTGGAAACTCTTCCAGAACTTCTCCCAGTGAAAGCAAAGCAAACTGGTCTTCACACCAGGGGCTTGACTGGAAACATGGGAATGTCAGCATTGAAAGAGTTAACAAGTGAGAGACGTGGAAGGATTTTATAATGGCAAAAACTGAGGCATTTGCTCCAGTGTTATGGGTGTGTGTCAGTCTGCCTGACACAGCTGTTGCCATGGTGGCAGAGTTCTCCCAAAAATCACAAAAAGCAGACAAGATGGATGAGTGCCTGAGCAAGACACAGGAGAAGGGAGATGACTGCAGATGGGGATGACTTGGCCTTTTGAGGCGCGGCTTGGTGCTGGTACTGGAGGCCAGCTAATTTAAAAATGAGTCTTGTGAGCTTCATGGTCTTTTCCAGCTGGACAGATGTTTCCTGGGCTGCAGCCAGCTGTTAAAAACAAAACAAAAAAAAAAAAAAAGAAAGAAAATAAAAGGAAATCCCTGGAAATTTCACCCAACCTAACCTCATGTCTGCTGCTGCAAGGAATGCAGCATGGTGTGGAGAACCATGCCTGCAGTATTGCCAGGAACGGTTGTAGAGAGCTTTCAGAATCGAGGCTTTCCCAGGCAGCCCAGGATTTTGTAAACTGTGTCTATGTGCCTACTGCAGCTGTTTGGACAGGCAGGAGTCTAGATGATCTGTCTAGGCTCCCATTAAAGCGAGGAAACCTCTCTCTACTATAACTAATAGGACTCTGACTGTTAAAGTGGGGAAACCACTCAGCTGCTGGCTTGAAGCTCTAGACATGTCAGGAGCTGGGGCCATGGCAGGCTTGCAAAGCACAAGGGTGAGTGGGGCTGGACACATTGGGCAAGCAGGTAAGAGTGCACACAACTTTGGGCCTTTGAGGAGGACTGGAGAGACTGTAGGCCATGGGTTGCTGGAGTTCCTGAGGACATTTGCGCTTGGATCCTTGTCACCATGATCCATGCAAGCATGCAAGGAGGTCCTAAACAGAGGCTCCTTCAGCTGCTGACAGTGTGGGGAGCCTTGCTTAGCAAGGAGCTGATGGTGGCAGGGGGAAGCTGTACTATCAGATCAGGGATTTGTAACCCTGGAGCAGAAGACCTACCTTTCAACACACTGGGTCAGCTAAGGTCAGTGAGGGAGTTTTAGACAGGAGTCAGCTCATATGGGCAAAGCAGGAAGAGAAATAGCGGGGCTGATTGCTCTGGGCTTCGCTCATCTTGCAGCATGCAGCTTCCAGTACATTTGTCTTTTCTCTCCATCTTGCCCCTCTTATCAGAGGAACCTGCTGTTGAGTGCTCCCTAAGGAGAGAGCTGCCACAGACAGGGAGCAGTGATCTGCACGTGCCACCAGAGAGGTTATCTTCCAGCTGAGCAGTGGGAGCATGGCTCTGACAGCACAGCCCATGTGAAGCTCGGCAGGCTGGAGCTGGCTGGGCTGGAGCTGCTGGCGCCAGCACTCGGTTTGCATCATTCCAGCGTGGCTAGCGAGTATTACAGAACAAGTCAGAGGTATGCTCAACAAACCACAAGCTTAAGAATATGGGAAATCACTTTCCCTTTCTTCACCTAGGTGGGAGAAGATAGCACTTTATTGAGCACTGCTTTGCTAACAGAGTGAGGGTGGGTCTTAGCTAGTAGTTGTTTAAAAATGAAGTAAAAGGCCAAGCAGCTGTGTTTGGGAGGGTGAACTGAGGAAACCTGCGTAGAGAAACCTCTGTGTTCATGCCCAGTATGAGCAGCAATTCATGGTCAGGCCAGAGATACGGGCAAGTATTTTCCTGGTTCGCATGCACACCTGCCGCATTGTGACCATTAACACTTTTGTACCACTCTTTTCTTCTTCTAGCCTTTGACCAGGTGAAATAATTTTCTAGCCCTGTTATTTTTCTGTTGTGCATGGAGGTAATAAAAGTTGCCCTGGATATTATTATGGTAGGCATATTTATACCCTCTATTTTCCATTTTTAAGCTAGACCTCCATTGTCAAAAAGGGACAACAGGCAGATAAGTGAACTATATTCAAAGAGTTTGGGGGTTTTTTTGTTTGGTTTGGGGTTTTTTTGCTTTGTTTTTATTTTCAATTGAGAGACTATTTGGTTTTGAAGGATCATTTACAGATAGTTTATCGTGGTCTCCAGTGTCCAGCTCCACTATCAAGAATCATAGAATCATAGAATGGTAGAATCATAGAATCACAGAATCAGTCAGGGTTGGAAGGGACCACAAGGATCATCTAGTTCCAACCCCACTGTCGTGGGCAGGGACACCCTACTCTAGATCAGGCTGCCCAAAGCCTCATCCAGCCTGGCCTTAAACACCTCCAGGGATAAGGCCTCAACCACCTCCCTGGGCAACCCATTCCAGGCTCTCACCACTCTCATGCTGAGCAACTTCCTCCTCATGTCCAGTCTGAATCTCCCCATCTCCAGCTTTGCTCCACTCCCTCTAGCTCTGTTGCTACCTAATAGCCTAAAAAATCCCTCCCCAGCTTTTTTGTAGGCTCAATGCACAGAAGGTGGACAGTAAACCCTTAATTATACTTGCATGTCCTGTATGTGTTAAGAATCCATGAACCAAAGCACACACACACTGTAGGTTTGTAACAGTGTGATGAAGATTTCTAATTTTTTCAAGCTGCCAGCTCCCTTCAAAAGATGGATTACTTCTCCTAGGACTTCAACTACCTAATTATTTCTCTCTTGATAATGTAACTGTGCCGTATTTTTCCTTCTCCTGCTATCCCTAAGTTGCACCCAGAGTTCTAGTGTACATCTTAGCATGTAGGTGACAGGCAATAAAGACTGGCCTATGTTTGTGGGAAGATGCTGTTAGGAACAAGGTATGTGAGGCACAGGGACAAGATTTTAGCCCCATTATTTCTGCAGCTGGCAGGCAAATAAGAGCACAGAAAAATCATGTGTCCAGTCAAATGCATTTGTACCTAAGATCTTTGCAACCTCAAGCTATTGTGTGGCAGGAAGCATGAACTGTAATGCGATGGTGTTTGTCACTGTGATAATGTGCCTACAAAAGGAGACCCATGGATGCCTAGCCAGAGAAAGATTGCCAATTGACTGATGACTTCTTGGTGTCATGGTGCCATCACTTCCCAGCTAACTCTGTGGAAATGATACAATCACAGAATCACAGAATACATCCTGTTGGAGAAGACCTCAAAAGTCATTCAATACAACCCTCAACCCAGCACTGAAGGATCAACACTAAACCATGCTCCTGAGCCCCAGGTCCATTGCACTTGAACACCTTCAGGTACGTTGACACCACCACTGCCCTGGGCAGATCATTCCAATGTTTGAGAACCCTTTCAGTGAAGAAATACTTCCTAATATCCAGCCTGTACCTCCCCTGGAGCAGCTTGTTACCATTTCTTCTAGTCCTGTCACTTGTCATCAAGGAGAAGAGGTTTCCATCTCCTCACTAAAACCTCTCTTCAGGGAGTTGTAGAGAGTGATGAGGTCTCCCCTCAGCCTCCTCTTCTCCAGACTAAGCAAGAACAGCTCCTCTCAGATCATGTGCTCCAAGCCCTTCACAAACCTTGTTGCCCTTCTCTGGACATGCTCCAGCACCTCAATGTCCCTCTTTTAGTGAGAGGCCCAGAACTGAATACAATACTTGAGGTGTGGCCTTGTAAGAAGTGATCCAAAGCCCCATCAGTGCTGACTACAGATGGACTATCACCTCCCTGCTTCTGCTGGTCACAGTGTTTCTAATCCAAGCCAGAATGCTGTTGGCTTTCTTGGCCATCTGGGCACACTGCTGACTTGTATTTAGTCGACTTTCAACCAGCACCCTCAGGTCCCTCTCCAAGTTGCAGCTTTCCAACCACACATCCCCGAGTCTGTAGTTTGCCATGGGGTTGTTGTGACTTAGATGGAGGACCTGGACCCTGTTTAACTTCACACAATTAGCGTTAGGCCATCGATCTAACCTGTCCAGATTCTGTTGTAAAGCTTTCCTACCCTCTAGCAGATCCACACAGCCACACAGCTTGGTGTCATCTGCAAACTCATTGAGGGTGCACTCAATCTCCTCATCCACATTTTTAACAAAGATATTAAAGAAGACAGGCTTCAGTACTGAGCCCTGGAGGACACCACTAGTGACTGGGTGCCAGACAGATTTAGCCCCATTCACCACCACTCTTTGGGCCCAGACATGCAGCCAGTTCCTTATCCAGTACAGAATGCACTTATCCAAGCCTTGTGCCATGTGTTTCTGAAGGAAAATGCTGTGGGAGATGTGTTCAAGGCTTTACTAAAGTCCAGATAGACAATGCCCACAGTTCTTCCTTCATCCACTAGGCAGCATTTGGTATGAGACTTAGGAGCAGAAAGCAGCATAACCATTTCAAACAAGCCGAGCAAGCTGTGGGACTGTCCAGGAGAGATCTGCTCTGCAGCACAGCACAGCAACGGCTCAGACAAAGCAGCAGTGTGATCGGAGCAGCTCTTGCATATGGCAGGTCCTCACTCAAGGCTTGAGAATACATAAGTGTATATGTATTTATAAGGAATGTTTTGCCTAAGCAGAGGGGAGGATGAGTGTTTTCTTCTCGGGAGACTCAGAGGTCTTAATGGCTAAGGTGACAGGAATGTCTGCCCCTGGGCTCCAGCTCTCAGCAGGGCTCCCCGGATATAGTTCCACACCACCGACGAAGTTTTTGTGTCGTAAAGCAAAACGTGATAGAAAACAAGGGGGGTTTTAATAGTATGATGCTGCAACTGAGATTTCAACTATTGATAAACATAGGCGAGGCTCTTAATAATTTCTACAGGAACAAAAATTACTCTTAGCTGCAGTGCTTTCTTCTGAAGCTACCCGTTCCAGGGATTGAACAACACGAGAGAGTTTTAAGTTTCTCCTTTTCTCCTTCCCCTCCCCACCAGCGTCTGGCCTTTGTTAGCATTATGGCTATGTAATCCCTCTGTAGCTATCACAGTTCAGTGAGAACACCTGTCATTCATTTTCAGTGGAAGGAGGAGTTTTGGGGTGGGCTTGGAGCCCCTTGCTTGGGGATGTGCTGTCTGCTGCTCTCTCCTTTGCTTTCATGGCAAGTCGTCTGGGGGAGGTCTCTGTTTTACCATCATCTCAAGCTTCCCTCAGGTGGGAGGCTGAGGTGCCCACACTTAGGGGAAGGGACAATGGGTACCTGTCCCAGCCACCACGGTGCAGCAGAATGCAGCAAGCAAGGGGAGCACAAGGTACACAGGAACATCCTGGTGTGGGTCAGATGTGCCAAGATCCAACTCAATCACAATGTTAGTGTCAAACTGGGCAATAAGCAAGCTCAGACTGACATACATGCCCCAACTGCTGTTTGGTGCTAGGGCAGGAGGGAGGGGCAGGAGGGAGCTGCAGGAACGAGCAGCTTGCGGGGGAGAGTGTACCTGGCTCGACCCTACACCTGCGCTGCCCAGGCGCCCTGCACAGCCTGCACGCTGCCCTTTGGCTGATCCTGCAGCCTGGAGGAGAGCCAAGACCTCCTCTGCAGGGCCTTTGAAAGTGTTCCACTCCCAGCACAAGCAGCCTTTTTCAAAACAGTCTGCACGGTCTGTGAGTGGGGCGGGAGAGAAGCAGGGGGAGAGCAGGAGAGGAACAGAGGATCTGCTCAGTGCCCCCGCCCCACACCCTCTCTTCTCTTGCACCCCTCCAGAAAGCAAGGTTTATTTCCAGCAGCTGAGCTGCAGCCTCTGCACCTGTGGTTATCAGCCTCAATACATTTTAAATTTAACCTGCATTTTTACATCCAGTGCCAAAATCAGGGGGGGTTGCTAGACTTGGGGCCAGGGTAGCAGCTCAGGAGAGGGGAGCAGGGCTGGCTGGGGAAGCTTTACAGCTAGGCTGATGATCCAATTAAGTCAACAAAGAGCCCCAGTGATATCATCTAAGGGTTCAGGAGCTGGGAGTAAACAGGGAACCACGGCAGAAGGCAAAGCCAAGCAAACATATGGAATAAGTTACGGGGGAGACGGCTGAGGCAAAGTGCAGAAATGAGTTCAAGAGACGCCTGGGCTTTTCTCGGGAGAAGGAAAAGGACTTGAGGGGGTCTGCTTGAAAAAGCAGGAAGAAGGGATTAAGATAAAGCCAGAAGATGGAGGCCTGCTGTGCTGACTGGCCTTTGCTTCTTGCTGGAGCTTTTTTTTTTCCCCTCCCTCAGTCTTCCCTTGTTTTGCCCTTTCTTTTTTTTTTTTGGTCCTTTTTTCATTAGACTCTAACAGATATTAATGTAATTAAAGGATGCGGGAGAGAGCAGCGGTGAGTTACAGGCGAGCAGAAGGGAGTAGGAGTGGAAGCTACCTAGCAACCAATGCACAGGAGCCAATAAAATGCACAGATAGGCAAAAGCCAGGGGAAAAAAAAAGTAACTAAAGCCCAGGACCATAAAAGAAAATCTCAGATATTGCATCCCCAAAGTCTTACAGTGGCTTAGGCAAGAGAACTCATGGCTGTACAATGAGTGGGAGGATGTGACACTGGTCCTAGGGTCCTGGGACAAATTCCCACTTGCCTTCATCTCTGTCGCTGTGCCCTTATGCTGTGGATTGGTTGCTTCCAAGTCCTGGCTGACATTTCAGTAATGCCTGGGTGACACTTCACTAACACCTGGGTGAGGGCTTAGCTGGGTCTATAGCCAAGGTGATGTTGGCAGGCAAGCGGAGAAGGTGTGAAGTACACATCCCCATGCGAGGCAGCAAGAGTGAGACCTGGGAACTCAGAGGAGCCTGTATGTAAGTAGCAGGGCTATTTTTGCTGCTCCCTGTAATCCCCAGCAACATCCCCCTGCTCCTAGAAGCATCCTGGTTAGCATCTCCAAAACCTCACCCAAGGAGGGTAAGAGGGGGAAAACTGGTCTGCAAAGAGTGTCCTCACTGTGCTTTGACCTGCCTAAGAGCTTTTGATAAAACTTACTTGCACTTAAAGCTATGCAATTTCATCTTTCATGCAAGACCTCCCATTTGGTCCCATAATTGCCACATGATTTATTTGGAAAATGACATCCAAGAAGAGCTCATGCTTCAAATCCTTATGTTTCAAGGAAGACAATGTCTTTTCACCAATACACAAACACTGCAAAACTTGTTTGGCTTCAAACTCTGGGGAACTTTCCCAAAATTGTACAAGGTGACTTTTAAATTGACAGACTTAAAAAAAAAAAAATCACCCAGGTTTTCAAATTTGCCACATGGATCCTCTCTTTGAGGTGGGATTTTATGTACTAAACTGCTCTTACTACTTCTCTGGTTTTCTACCCAGGTGAAAAACATCCACAAGTTATCTCTAAACAAATATGGCATAATTAAGGAGCTGAAGGAGAAGGAAGGTGAAAGAAGTTTTCCCATGTCTGGTCATAGTTGATGTCTTGTGTCCAGGTGGCCAAGAATATCAATGGCATCCTGGCCTGGATCATGAATAGTGTGACTAGCAGGACCAGGGAAGTCATTCTGCTCCTGCACTCCTGGTTAGGACAAACCTTGAGTACTGTGTCCAGTTCTGGTCACCTCAATTTAAGAAAGATATTGAGGTGCTTAAACATGTCCAGAGAAGGGCAACAAGGCTGGTGAGGGGGCTGGAGCACAGCCCTGAGGGGAGAGGCTGAGGGAGCTGGGGATGTTCAGCCTGGAGAAAAGGAGGCTCAGAGGAGATCTTATTGCTCTCTACAACTATCTGAAAGGAGGTTGTAGCCAAGTGGGGGTTGGTCTCTTCTCCCAGGCACCCAGTGACAGAACAAGAGGACACAGTCTCAAGATGTGCCTGGGCAGGTTTAGGCTGGATGTTAGGAAGAAATTTTTCACAGCAAGAGTGATTGGCACTGGAATGAGCTGCCCGGGGAGGTGATGGGAGTCACCATCCCTGGAGGTGTTTAAAAGGATGCTGCATGAGGCACTTAGTGCCATGGTTTAGTTAATTAGAAGGTGTTAGTTGATAAGTTGGACTTGATGATCTTGAAGGTCTTTTCCAACCTGGTTAATTCTGTGATTCTGTGACTGGTGTCACACATGTCACCTCACTTCAGCCTTTTTCCTAGACTCTGGGCAGGAGCAGCCATGGGACTGAAGAGGAGGGGCAGAGCTCCACTGCACACTTCAGGGCTTGCCCCCATCCTTGTTTTCATTTGGGCTCCGCTCCTGAGTTGCTGCTCTGTATTAATGCCAGCAGCCTCTGCCGGGTGCACTTGCATCGTTAAAAGTAAGCACATTCATGCTTGCAGGATCAGGGGCTTGTTTTGCAGTAATGGATTTGTTGCAGAATTACAGCTAACTAGCTATGTCTTCTGGAAAAAAAATAAGAAAAAAAAAAATTGGTTATGCTGGGTTTTTTTGAGTTTCAGGCCATTAAAAATTACCCAGAATATACAGTCGCTCAGTAGCAGCTTCGTAGATAAGGATTTAATTATAAGCCCTGCACTCACTTATACTCTTTGAATACCAAATGTATTTTGCGATTGCTTTCAGAGCACACTATTTTTTTCCCAAGAAATTTGAAGGCAATTGAGCAATTTTACAGTCTAGAGTCCTGATTCAGCAGCCTTCTCTGTTCAGCAGAGAAATTATGTGCTTAACTCCAATGGGACTTGGGCATATGCCTAATTGGGACCAATGTTTAAGATCACATTAAAATTAAAATCTTAATTTTTGTACCATTTTTGCACCTCTGTGCAGAACACAATTTGAGTCCATGGCTCAGACTTTAATACCAAAAGGTCTTTGCAAAAACTCCACTTTGGTGTGGTGCTCTTGCACACACCACACAAAGTCCAGAAGGTTTACATGTATGTAAAACACAAAGTCCAGAAGGTTTAATGGAAAGTTTACATGTATGTAAAATACTTTTTAATATGGTCTCTGTATCACAGCTTATGTATGGCATTTGGATATTATTTATGTATTGAAAGGAGGAGGAAGAGAAAAGGAGACTCTGGTGATGCCCCTGGGACTTTAGCCAAACATTCCCAAGAAAGGGAAAAAGGATGACCCTGGAAACTATAGACCAGTCAGTCTCACTTCTGTGCCTGGAAAGATCATGGAGCAGATCCTCCTGAAGGCTCTGCAAAAGCAAATGGAAAACCAGGCAGAGGTGACTGGCGGCAATCAGCATGGCTTCACTAAGGGCAAATCATGCCTGACAAATTTGGTGGCTTTTTATGATGTAGTCACAGCTGCAATGGACAGGGGAAGGGCAACTGACGTCGTCTACCTAGAGCTGAGTAAGGCATTCGACTCTGTCCCACATGACATCCTGGTCACCAAACTGGAAAAGCACAAACTGGATGGGTGGAGCACTCACTGGATAAGGAATTGGCTGGATGGTCGCATGCAGAGGGTGGTGATCAATGGCACAATGTCCACCTGGCGACCGGTGACAAGTGGTGTTCCTCAGGGGTCAGTGCTGGGACCAGTGCTCTTTAACATCTTTGTCAGTGATATGGACAGAGGAATTGAGTGCACCCTCAGCAAGTTTGCAGATGACACCAAGCTGTGTGGCACAGCTGACTTGCTGGAGGGCAGGGATGCCATTCAGAGGGACCTGGACAGGCTGGAGAGGTGGGCCCAGGCCAACCTCATGACGTTTAACAAGGCCAAGTGTAAGGTCCTGCACCTGGGTCGGTGCAATCCCAGGCACAGATACAGGCTGGGTGATGAATGGCTGGAGAGCAGCCCTGAGGAGAAGGACCTGGGGGTCTGGGTCGACGAGAAGCTCAACATGAGCCGGCAGTGTGCACATGCAGCCCAGACAGCCAACCGAGTGCTGGGCTGCATCAAGAGAAGTGTGGCCAGCAGGGCAAGGGAGGTGATTCTCCCCCTTTACTCTGCTCTCGTCAGACCCCACCTGGAGTACTGTGTGCAGTTCTGGAGCCCCCAATACAAGAAGGACATGGAACTGCTGGAGCGGGTCCAAAGGAGAGCCACGAAGATGATCAGAGGGCTGGAGCACCTCTGCTATGAGGACAGGCTGAGAGAGTTGGGGCTCTTCAGCCTGGAGAGGAGAAGGCTTCGAGGAGACCTTATAGTGGCTTTCCAGTATTTGAAGGGAGCCTACAGGAAAGCTGGGGAGGGACTATTTACACGGTCTAGTAATGTTAGGACGAGGGGGAATGGGTTTAAGCTGGAAGAGGGGAGATTTAGACTGGACGTTAGGAGGAAGTTCTTTACAGTGAGGGTGGTAAGGCACTGGAATGGATTGCCCAGGGAGGTTGTGGATGCTTCCTCCCTGGAGGTGTTTAAGGTCAGGCTGGATGAGGCCTTGGGCGAGCTGCTCTAGTGGGAGGTGTCCCTGCCTGTGGCAGGGGGTTGGAGCTGAATGATCCTTGAGGTCCCTTCCAACCTAAACCATTCTATGATTCTATGATTCTATGATTTCAGCCTAAGGATAGCTGAGGGCAGGTTTGTAGCTGGAAGTTTTCCCTGACCAATGACAGCTTCCAGTTTCTCTCTCTTGTGGGTTCTGGGGGTGTTGTTTATTTTATTGTATTGTTTTGTTTTGTTTTGCGGTTGCTTTGTTGGCTTTGTGTGTCGATGGTTTGGGTTTTTGTTGTTGTTGGTGGTGGTTTGTTGGTTTGGTTGCTTTTGTTGTTGTTTTTTCCAGCATCCTTTGTTTTCTTTTGCCTTCGCCATCTCACATCCCCTGTCTTGCAGGACAGCTTTGCAGTGTTGAGCCAGCGCAAGGCACAAACTGAGTGTATTGAAGAGCCATATTCATGTGCAGGCTCTGCCCAGCTAAAGGGTTTGGACTCAGTCTTCCCTTATTCTAAGCATTTGCCTACTGGCCAGACAGGCCTGGTATCATATCCTCCTCCAAACTCTGGCTGTAAGGAGAAATTCCATCCCTTTCTCTGTGCAAGTTTATAGCAGCTGCTGTGCTCCTGGGGAACAAATCAGCACTGATGAGCTTGTATTGTCTCATGGAAAAGCCGTTTTATTCATAACATTTCTAAGCAAGCCATAGCCAGCATATTGAGCTTTGTCCCTGTGCTCTGAATGACATTAGATCTGCAGGCACTGGAGAACACCTGAGCTGCCAAACCCAATGACCTGGGGGCAGTTGCAGAGCAGAAGTCCTGTGCCTGGGATCTGTTCTCTCCCCTGCCTTCCCATCCAGTGGGATGTGGAGAGGGAAAGGTGTTTGTAAGCTGTGTCTGAAGAGTATGTGGGGAGCATCATGGTTTCTTAGCCAGGGCGGACTAAGCCAATATATGTGTGCTAAACCCACTAGTGTGGGTTTAGGGACATTGATGGAAATGTGTGGAGTATGCAGGGAGTGCACATGGGAAGTGGTGGTTGAGCAGTTTCATCCTGCTTCTGTCAGCACCTCTGCTTCACCAAAGTGACAACCCTGACAGGGGATGGAACTCTGCTTTCATGTACATTGAAGAGGAAGACTATCATGTAGTTCATAGTGGAGCCATGATCTTTCATACCTACACATTAAAGGGCAAATAAGCATCATCTGAATTTTCCCCAGCAAGATTTTGTGTCACACCAGTTTCACATTAATCCCCCCTTCATTACTCTGAAACTGTATCAAACTGTATTGCCCTTTCTACCTCTGTTTGCCAAGGAGAGGAGTAGGAGGAGGAGGAGAAAGAGGAGGAAGAGTGGTTTCTGGGAGGACTGTATCCTCCACTTCTGCAGCCCACCTCCTTCCCCCAGCTGCATGGCTTCACTCTGCCTATCCTCATCCTGACTGTTCCCCTGTTGTTTGAGACAACAGCAAAGCCCTGCAAACCTTCCCTGGTGCTGGATCAGCACATCACTCCAGAGCCACATTGTCCTCACACAGCAGCATCCACGCTACAAATACTTGCATCCTGGCACACCTCATATGCAAGCATGCCATGCCCTGGGTCTTGTGTCCTTTCAGAGTACCCTGCTCACTAAAGACCACATCATCGGGATCCTAAAGCACAGAGAGTCTTCCCATCATCTACTCAAAACAGAAGAATGCACTGCTTCCTGGATCATTTTAATGTCCCTTGCCATGGAGGATACAAAGGTTTGAGGAGTCAGAGTGGTCCATAGGCCAGATGGCAAGCCCCATGGAAGTGTCCAAGGAAAATACATCTTCCCTCCAGCCCCTTCGTGACAGCATGGTTGAGAACAGTATTAAGTCTCGTGGCAGTTTCACTTTGGGAGAGGTACTGCCAGAACATTTTCCTCTATTGTACTGCAAGGTAGTATCTGGATATTAAATAAGGAGTGTGGAGGTTTTTCTTGCCATTATAATAACACTGAAAAGTGCTATGTTATTTATTGTCATATCATTTTTGCCAAGGGCTTTAGCTTGTCTTTTGGTTGTTAGAAGCAGAAGCGTTTGAAAAAGAAAAGGAAAAGGAAAAAGAAAAAAGAAAAGGAAAAGAGAAAAGAAAAAGAAAAAGAAAAAGAAAAAAGAAAAAGGGAAAAAGGAAAAGAAAAAGAGGGGAAAAAAAAGAAAAAAGAAAAATAAAAAGGAAAATAAAAAAGAGGGGGGAAAAGGAAAAAGAGAAAAGGAAAAAGAAAAAGGAAAAGAAGAAAAGGGTGGGGGGGGGAAGGAAAAAGGAAAGAAAAAGTTAGAGGAAAAAGAAAAAAGGAAAAAGAAAAACCATCTTGCACTGTTATTCCTCAGCTTCCATATCCAAGTACTCTACCTCAGGAAGGAGGGGAAACCGGCTGCACACAAAACACTGCCAGATGTAGAAAGTAAAGGAGCTGAGAAGACGAAATGCTCTTTATGATCCCTTTCAGTTAGAGTAACCGTATGTCTGACTCGGAACAACTGCAGGAATGGAATTTTTTTCAGCGGGAAATGTGATTTAGCTGAATTTCAAAATCCCTTTTGCATGTTTGTTTTTTAGCGCTAGCTGGAACTCGTGCCCTACGGCCAGCCATCCCGGAGGGTCTGTTGGGTTTTCCATGACGTGAGCAACCCTGAAATACAAGCTCTGCTTGTCACCCATCCTCTTCATTAGCAGCGGCCACTATGCTGCACAGCACGGCCGAGAGCAAACAAGCGCAGCACGCCGGCGTCCGCAGCCTGTTTGCTTTTCGCCCTCCCAAGCAATCGACGATGTAATTGCAGAATATTTGGAGGAAGGGCAGAAATGAAGGTCAGGACCCTGCAGCCCACGCCTGCTGCCTCCGCACCGACCAGCCGTCCCTGCCGGCTTTACGTGATGTGAATCGGCAGCCAGCCCTAGCCTAACCCTGGCCGTGAATTGCATGGGATAAGGAGGGAGAAGCGCTGGAGCGAACCCCCCCCCCTCAGATGCACGGCGTTCCCAGGGCAGCGCCCCTGGCTCCAGCAGCCAGCAGGAACGTCACCCCCCGAGCAAGGCAGGCACAAGCCTGCTGGTCCTTCTGTCAGTAACCGCTGGCTACCGGCTTTTGTCATTCAGATGATGATGTCCCTGTGTCTGCACCGTTATTGGGCTCTTAATATTTAGCAGCCTGTCGGGCAGCTTTAATTAGTTTCTCTCTAGAGCAAGCTGCGGTTTGGGTGGGCTGCGAAAGGCATTTGTGGAGGCTCAGATGCAAGGCAGCTCAGGCTTAAATGCACAGGATCGTGGGATTAAAAGAAGTGTTTAAAATGTGCCTTTTGTGATATGCCTTCCAGCTCTGGGGACCGGCGTGCACAGCAACCAGTTTGGGGCCACAGCCTGCCAGCAGAAGTGTTGCAGCCCATGTATCTAAGCAGAGGATGGCCCTTCTGACCCACTGTATCCCTTGGTGAAAGCATGGAAGCCCCCAAGCAACACCCCTTACCTGCCACCCATCTGGCAGACCCCCCCTTTCTTCCCAACTTTCCTCTACAGATGACACTCAGATCCCAGACCACCACCCTGGCACCACTCTGCTCTTTCTCTTGCTCACCAACTGCCCACCCATGAGGTTCCCTACCTAACTCCGTGGGCCTTCTCCTCCTTCCCAGTCTTCCAGCTCAGTACTTCTTTTAGTGGCACTGGGAACTGCCAGAACATCTTAAAGTCTGTTTGACTTAATTTTATCACCTTAAAGTCAACTTGACTTTATTTTATCTGTCTCAGATCAACTAAAAAGTTTTCTCTTCTCCTGATATGTCCTATATATCCTCTATGCCCTATCTATTCCAGACCACCAGCACTGGGGAGGGTGGCCATAAGCTTGTGGATAACCTGGGAATAATTCTGCCAAGGCCTAGGGTGGACCCACAAGCCAGAAATAATAATTCCAAATGTTTTAAACAGCCAGAGAAGATTGGCTGAGATAAAATGTCGCCGGGAATTCCCTGCCAGCACAAACAATATGAATTACAGAATTAGTAACATAAAGTATCGTTAACTGTCCTGGCTCTGCAAAATGAGACTGTGGCTCAGCAGTCTGAAGGCAGAGCACACGGAGGTTTGAGAAGGGCAGGAGTGGCGGCACAGGGATATGGCTGAAAAGAAGCCAATTAGTGGCTTTGCTGTGGCTTTTGTGGCGTTTCATGACCTCCCTGGTTGTGCGTATTCTCCAAAGGTTGGTCTGACCTGGATGGCTGGGATTCAGATGTTAATTTTTTTCCGGTGTGATTGAAGTACAAGTGGCCAGCCTGGCATGTGTGATGTACGTGTTGCTCCACAGCAGGTAGGAAAAGTGGCTTGGCTCTCAAGGAAGCACGTGTCCTGGCTCAGCTGTTGGTGAAATGAAAGCAAGCCTGTACTGGCCAGAGTAGCTAATTACATCAGGTTTTGAATAGTTAAGGAAAAAAATAATCCCTGGTATGAAGCAGCTCCAGCTTTCCTCATGTTTCTCAGTCTGTGCTCACTCCTGCACTGTGAGATTCCCACTATGCTTAACAGTGGGTTGCAGCGACCACTGGTACTGGCTTGCTTCTCAGTGCGGCAGAGGTGAAGACTGCACAGATATTTAAAAGCAATAACCCTCACATTCAAGCACTTTGCAGACGTTTACTGCAGGCAGCAATATCTCTGTTATACAGATAGAGATTTTAAAAGGGACAGGGATAACCTGAGTTGCCTGAGGTCCCAGAGGAGAAGCATGGTACGATATCAGAGCTGCAAGTCTAGTATCCTTACCTTGCAGACCCATGCAAAGCCTGTTAAACAAAGCTTTCTGTATTAAAAGAAGCCTCTCTTTGGGGAAATCAGGGACCCAGCTTCCATCCTGTGTCCGCTTGACAGATTCCTTCTTGCAGATTACTTCCTTTTTGAAACCTGTCCTGAACCCTCCCAGCTCTAAATGTCTCTTGTCTGCTCCAGGTGACCTCCAGACCTCTTCTTTGCAATCAGAAATATTTTTTTAAGCTAGAATAAAAATTATTTTGGTTTGTTTGGGTTTTGGTTGGTTTTTTTTGTTTTGTTGGTTTCTTTTTAATGCTGTTATGCTCAGTAAGATAAAATACATTTTCTTAGGTTTCTCGTGCAGCTAATCACCTCAGTAATGCATCGTTTTGATAGAAAGCTCTCCCTTCTTCATTTAGCAAACACAGCATACATTACTCCTTTATGCATGATTATGTTAAGAAAGGGAAACGTGCTGCAGATGGGGTGATTTCCTGTGCTTCTGCTTTGATTCAGGCAGCTTCCAGGCAAGATACCAGAGCCGGGAAGGATAGAGTAGCTGCCCATGCCGGTTGAATGCAGCTCTGCCACTGCCTGCCTGCCTCTATGTCCTTGGACTTAACCACTCAGCCTGAAGTAGTCTCGAGTTCATTAGTTTCAGGCTTTCAGAAAGGGCTGTGGGGCTTACAGATGGGGCTTTACAGGCAGCTCCCTGTAACTTCCTTCCATGGAAAATGGTCAACTACTGCAAAATGCTAGGTGAGCCCACCAAGCTCCCTAGATCCCTAACTCCGAGGTAAGTAGAGGGGACCCAAGCATGCAGGATCAGCCGGGAAACACACCCAGTGGTGAAGGGAGCAGAGCGATCGGCCAGGAGTTTGCGGGTGAACACGCTGGCACTGCTTAATCGGGTGTTAATTCCAGAGAAGGAAGGAGCTGTCTGGAGCCTGCAAAGGGTGCTGGCAGCAGAAAAAGGCACAGATCCACTCCCCAATCTGTTCTGCAGAGAGCCAAGATGTGATTTGGGGTGTAAAGCTGCATTAATGTCCAAAGTGCTGCTTGGCTCACACAGGAATCCTTTGTGTCCTTAATGAAGGGAAAAAACAGGGCTTTATTCTGAAGCTTTGTGTATAATCAGATGCCGTGTTGTAGGCTCTGGAAAACACACTAGAAATAATAATTGGGAGGAAATAAAAGGTTTAGTTGAAAACAGTGTGTGATTTAAATAAGAACTGAAAAAGAAAGTGCACAAGATTTGAGCATCGGAAGAATGAACTTTTAATTCATTTGCATTGAGATTACAGGGGGAGGGGCCGCATTTAAACTGGTATGAAAAACTAGTTTAGATGTAAATGAGAGAAAATGGTCTTTGGTAAGGAAATAAGCAGGGGAGTGAACTTTGGCCATCAGGAGCCCGCCACAAGTCCTGGCATTGTCACTGGAGCTGGAAGCCCCAGATGCTGTGATTAGCAATGAGTTTGCAGATCTCGGCACCAGCGGAACAAAAGGGCATTGCTGTCGAACTGGGCTGCCAGCTGGGAGAAGGGGAGGTATGCTGGCATACCACAAGGGATCATTACCCAGCAGTCTGCAGAGGGGAAAAGAAAAGATCCGACGTTGCAGCCTGGGGCAGGCATAAAAGCAATCTAGGGTTTGCAGGGTTTAATAGTTCCCAGAGCCCTGGCATTTTCAGCTGCAAAATTCCCTCGGCAACTGAGCCAAAGGGGTCGAGGTTTTTAAATAGGTCCAGTGATGCCCGTGGAGACAAGTGCTGCTATTCCTTAACCCATGAAGGCTCAGCTGATTAGTTTGGATTAGGGAAGCATGATGCCAGAGAGATGTGATTTGGTTTATAACCATCCCACACGCCTGTGCTCACCTCTTAGAGAGGGAAGGGGGAGTGGGAAGCAGATCACCACCCCCTGTCTGCTGCAGCCACACTGTAGCTCTCTCCCCTCACCTCCAGTCTGGGACAATGTCGGCTACACCGGCAAGTTAAAGCCATGTACATAAAGCATATATGCATCCTCTATCCTGCAAGAGTATCATTCACCAAAATCTGGCCAGAGATCTGAGGTTTGTTACCTCATCTGGGATTGACAAGATCAGGTCCCACTTTGGTCTGGAAAAAGCCCAGCTTTCCCCCCAGAGTCCCTCAGCTTGTGGAGGGATTGACTGCTCTGCTTATTACTATCATGGTATTAATTTTTAATTGATCACAAGGCTAATCCCTGGACTGCAGCATTTGTTTCTTGTGAGGCCACCATGGACCAAATTGTCCAACCCAGGATGGCAGTTTCTGGCATAGCAACCACCTTGCTCATGAAAGAATGTGCTTCGCCTCCCTTCCCTGTGTGTGGTGCAGAGCTGTTCACTACGGGCACACTGATGAATACCGTCTGTTGCCATCTCTTAGTGGCCCACCTAATCCCAGGCAGATCTGTTACAGGTTTACATGTGGAGTGACCTGGTTTCTGGGTCTTGTCAGGAAAAAACTTACTCTGCTGTCATCTGAGCCATGCATGAGGCAGGCAGCCCTCAGGTCAGGTCCAGGCTTTATGTTCCCAGGAATGGCAGGGGAATTCCATTTGGCCTCCTGCTCTGATGCCACTGTGCTTAACGCTCCCTCCAGCACCTAAATAATGACGGGGCTTGCTGCCAGCCAAGGCTCTCAACCCCTTGCAGCATTGCCGAGCAGGTTTTCATCTCCTGCTCAGGGCTTTCACTTGTGCTTTTTAGGTGCTAGCTTTGCACACCATGAGACAGGGTCCCAGAAAAGAGGTCTCAAACTCTCCTGCAAGGTTCACACGTAGTACTTGAAGCAGAAGAGTTTGAATAGCATGAGAACTGGGAGAAAGAGGCATTTCCACTGTGGGGCAGTGGAGAGAGAGGTGTGGGGCAGCTGTTCACGTGAGCCCCAGGTTAGCAGTCAACATCCCAATGCCAGAGGTCCAGGAATAAGGACAGGAGGTGCAGTCCCATCCCCATCTCTGCTCCCCCATTCAGATACAATGGAGCAGCCCCCTTCCTCTACTCGGGTCTCTCACACAGACATCGGAGGGCTTGCAAAGGACGCACAGGGCAGAAAAAACCCAGCCTCCTACAGCCCTTGCCCTGTCTGTGCTATGATGATTCAGAAAGCAGGTAACAAGGCTGTTCCTGCTACGCTCGGGTCCTAGTTTTATTCTTTTCTTGCCAGCATATGTCAGGGAAAGACTTGAAGCTCACCGCAAGGATTATTTATTCCTTTCCTTCCCCCATACCCATCCCATTTTGCCACAGCTCTGCCTGGTAGCCCCCTGCCTGCATGCTGCCTTGTATGCTCTCTCCAGCTGCCACACTACTGCCAGGCCACTGCTTCTGCCCCGCAGAGCATCCATGTGCTTCTGTGTGCATGTATGAGCACTCGGGGCAGGGGGGGAAGCAGGGAGGGAAGGAAAAGAGCCCTGGACTTTCCATTGTCTTCCGCAGCTTCACAGCACTGCAGGCAGCTCTAGCTTTGCAATGTGGGTGCCAAGGGTCCTGTCTCTCACTGAAGGATCCTAGGAAGCATTTTTGTGTCACTGCAAAAGGCATTCAACATCCTACCACGGGTGCTCTCCCAGAAGAGGAGAAGCAAAGGTGGGGTGGGACTCCTCCCTCCTGTATGCTTTCCTAAACCTGGTGTGTGCCATTGCTCACTGTGAGCCTAGAAGTGGAGCCTGGGCCTCAATGGTCATGTTCTGCAGAAGGGAACTTCATTCTCATAGTTCAGTCCAGCCTGGGGAGCCATGGGATTCACCACTGTGTTTTCAGTGGAGTGAGTGGAAAAGGCATATGGTTATAACCCTTCAACAACAGAGCTGGGTGCTACTCCTCCTGATATCCTGTTCCTGCTCTGATGCTCATGCCCTCATCAAGTTGTTTGATCTCCAAGGCTGGATATGTACTGCATGGTACCCAGGGCCTTTGGAGAGAGAGATGTCTCCAATTTGATGTCAGTCTTCCTAGCAGGCTGAATATGCAGAAGTAGATGGAGGATTGATATCTGAAATGCACAAGTGGATGAAGGAAAAACATGAGTTCCTTCTCAAAATAGCAACATGCTAGCATGGGCAGTAACCATCTGTCCAGTGCTCTAGCTGGCCTGCACCAGGCAGCATGCAGCTGGCATTGCCAAGAGGGCACAGCTCTGCTGTGCCATGACAGGCTGAGGGGTATTTAACTTTTGTTTTATTGAAAAACAGGGAACAATCCCAGCCAAATTTGCCACTGGCATCACCCCAGCTATGTGGCAATGCTGTGAGCAGATTCTGCTCCAGGACTTGATTGTCATCCAAAATGCGAAGCAGCACCAGGAAAAGACACTAAGGTCAGGTCCTGCCAGTGCAGAGCAGTGCAGGCTGCTGCACCAGAGCAAAGCCACAAAGGGAAGGCGAGGGAGGCACATGAAGGGAAGGGCCGTGTGTCAGATGGAGCTGTTTGTAATAACCACTCCTCGAATGCTGTGTGGCACAGGATGAGATTGCAGCCTTTCCCCAAGCTTGTCGTGTAAAACTGCTAACTCAGCAGCATTGTGGTCAGCCTCTTCTCTCCCCACACATCCCCACACCCCTCTTCCCAGCAAGAGAAGCCTGGATCAGCAGCCCCAGTTTACATGATACTTCCCATCCCTCTCTGTGTGCATTTGGGAAAAGCAGACAAGCTTTGGTCTGGGAGCCAGAGCATGGTTAGAAGCCACCTCACTAAATCCCAGAGCCCCAGAGCTCAACACCCACCCAAGCTCAGGGCAAGTTTGCACTGAGATGGGACATGCCCCATTCGTTGACCTGCATCCCACACCCATCTTGGTCTTCTCTGCCATTGGTGGGGTTTTTTTGTTGGTTTGGGGTTTTTTTGTGGGTTTTCTTGTTGGGGAGGGGTTTTTTTGTCACTTTTTAAGGAAACTGAGAAATGAATGCTTTGCCACCCAGCGGCTCAGAGGAGCCCAGTCCTTCGCAGCTGGGAAATCTTAGAGCCATTGTTACTCTGGACCAAGTTACTCACTTCCCTCCAGCATGGCTTTTGTCCCTCACTGCTAAGGGTACAGCAAGTCAAACAACTCTAGAGCAGAGGCATCATCCCCTGCCTGCCCCTGCATCACTGATTTTGTTTCCAAGCTGGCTCTTGATCCTCACAACCCTTTCTAATGCATCTCAGGTATAACATTCCCAGGAAGGCTGCATTCCCTTGCCACGTGCTCCTGGTAAGGCCAGGCTGACTGCATTCATGCATCACCGTGCAAACGTACGTGCAGCCACTTCCCTCCCAGCAAGACTTCTCTGCCTGCAGAAGGATCCCCGAGGAGAGGAAGGCAGGAGAGCAAGGCACAGGGGAACGTCAGTGGCACTCATGGCCCTGGCTGTTGCAGGGCTGGTGTGGCAGGAGCAGAGGACAGGGAAATGGAGTGGGGGGGAAAAACAGGTAAAGAGAAATAGCTCAGGCCACTTCTCCATGTCCCAGGTGGGCTGCATCACCTCTCCATAGCCCAGACGAGGGCACACCTAGCCGCACCAGCTATCCCACTTCACTGTTGAGGACAATAAAGGCAAATCTCTTGCACACCTCTATCCTGCCTGTGGAATAGAGTGCTTGCACCAACACAGTTTCCAGAAGGGCTGATGTGGAAATGGAGCCTGTGGTAGTCCTTGGTTGTGGGCAGAGAGGGACAGTGAGACTCCAAATAATTTCCCAAACCTAGGGGCTCACAGCAAGCTCTCTGAGGGTGATGGCTCCAAAGGCAGCATAGGTATGGCCTGGAGGCCATTCTGCAAGGTAGCCACCCTGCCATGGCCACACTGCTGTCTCCACCACCAGTATGAAAGCACACTCCAGCTGCTCACAGCACACCTTTCAACTTTTATCTAATGTCAGCTGCTGCTGTGCCACACGAGCAAGCTAGAGGAACTCTCAGCCTTAACCTGACTCCTGGAGAGACCTCTCAACCAGTAAATTTCCCAGTCAATGCTATCCCACTACAGGGGACACTCACAAATCAGCAGTGCCTGGTGCTTCAGGGCAGCACTCCTTCCAATGGGCACAAGTAATTGTTCTGAAGAGAACCCAGGGCAGAGGGGAGTTGTTTTTCTCTGTGTTCTCAGGCTGCTAACAGTGGACTTATGATGGATCTTCCAGAGTAGCTGTTATCACCACTCATCTTCCAGAGACAATTAGCCTGCTTGCCCTGCTGTTTGCACAGGCCTCACAGACAGCAATGGGGAAACAGAAAGATGGGAAGTTAAACCTGGTTGCAGAGCCACACAATCAACAGCGCAACAACAGGGGCTGGGTATTGACTGAAAAGGAATGTAAAGCTTGCCTTCTTTCATTTGGCAATGGATTCATTCCCAGATCAGGGATAGCTGCTGGCTGTAGGTCACACAAGCACACTGCCTTCTCATCACTGGGCTTTCACTCTGCCAAAATCAAAGCAGCCAGATGCTTTTTAAAGGAATGATAACCCATCTCTTGGGCCTGGAAAGGAACAGACCTGAGATACTGTCCCCTTTCAGGATGCAGGTGACAGTACCCCAGGCCCCTGCAGAGCATCCCCTGTTGACGGGTCATTGAGGTGTGTGGCACAGAGCTGTGCTGTCAGACTGCAGCACAAAGCTTCCTGCAGGCAATTTGCTCCTCCTTGTTCAAAATGTCCCCATAGCCCCTCTGTCCCCACTCTTTGCCTCTGGTAGGGTGTGGGTGGGTTTGGAATGTGCAGCACTTGACCAACAGAAGAGGGCCAGCATGGTGCTGAAGTGACGCTTTGCATTTATGTTTTCTGCTGCAGCCAGGATCCATTATCTAAACCCATAAAACGCATGAAATGGCCCAGATTCAACTTCTGTCCTAGTCCTGCTCCCACCGTAAGCAGAAGCAGGATGCAAATGCTGAGTTTCTGCATTTTTAACACCATTTCTGGTTTCATTGCACTCTTCCAGCCTGGTGGCATTTCCCAGGAGAAGCTTCTCACCCAGGAGCCCTGGGAGCCAGACTGTTCAGCTATTCATCTCCCCCTCAAGTCCTCAGCAACCCAGCTCAGGGAGTCTCCTGCAAGGAGCATGGAGATGCCAGCTGCCCTGGGAGGAGCCCTTGCACAAGAATACTTCCTCCTGCCTTGTGCCATCTATTCTGACCAATGACTAAAAAGGAGGGCAGCCGCCTGTCCTTGCTGCCACAAGAAAGGTCAGAAGGGAAAGTACATGGCAGCATTGGTGTTAACTCATAGGGTGTCCACGATGGCTGGCTGAGAAAGTCCAGCCTGATATGTACCACTCACCATTTAAAAAGGGCCCTGATTCCATGTGCTGAGGAGCACAGCCCTTTGTCACTCCCTTAGATGTAAAGACCAGCAGGCACCTGCAGGTGACTAAGTGCCTCAGGTTGGCTTCTTGCTGTAATCCATGCTTAGGTCCCTGTGCTCTCCATCGAGACCTGTCCTTACTTGAATCCATTTAGGGATCAAGCCCTTTTGCTAGGAAATTGCTCCCTTCCCCCACAAAAGGACTTCATTTCTTCCAATGCAAAGTCTGAGGAGCAGCCTTTGTCAGAGAGGGCATCACTCTGCTGGCCTCTTGCTCGTCTGTCCAGGCAGGCAGAGGGCTCACCCCTGAGCCCATATTCACCTGCTACCTGTGGGAAACGTCCCTCGGCAGGGGGAGGCAAGTCTCCTCCTGCCCTGCAAGACTAGATCTGCTGGGACGTTCCCATCTCGTCCTGCCAAAAGAACTGCTGCTGAACTCGCATTGCTGCAAACAAAACCGTCTCCCGACTAATTACCAGGGAACAGTTCACCTTCTATTTTTAGACAAAGCTTGCGAGCTTGCATTGGAGATTACCCTGCTCCTATTTCTCCCCCTGCCTCTCTGCTGCCTGCATGTTTCTCTTGCTTTCTCTCCCTTGCCGCGAGTCACGCTTGAACCAAACGCGGCTTCCCATGAGGTCTGCGAGCAGAGGACAGCCACATGTTTGCGTGCCAAAAACAGTGATTCTAAAGCCGTTGAGAGCAATTGCTTTAACACTGGAAGGAGAGAGAGCAGCACTTTGTGGATCCAGGAGCTGGCTTCTCTGCTTGCCATGCCTAGCCTCTGCCTGCTGAGTGCTCCCTCCACCTGGCCACAGCCAGGGACCTGCTTCTATCTGCTCAACACGCTGTTAAAATCGTCCTGTCCAATTCCACGTTCTTCTGAGAACAGGGAGAACATAAAGGAGAGAGGGAAAGGGGAGGGGAAGGGGGGAAGAGAGAAAAAGGAAAATAAAGAAAGAAAAGAAAAGGGAAGGGAATGGGAAAAATAAATTTAAAAGAAAAAGGGAAAAGAAAATAAAGGAAAAAGGAAAAAAATTAAAAAAGGGGGAAAGGGAAAGCAGTAAAAAGATAGAAGAGAGGAAAAAAGAGGGGGGGGAAAGCAGAGATCTTTTTCAAAGTCCTGGAATGTGAGGTGGTCAGTGCATTACAGGCAAGCACAAGGTACCTGGACAGAGGAGAGAGATGAGCAGGGATGGCCACACACATTGTAAACCCTGCACTGAGCAGCGCAGTGGCCACACAAGGCACGCCATGGCTCTGCTGCTTGGCAGAGCTGCCCATTGTGCTCATCCTGACATGCCAGCAGCCACAGCAAAAAACAGAGGCTGTTCCATCTGCCTTCTGAGGTGGACCAGCAGGCATCACAGCAGTCCCAGTACTGCCCCAGGATGACAGTCTTCCCTGCCAGGAGACCTGCGATTATATGGCTTCAAAAGAGCGGGGGGGGAGGACATGTCCAAAGCATCTCTGGAGTCAACAGGCAACCCCTCTCCACATGCACGGATGCAGGAGGTAGAGCCCCAGCCAGAAGGAGTGCGTCCAAGTCTGCTTGGCGAGGTTAACCTTGGTCCCAAAAGCCAGTTAGGCAAATTAGCACAGCACTTTCCCCGAGCTAATTAACTTCCCTCACAGCAGGGCTAATGAGCTCCAGCAGAGCCTTGGCTGTGGCAGCTAGCCGGCCCCCAAAGGCAACGGGCTGGCCTTGAGGGCTGGCTGCAGCTTACAGCATCGGCCGGCACCAGCTCTCTTCGGGAAACTCCCGCTCCTGAGCGCCCACCAAATGGCATTGCTGGCCCAGGGGTGGGGGAATTTCAGTCTTGCCCTTTGGCCTTGGGACATGCTAAAATTCTCATCTCACACCAGGCAGGTCTGGGATGCTTCTCAGAGTGAGGCAGTACCACGCACAAGCCTCAGTATCTCCAGACAGCTCCTGACTGACACAGGCAGGATTCCCTCTGTCAGGGAATGACAGTGTTTGAGAGTTGCCTTTGGTGACATCTCTTCCAGATTTTGGTGAGCATGGGCCTAGTCCAGCCTTGTGTCCACTGAAGTTGGTGGCTGGTTTTCCATCGATTTCAGTGGCCAGTGAAGCAAAATGTTTTCAGTATTCTCCTCCTCTCCTCCTATCCCAGCAACCCATATTTATTTTACCCTCCACTCGACTCTTCCAGGGATCGATGGGTCGTCAAGATGATGAGTTAGTGCCTGTAGTGACAGTGGCACTTTCCATTACTGTTGATATACCTGGGGGACACGTCTCCCAAAGACTCATCAAGGCTGGGAAATTCAACAAAGAGGCTAAAACTGTCATTTGCAATAAAGCTACCCCAAAGCTCCAGACCTGTAGCACAGGTAGGACCTTCAAAGTCCCACTTGAATCCCAGGAGAGCTCCAAAGACACCATCACAGGTGTTGCAAACATGAAGCAGAGAGCAGGCTTGCACCTAAACTACGCTTCTGTGTCCACTTTCACTAACTGATTTTCACACAGAGCACCATTTGGATAAACATTTCTTGCTATGAAATTATTTCTTTGCCTGAATATCTTTCATAACTAGCAGACACTTTTTTTCCCCCTTTTGAGCTTGTATTATTATGGCATTTTAATTGGCTCAGGACTACACAAGTCTCAAAGCCAATTTGGCCCCGCTGTTTTCAGGCAAAGCTGATTTCTGTCTCCATTTTGATAGGTATTTTACACTGGCCAAAATGGCCTCATGCTAAATAAAACAAACAAACAAAAAATAACCTTCCTCGTATTTTAGAGCTTATGAAAGATCCGGTTCCTTCCCGCTTCAATTTCGGCTTGAAACATGACCCGTACCTGTTCCCCCACTGCCGACCTGCCCGCCCAGGGATGGCTGCAGGGCGAGCAGCAGCTGGGCTGCCTGTTCCCACTCGCCTTTGTCTCGCTACCGAGCGGGAGCCGGCTCCGAGCCAGCGCGCCGAGTAATTGCTGCGTTTCGGCGGAGAGGAGGAGGCTGCGAGTAGCGAACCGCTAATGAGCGGCTGTAGCTGGAGGGGCTGGCGGGAGCCGGCCGGGGAGACTCGGGGCCTGCGGGGCAGCAGCCGGCCGTGTGTCTTGGCGAGGGCACTGGCTGCGCTGCTCCAGCAAAGCCGGAGGATGTGTCAGAAATGTGCCACTTGTCGTGACGACGGCGGCAGCAGCCGGCAGCGAGACAAACCCCCAGCGGCAGAGAAGCCTGTGCAGAGCATCCCCGTGCGCAGCAGTGCTAATCTTTAATTTGTCACACCTGCACGGCTCCCCTGGCCTCTTCCCCCCCTGCCTCTTTTTCGGTTTTTTTCCCGAAGTGCTGGCTTTGATGCCAACTGATATTCCGATGCTCCGTCTGCCACTCCGACATTCTCCTGCTCCCACCGGCCTGCTCTCCCTTCCTGCATTCCCATTCTGGGGGGAATGCCACACGCAGACCCCACCGCCTCCAGGGAGCCACCCCACAGTCCTATGCCTCCCTCCTGTGTCTATGCTGGGTATGATGCTCGCCCACCTCCCCATACTGCCCCCCTGCAGCACCCCCACTTCCCAGCAC
Organism: Tricholaema leucomelas; assembly: GCA_013400475.1. Lineage (NCBI taxonomy): Eukaryota > Metazoa > Chordata > Aves > Piciformes > Lybiidae > Tricholaema lacrymosa > Tricholaema leucomelas. Next base: position 349,301 of record WAAF01013553.1, read on the forward strand.
ACTACCTGACTCAAGTTGTGCCAGGGGAGGTATAGGCTGGATGTTAGGAGGAAGTTCTTCACAGAGAGTGATTTGCCATTGGAATGGGCTGCCCAGGGAGGTGGTGGAGTCACTGTCCCTGGGGGTGTTCAGAAAAAGACTGAATGAGGCACTTAGTGCCATGGTCTAGTTGATTGTACAGGGCTGGGTGCTAGGTTGGACTGGATGATCTTGGAGGCCTCTTCCAACCTGTTTGATTCTGTGATACAATGATTCATTAGGGTCACCACGAGAGGGCTTTTAATTAGCAATGGCAAAATGTGTGTCTCAAACCACCATGATGGCCCACGAATGGCATCAGATACACAGCACATACGAGCACTAGCCCAGGGACAAGTATCTGATCCCTCACTCGGCACCTTGCTTGCAATAGCAAGGTTGCAGCAACTCACCAAGCATCAAAGGCAAAAGGGGCAGCAGCTGCTAACTAATGCCACACTGCTACTAATACCAGAACCCACCTGCTCCAGTCTTCCCTAGACTGGAATTTTTGTTTGGGTTTTTTTTTTTTATCAGAACAAAACTGTTTTGAGACCTGTTCTGAGCTAAGCTGCTGAAAGACTCCCAGAAAGGAAAGGTGCAGGAATGGGTGTCAGGCAACCGAGATAGGTGTCAGACTTGCAGCTGGAGGGCTGGGTAAGCACTGCCCTGGGCTTGAGTGTGACATATATGTTGATGTCTGTAATCATGGAATCATAGAATCAAACAGGTTGGAAGAGACCTCCAAGATCATTCGGTCCAACCTATCACCCAGCCCTATCCAATCAACTAGACCATAGCACTAAGTGCCTCATCCAGGCTTTTCTTGAACACCTCAGCAGTGAATTCGCAGTTGTAAATCCAGATTAGGAGAAGAGTTCAAGGTCTTGGAAAGGCTGTGTTAATCCTCTTCTAGCCTTGGCTTTAAATACTCGAGCGAGTGGCTCTCTCCCTGCCTTGTCCCCTTTTGACAGCTGTGACTTTCCTGCTCGGTGCTGAGCAGGACCAGGGTGGGACACAGGTTGCAGCTGCCCATGGGACCTGTCAAAGCAGGTGCTCATCTCTTGGAAAAGTCTTTTAGCCTCAGTGCTACCTTCACATCAAGCAAGAGTTCTCAGAGGTGCTCAAAGAGCCTGCAAAGCCACCTCTACAGGTGGGAAGCCCATCCTGGGCAGGATGGAATGTCTTTCAAAGGCAGCAAGGCTCCAACAGCTCATTCCCTGCCAGGACCTTCTACTTGCCCTTCCTTCCTTCTCCATCTCAACCACCCCTGCTCATGTGGGAATTTTAACTGTATTTTTTAGTAGAAAGAAGTGATGTTTTTGTGGCTAGAAGCTCTTGGGTTTGCCCTGCCTTCTGCCAAGCTCACTCCACATAAGCCAGTGCTAAATCTGTGGGCTAATTTGCCTTATTTATCGTCTCTTTTAAGGCTTTTGCATTGTGCAGGAGGTTATTTGCTGTTGCTGCTGCTTTGCTTACTTGTTTGCAGCAGGGGTTTTGGTTTTGTTTTTGCCTTCCTCTCAAGGGCCTCTGTAATTGTCACCTCGGGCAACAATTATGGCTCAGTGGTGCTTTTGGGCATTGTCTGCGTTTGGGAATTGCACAACCCTGGGGAAGGGGGAAGCCTGCATGCCACAGGGCAGTGTTGCAGGGAGGGAGCCACAGTGCCACAGGGATGAGCTCTGGGGTTTCATAACCAGGGCTGTTGGGAGGTTTGCTGTCATAACGATCTGCCCTCTGAAGCTCCGCTGCTAAACTGTTGGATAATCTGTGTTAGGTTATCTTCCTGGCAGGAGAGCTGCTGGATGCCAGCCATGCAAGTGTTTCATACTTGCAAAGCTCTACCTTGCTTCCCAAATTCAGACACTCAAAATTCTGCCAATTTTGCAGACAAATAATTGGAGAGGGCTTTGTGTGTGTGGTTTATTACTAGAAAAATGCCCCGGCTTTTTTCATTTTTCAACCATCAAAAAGTGCAAAGATTGTTTCATTTCTCCTAAAGGAAGCAGAAAATATCCTTCTGGAGGTTTGGGTTGTTGGTTGTTTTTCTTGTTTCCCCCAGAATAGGGGATTTTCACTGCAACTGTCCCATAAATTTCTCTCCAGGGGGTACAGGCAGGGATGGAGTTACCTCCCCAGAAGTTTCTCTGAGGATCAGCACACTCAACTTTGTTACACTCTTGCAGCAGTATCACTGGAGACCTCAAAGCATCACTCAGCAGAAAGGAAAAAAAACATACACACATCAGCTGTCTTCCCTTTCATCCTCTGCAGCACCTCTTCCAAAAATCAGGGTAATTAACCGAGCTCTGTCTTGTCCTGCCTAACACTTTGCATTGTGCTCACCACTGCTGAGAGCCTTCTGCCCGATTTCTGGTTTGTGTAGAAGGAGGCGGAGAAAGAGACGCAAGAAAGACCAAAAGTAGAGCGATGCTGTGGAAAAGACCTGAAGCTGCATCTGGGATCCCCACCACAGCCCCACAGAGAGGCAGAGCCCCATGCATCTGGAGCTGGCTGCAGGGATGCTTGGGGCCTGTGTGCCTTGGAAGCCAAGTCCTGGGAGTCAAGACATGGGATTAAAAAAGTCAGTCAGACATGCTGTCCACCGGGTGAGATTAGTCCCTCCTAAAGCCTTTCTTAATCCAAGGCACAACGGAGATAATCTAAGCATGGATTAACCAGGTAAACCTGGAGTCAAACTCCCCACACCCCAGGCAGGAGGAGGACACTGCTGCTCTGCTGTCTCATCAGACATTCACAGGCTGGATCCTGCTCAGGAGAATGCATAGGGGGAACCCGGTGCAGTAGATCAGCCTTGCCTGTGGTTTCAGCCCAAGCTCTGTGGTGTACGGTGGCATTTTGCTCCCAGGGCCCCACGTCTCGGGTTTCTCTGATTGCATAATAAACCATCTTTTCCCTTCCAGAGAGAAAATTGAAAAATGAAACATTTGGCCCTCAAAATGCAAAGAAAACAACGTCAGAGTAAAACTGTCTTCATTGAAACCCTTCCCTAGGGTTTTTCTATGGGGTAAATCAGTGACTAGCTCACAGAAAGGTCTCCATCAGCTTTATATACAGTGATATTTGAAAAGCTACATGGTTTGGAGAGAGAAATGACTCCGCTGTTCCACGAACCCCCTTTTTTAATTTCTCAGCTGAAGGCTGGGCTGGGGCTGGGGCTGGCCAGTGGAGCTGGTGGCCCCTCTGCCTCAGGACCTCCCTGCTACAGAGTCTGGATTTCTTTAAGTAAAACGATCAGTGATGGCCCATCGGGTTTGTAAGCCTTGGAGAATTGTCTTACTGTTCTGAAATATTACAAGGGCTTGTTTTTCAAAATAAACTAAACTCTGCCAAAGTATCATTGTCTGTCTGTAAGGAAGAAAGGAAAGGACGAAGGTAGGGGATGTTAAACGTTTAAATTGGTAGTCCCAGATCCTTAAAGCAACTCTGCTTCTTTCGTTTTCTCTTTTTCTTTCTTTCTCTTTCTCTTTTTCCTTATCTTTCTCTTTTTATTTTTCTTTTTCTTTTTCTCTTTTTTCTTTTTCTTTTCTTTATTATTTTTATTTTTCTTTATACTTTTTTCTTTTTCTTCTCCTACTTTTTTTTTCTTTTCCTTTTCCTCTTTTATTTTTGTTTTTCTTGTTCTTTTTTCCTTTTCTTTATTACTTTCATTTTTCTTCCTTGTTCTTTTTTTGTCTTTCTCTTTCTTTTCTTTTTTTTCTTTTTCTTTTCTTTATTATTTTTATTTTTCTTTTTCTTTTCTTTATTATTTTTATTTTTCCTTTTCTTCTTCTTTGCCTTTTTCTTTTTCTTTTTCTTTTTTCTTTTGCATTTCCTTTTTCTTCTTCCTTTTCTTTGTCTTTTTCTTTCCTTTTTTTTTTTTGTTTGGCTTTTTCTCTTCCTTTTTCATTTTCATTTTTGTTTTCATGTTCTGTTTTTCTTTTTCAGGAATAAAACATCTCATTTTCCACCTCTTGAACATTTCTGTGTCATTTTAAGGTAGGAAGAAGAGTGTGGCAATGATTCACGTTACTGTGTTTTAATGCATCCTTTTGTCATGTCTAATGTTAAGACTTTCTGGCTGAACTATGACTTTCTCAGAGGCACACATATGCACATATGCATCTGTATCCCTGCATGGAAATCATATGCTGCAAAGGGAAAAAAATGGATGTGGGATTTTCTTGGAGCTAGTGGCCCTGACATGATGTGTTGGATCTGCTGATGGCATGGGCAGTCAAAGGAACCATGGCAAGGGATGGCACCAGGTGTCAGAAGCACCCTTCCATTGCTGCAGGGTGCCCTGTCCCTGTCTAGCCTCACCACACACAGTATTGCTCTGAAAGAATCCATCAGCTCTGGGGAGATATGTCCCTGGGAGACATGTCCCTGGGAGACAGAAGTCCAACCTCCCCCCTTTGAAGGACAACCCTGCTTGGGGATGGCGCTAGGCAGGAGTGGATGCTGACTCTCCCTGAGGCATATCCAGGTACCTCAAACATCTAACCAAACAAGAACCTCATCCTGTGCCCCTGCAGTGGTGTCTTGCTGTTGGCAGCTTTCCAGGCTTGTTTTATTGCTTCAGTCTTAATTTCTCATGGCAGTAGGCCACTTGGGTGAGTAGGCAGCTCACTGTTTAACAAGGAGTCTCATCTGCGTGCTGCATCCCAGAAACTTCTAGATAGGTTTTAAAAATAGGGACAGGTTAAAGAGATTGATTTATTTTTCCCTACAAAGGCCACCACATCACTAGACTGCAAGATGATGGATGAAATAACCTTTTTTTTCCATTTACTGCCCTTCCCAGAAACCTGTGGTATCCACGCACTGCAGACACCTCCAGCGGGATCAAACAGCCACGTGGTGCAAACAGTGCAAATGCTGCCCACCTCAAATTTGTGATGCCTTTAAGCAGCTCCCCTGGGCAAAGGGCTGGAATTAGACACATGCTGTCACCACCGTATTTTGCAGCCGTGGGGGCCTCTTGAATGCCAGCAAACCTCCTCAGCATCCTGAATGCAGAGCTGCTCTTCCTTGCTACCACCCCATCCTCCTTCTGCCATCCTGCTTCCTTCAGGTGTATGCTTCCTTTCCCCAGCTTTCCCAGCGGGATGAAGCAGAGGGCATCCAATTCAAGCAAAAAGAAACATGAGTTTCCCAGGCAGGGGAGAGCAGCACTGCAGAGCATGGTTATTAAGCAGACAGTCCTGAAGGACACTTTAAAATAAATTAAGAGGGCTGTTCCACTCCTGCAGCTGATTACAGTCATGCCTCTTTTTTTTTTTTCCCAGATAGTGGAAAAGAACACTTGGAAAAACCTCTCTAATTTTCCCTTTCGGCCAGATCAGGCCTCTGTGTAATAACAAACCCAGGGTGATCGCTGCTCGCTGCTCTCTTTGGGACACCCAGGCTAAGTGAAAGCGCGTAAATCTGCGGGAGGCCCCTGGCCAGAGCGCAGCTGTCCTGACATGTTATCCACCCCACACGTCCCCCCTGCCTCCTCCATACAGCTTTAGCATCTGAAACACAGGAGACATGCAGATCTGGAGGTAAGCCCTGGTGGGAAGGAGTCCTGCAGGTCACCGGTTAAGCATTTCAGCTCCGAGCAGATCTCTCATAAGCCACTTTTTTTGGAGATAAGCTTATCTAGACCCGACAGCTGAATTTTAACCCTGAACTTTTGATCTTGATTTTTTAGCCTCGGCACGCCTATACATTTCCTTGAAATTATGCACACCATGTTTCAGTTCCCCTGCTACAACGGCTCCATCGCTCCCTTGAAAGGGACCTGCATGGTTGTGCATGACAGCATCATCCAGTAATGCCCTCAGTTTCACAGCCAGCCCTGCAAGTTAGACAGGCCCCCAGCCGGGGAGAGCCTTCGAGTAATGACAATGGGGCTCCAGCCGCAGACGAGCTGAGAATTTGCACTTCCAGTGATCACACTGAAGGTACTACTGAAGGTCCTTTTGGAGGTACTATGGCACAGGAGTGGATTATAACCCCAGTGCTTTGCTACTCAAGCTTTTGGAAATTTGTTTTCCATGCACAGAAGCAGCTAGAAATGTTCTTTCTCACTTCATGAAAAATGCACTTAGTGATGGTCTTTCTATTGCTGGACAAGCTGGCTGCACTGGGGCTGTCAGCACCATGACAGACTAGTTGGGAAGGGGTTTGCTAATCAGTTTTCAGTATCACAGTATCACAGTATCACCAAGGTTGGAAGAGACCTCACAGATCATCAAGTCCAACCCTTTACCACAGAGCTCAAGGCTAGACCATGGCACCAAGTGCCACGTCCAACCTTGCCTTGAACAGCTCCAGGGATGGCAACTCCACCACCTCCCTGGGCAGCCCATTCCAGTGTCCAATGACTCTCTCAGTGAAGAATTTTCTCCTCACCTCGAGCCTAAACTTTCCCCGGCGCAGCCTGAGGCTGCATTAATTTTTTTCCTAGCATTAAATCAGCATCTGCTACATGTGATCAAGGAAATTGAAGAATCTCAACGTTTTTGCAATATTGCTTAGTTGGCTATGAGATATGGGTGGTTCTGAGAGGAACAGCTTATTTCTCCCTCACGAAGATAAAGCAACTTTGGCTAAAGATGAAGCATTGCTGGATGATGAAGCTAGCTCATGGAGGCGCCCTGATGAGGGCAGATACACATCAGCATCCCAGCAGAAGGGAAGGGAGACGTAAACAGCTTTGCAAAGAAGACATTATTAATATGGTTGAACACTCTGTAGAGTGTTGAAGGGATTTCTTTTCTCCTCTTTCACTCCAAAAGCAATATTCAGAAATCATCTAGCTTCCCATGTTTAGCCAAGAAGTTGAATTCTTAGATATTTAACTGTTTTCTAGCCTGGTATTTCACAGAATCACAGAACTATAGAGGCTGGAAGAGACCTCCAGAGATCATCAAGTCCAACCTCCCTGCCAAGGCAGGATCCCCTAGGGTAGTTCACACAGGAATGTATCCAAGCAGGTTTTGAAAGTCTTCAGAGAAGGAGACTCCACAACCTCTCTGGGCAGCCTGTGCTGGGGCTCTGTCACCCCCACTGTAAAGAGTTTCTCCTCATGTTGAGGTGAAACCATATGTTCCAGATCATCACCATTGCTCTTTTTCTTATTGTTGTTGACCACCAAAAAGAGATTGGCCTCATCCACTTGACACCCACGGCTCAGATATTTGTACACATCTGATCAGATTCCCTCTCAGCCTTCTCTTCTCCAGACTAAACAGCCCCAGATCTCTCAGTCTCTCTCCATAGGGGAGCTGCCCAAGTTCCCCAGTCATCCTCATGGCTCTCCGCTGGACTCTCTCCAGCAGGTCCTTGTCTCTCTTGAACTGAGGACCCCAAAGCTGGACACAGTATTCCAGGTGTGGTCTCAGCAGGGCAGAGTAGAGGGGGAGAAGAACCTCCCTAGACCTGCTGGACAGACTTTTCCTGATGCACCCCAGAATGCCATTGTCTCTCTTGGCCACAAGGGCACATTGCTAGCCACCAGGACTCCATGAAGCTGCTTTCCAGCAGGGCAGCCCCCAGCCTGTACTGGTGCCTGTTGTTATTCCTCCCCAGATGGAAGACCCTGCAGTTGTCCTTATTGAATTTCATGTTGTTTGCCTTCACCCAGCTCTCCAGCCTGTCCAGATCTTGTTGGATGGCAGCACAACCTGACAGGCTGTCAACCAGCCACCCCCTCACCCCCAGTTTTGTATTATCAGCTAACTTGCTGAGAGTACACTCAATGTCCTCATCTAGGTCGTTGATACACAAGACTAGGCTTCCTAAGCAAGGCAGTTGCCTGGAATTGGGCTGGAGAAACCACTCTCTTGGTTAAGGGATTGATAAAGAGTATATAAACAGAGCCCAGGTCCCATTTTTGGAAATTATTTGGGGATCTGCTTGTCCACTTCACTCATGAGGCTAAGGTCAGAGCAATGCAGTTCTCTATGCCTCTCAAAATGTGCCTTCTTCATGTGCCGAAGCAGGTCGTTAGCACTCCTTTGTCTACAACTATGACATTTGCTACAGCAACGAAAAGCTCCCAGGGTCAGCGTGAGTGGTCCAACTTTGTGAAGTTCCTGGAGATCAAGAGAGGTGACCTGAAGGCTAGGTCCTTCACCCTGGAGGAAAGACAGATGTTTGCACTGCTACGTATCCCCCAGCCCACCTCTGCTATGGAAGGACCCAGCTCACACGTGGCATTCCCCGGCCAAAATGATTTCTCAGTTTCTGCTTTGGCAAGATGGCTATGATAGTAAACAGGGAAGAATTTGCTTCCTTCCTCCCCTCCCTCTCCAGCACTAACATTTTCTTCCTAAGAGTAAAAATAAAATAATCCCAGAGCTTGCCACATGCCTCCCCTCCCTCTCCATCCAGTCTGAAGCAGGAGGGAGTCAGAGCTGTGCGATAATGGGGCTGGACACAAAGTGGATCCTCTCAGTGCCAGCATGGCAGAGCTCAGTGCTTGAACAGCTCAGAAGGGCAGGGACAGGCTATTTTTTTGGCCAACTGCAAACGGGTCAGTTGAGATCCATGTTGAACAGTGCAAACCTGTTCCCGGGACTGAGCACATAAGCTCTTTTTATGTAACAGCCCTGTGATGTAAGCGGCAGACAGGGATTTATGCTGTCTTTGAAGTAAATTGCATCCTGGTGCACTATAGCATGAAAGTTAAAATTTACCATTGCCAGGACACTGAAGAGCCCGGTGGAAGCAAGAGAATAAATAGTGCTGCGCTCTTCTCGCTGCCTTCTGCTGCGCCGCTCGGCTTCACAGACCTTCCTCCCCTCTCCGCCCCTGCTTCCACTTGCATTGTGTTGGGGAAGCAAATTGGTCACATCTGCATCCGGCCAGAGAGGAACAAATGTGCTAGCTAGGCAGCAAGGAGCTTTCTGAGGGAGGGATACCTCAAAGTAAAGTGAAAGGCTGGCCATCAAAGGTAAAAAACGGACCAGTGGATGAAAGGGATTTTTTTGCTTAGCTTTGGTAAAGCTACTAGGTATTAATACAAAAAAATAAATAAATAAAGCACAATAAAACTGGGGCATTCAGAGCAGCACGTTCCCCCCCCGCCCCCCCTCCCCTCTTTTCCTTTGCTCATCCTTTGTCATCAGTGGAGGGGAGGGATCAGTGTCCCCCCATGCTGCGGCAGGCACTGTTTATCTTCACTCCTCAGGACACTGCCATTAGCAAGGCTTCAGTGTGCTGTGATGCTTCATCATTAGCTGGAAGTGCTTGATCTGGCTGGAGAAGAAATGAACCGTTCTCCCCAAAGAAACCCTCACATTTCGTGGCCAGCTGAGCAAATATTTTGAAATATTCCAGCTCTGCCGTTTCAGCAGTTGGATAAAACAAAGGAGGATCTGATACAAAAGGGCTGAATTCTTCCACTCACTCTCCGGCAACACCCCCCCACACCCCTACCAAAGTCGGTAGCGGTAACGGGGACCTGAGTTCAGCACAGCAGGGAAACACATGCACAAGTCCCATGGAAAATCCCTGCGGTCTTTACAGTTAATCATGTCCAGTTAATCATGTCCAGAGGTGGACGAGTGCTCAACTGATGCGCTGAATCATGACACGCAGGCAATTACCCTAAATCAGAGCAGTATCTTCCAGTCCCAAAAGGCTCCATTATGCTTCACCAACTCCTAAAGGGAAGCCAAAAACCCCAAGCGGCAGTATCGTGGCTAAGGAGGATGAAACGGCCAGGTGTTCCTCTGCCACCTCCCCAGCACTTTTCTAACCTCATGAAAAGTTCTGGCAGCTCTTTAAATCCAGGCTGTTGAAATTTACAGCTCCAGACCCTCCGGGCAGCTTGCTGAGTTGATGCTGTGTTTCTCCCAGCCGGCTGCCCCAAGCTCCACAGACAAGGTTTCAGAGGGGCCGGGCAGTGTTCGGCCTCCATCTTCTCTCTGACTGCAAATATGTGCCTTTCCCTCTTCTGAGCATCCTGGCCCCCTTCTCAGGCACTCTGTTGAGGCAACGCTTTCTTGCCACCCTTTCACTGCCTGGGCCCAGTGTGGCAGAGGGATGCTCTCCTACGCACACTGACGAGGATACAGAGCAAGCTGGCGCCTGCTGGGAATAGCCCCACCCTTGCCCTGTGCCACTGCCAGCAGCTCGGGCAGCTGCCGCGTGTTTGGCTTCCAGGACATCTCAGCTTGTGTTTGCTCGGCATCAGCAAGGAAAGGGCCCCTTGAGGAAGGATGCTTGTTATCTGCAACATCTCTCCTGCTGGCCAGGCTCCCATGGCTGTGCAGCCGAGACCACTGCAGGCTCGGTTTGCCCGCCCAGGGATGTCAGCTCTTCAATCGCCTCCAGGCGTTCAGCTCAGCAGGCTCTTTCGCTGCCACCGCTGGAAGCATTTTCTAGCCCACTACTTGCTAGGAAAAGAGGAATGCCCCGGTTTTGTGGGAAGAAGATGCTGGTTTGAATGGATCGATGTCTGGGCAAGGGCAAAGGCAAAGGAGCTACCTTCCTGTGCTGCTTATGTCTGTAAGCTTATGTCACCTACCTCCTGTATGCTTATGTCACCTACCCTAGGAACAGCCGTGGCATCCATTTATAGGATTACAATATTATCGCACATTAAGACACAAGCTAAGCTCTATTTTTCGTGTGTGCACAGGGGAAAAGGCAAGGCAGAGGAGGGCTTGCATATTGTTTAGAATAGGAGCCAGAGAGTAATGTGCCCAGCAAAGCAGAATTAACCCAAATACCATGATTATGCAGGGAAAAAAACCCCTATCCGCTGGAGAATGTCATTTCACCAGCAATATCCTGCAGTTTTCTGCCAGAGAGAGTTCGAGAGGTGGCATATTAACAGAGTACATCAGGGCAGGCATTTGACTGGAAGCATTAAATACCTCAGAAAGGTGAATGGCCAAGGTCTTCTCGATAATTAAAATGTGTGCAGTCCTCATAGACCAAGGAAGGGACAGAGCTATTGTTTAAACAGGTAATTAGAGCTGTATTTTAAGCAAACTTGAGGTGGTAATGAGCTCTCTCAGACGGGGAGAGCAGCTTTCCTGCTCCTAGTTCCAGCATGAATAACTATTGCCCCCCACTTGCTGCCACTGAATGGCCACGATGATCCTAGCCCCAATCCCTGGGAATTGTGTCTGGTGGGGAGAAAAGAAAAAATCCCTGTTCGATTTCATGTTTTTCACTCCCTGTCTCATTCCTTCTGTGTTCAGGTTCAAAGAATTGGCTGAGCCACTTTTTTTTATTAGAGCAGCAGCAGGGAAAAAAAAAAAAGAGATCCAGTCAAGCCCCAGGGGAAGGGAGGAAATAGCATGAGCCAGCACTGGCTCACACACACACACCCTGCAGACACTTTCCCGATGCACACAGGAGCAGAGAAAGGGCAACGATCTGGTGGAGCTGCCATAGGGGCATTATCAGCCATCCCCACCCCGCAACCCAGCCCCAGGAGGCTATAAATTCTTCTCATCAGCCAAACTGACGTGGGGGAGCCCTGAGAATTTTCATTAATCTCTTTTCGGACAGCCAGGGATACAAATTCTTCTGCTGGGGTGTCTGCACTGGATCTAGGGAGGGAAAGCACTGGATCTAGGGAGGAAAGGCCTCATTGGTGCTGAGGCTGGGGCCAGGGAGCTGTGCTCTCCTAGCTTTGCCTCCTGCAAAGGGATAAATCCTTCCTTACCTCACTCTCCTTGTTGAGTCCTGATCAGGTTTCCATATTAGCTGAGGGGTGTGTGGGGGCGTGGGGTGGCAGGCAATGCTGACTTCTAATTAACCTCCGTGTACACAAAACCAGAGCAAACAATCAGACCCAGGGGAAGGCAAGGAGGCGCATTTGCACCATCCACACAGTCTTCCATGAAAAATATATAAGGGCTAGACATCAGCAATGAGGAAACAGGAGAGTACAAAAAACTGTGCTCAGCTGCCTGGCTTTGCAGCCCACATTATCTGTGTTGCTCTGGCAGGAGAATAAAACAAAATGAAAAGGCAAACCCAAAACACTTCAAACTCCAAGGGGCTTTGGGAGCATCCTGTAAACCAGGCTTGTGGGGAGCAGTGGGGTGAGGGCACGCTCATTTAACAGCACAGGGTGAGGCAGAAGGCCCTGGAAAACAAAGGCCAGCTTATGTCTGGGAACAGTCCACAGTTGTATGTTGGCTACAGTGACAGTCTTACACTCCAGTTTGTTTGCAGCCTGGCTTCAGAAGCTAGAGCTAAAGTTTTGGATGGGAAACACAGAATGATTTTTTGCTTTATATTTTGCTCCAGAGGAGAAGGCTGAGGTCAGCAAGTGAAGAAGGGCCAGCATGTTCTGAATGTAGATCCTCTCACCCCTTTGGCAGTAGAGCTGGAAGTTAATGGACAACACAATGAAGAAGAAAATCCTTACCCCTTGAACAAGTCACCATACTCAGCGGCACCTCTCTGACAGTCAAGGAAGCCTTTGGCTAGTTCCCTCGAGTAGATTGGTTTGCTTACATTTTTAAGTGAAATTCCAGGGTAACATACTAATGATGATACTTGCAACACGCAGAAATCTTCTTTCCCCTTTCCACTGGAAAGTGTGGGAAAGAAGATGAGTGAGAGTATCTTACTGCTGGGTTTGACTGCCCACACAGTGCTGCATGAACTTCAGGAATCATTCCTATTTATTCTGAGTCTTTGGATGCCAAGATGCTTTTGTTGCATTCCCAGATTCCAGAGTCCTGTGACACTGTGAAACCCTCGCTGCTCTCTCATCTTCTTTAGCCTTACTTCCTGCAAGAAAACTGTTAAAATGTTAATGATGGAGGAAAGCAATGGGGAAAACTCATCTATATGATCTTTTAAGATCAATTCAGGTCAGATTTCCTGTCTCCATGTCTGGAGGTGCTCAGCACTGCCCCTTGTTCAGACCTGTGGCAGGACCCACATCTACAGCAAGAAGCAGGAGAGGATGTGAGGTTAGTTCAGGTCTGAAGGAAACTCTCCCTCCTGACTTCCTGACTAAAACCATCTCTTCAGGAGCTCTCTCATAGCTGTTGGTGTGTCAGAGGCTGTGAGCGTCTGCAGCAGCTGCCAGGGGTCTCACCCCTAGCTCATGGGAGCCAGAAGCTGAGCAACTGGTTGGAGGGGAGCTGAATTTCACAGGGCCAGGTTACACCACTGGAGCATCTCACAGCTCTGCCCCAGCATGGCCTGGTAAACCCTGGGCCTTTCCCAGGGGAGGGGGCAGCCTCGGCAGCACGAGCAGAACAGCTCTGTCGTCCCCTGACCTGCACCGTGGGCTGAGTTTTAAACAGCTCCGAGCAGAGCCCCTTCCCCCCGCGGTGACTCACACTGTGAAACTGGAGGGAGGTTAATTTTTTAGGGTTTTTTTTAAGTAGGAGCACTGTTCCATCAGTCAATTACTTGAAGAGCAGCTCTAATTTGGCACCCAATTGTTTCCCCATCTGCCGCTGCATCTGATCTGTGCTGTGGGCATCAAGAGCAGGCTGCCTGCACCAGGGAAGGAGCAGGCACCTAGGGAGGAGAAGGCCACAGGGGAGGGTCAGGCTGCCCAGCTCAACGGCCTCACGCCCACGGAACGGCAGCAGTAAAAATGCAGGCATTAAATATATCTCAGGATCACAAGTGACTGATGAGTAATAAAAATTACTTTGGGAGGTGGTGATGGGAGAGTCCTGGAGGCAGGGGAGCAGCCTGCCAGGGCTGGCTCTGTCATAGCAGCTGTCTGCAAGCCACGGCTGCAGCCACTGCTGCTCGGTAATGAAGGTGGTGTGACATTTACAGCTTTTTCCACTGTGGATTTTAAATTGCTTCACAAAGATTGCTTAATAACTCTGTCCCCTTCCCTTCTCTCTCCTTACCTCCTATTTAGTATAAAAAATAAGTGACTTGCGAGAAGCCAGTGACCAAGCCAGCAGCGGAGTGCATCCTCAGCCTCCATCTCCTGCCCTTTGGCCCCTGTGAGCACTCCTTTTTTTCCAAAAATCCAAGAATAGGAGCTGTACCACGGCAGCTGTTTCGAAGCCAACAGAGACTTCTGACTGCAGGAAGAGGAGGCTTGCTTCCAGCAAGGAGTCTTTATTAAAACTGCACAGCCTCTCAGGCACTGCGAGCGGCTGCAGGTGTTGTGGAGAGGGAAGCAGGTGCAACGCTCCCTGCTCCAGGACGGAGCTGTCCAGAAGCACAAAGAAGCTTTAGAGTAGCTCCAGCCAAATATGTGTCCTCGGACTGTAGCTCCCCCTTCACTCTTTAAACACAAGCAGTTCCATGCTTTGGTGCATGCACACATGTGTGCATTCACATGTGCTGATCTTTGCTTGTAATGGGCAGATCTTCCTTTTCCCACACCCCACCTTTGTTTTCTGGAGTCTGGATGGTGCAGGTAGACAGTGCTGGTGAACACTGAGACAAAGTAGTCATTGAGCACCTCAGCCTTTTCTGTATCCTTTGTGACCAGGTCTCCATTTTCCTTTTGGAGAGTCCCCACGTCTTCCCTAGCCTTCTTCTTGTCACTGATTCACCTGAAGAAATTCTTATTCCCCTTTATGTCCCTAGTCAAGTTTAACTCTATATGCTCTTTTTCTTTCCTCACCTGATCCCTGGCTGCTTGGACCATTTCTTTATAGTCCTCCCTAGAGGTCTATCCTCACCACCATTGCTTATAGACTCTCCTTTTTTGCCCAAGTAAGTCCAGAAGCACCTTGTTCATCCACACCAGCCTCTTGAAATTCTTGCCTGCCTTTTCTTCTTCAGATGCATCGCTCCTGGGCTTGGAGGAGATGGTCCTTGAATACTGACCAGCTTTCTTGGACCATTCTGGACTTCATCTCATCACCCTCTGCCAATCAGATCTCTGAAGAGCATGAAGTCTTCTCTCTTGAAATCCAGAGCCGTGAGTTTACTTCACACCTTCTTTAACACCTCTAGGATCTTAGAGTCTATTGTTTCATGGTTGCTGCAGCATGGTTGCTTACATTGCTCATAAACCCTCCCTTATTGGTGAGGACAAGGTCCAGCATCATGTGGATTCCTTACCACCCAGAGAAGGAAATTGTCATCAAAGCATTCCAGGAACCTCTTAGATTACTGTTGCCTTGCTCTGCTGTCCTTCCAACAGACGTTGGGGTGGTTGAAATGTCCCACAAAGATCAGGGCTTATGAAGGCAAAGCTGCTCCTATCTGGTTATAGAGGGCTTCATCTACTCTGTCTCCTTGGCCGGGTGGCCTGTAGCAGACCCCCACTACGATGTCACTTTCATTTGCCTTTCCTTTAACCCTCATTCATAAGCTCTCTGTCACCTCTGCTACTATCCCCAAGTGAAGCTTCATGGACTGTTGGAGCAAGTCCAGAGGAGGGCCATGAAGATGATCAGAGAGCTGGAGCACCTCTCCTACCAGGAAAGTCTACTAGAGTTGGGGGTCTTCAGAGGAGAAAACTTCAAGGAGACCTTGTAGTAGCCTTCCAGTATCTGAAGGGAGACTACAGGAAGGCTGTGGAGGGACTATTTACAAGGTCTTGTAATGACAGGACAAGAAGTAATGGGTTTATACTGGCAGAGGGAAAATTTAAACTAGATGTTAAGAAGAAGTTCTTTACAGTGAGGGTGGTGAAACACTGGAACAGGTTGCCCAGGGAGGTTGTGGATGCTCCCTCCCTGGAGGTGTTCAAGGCCAGGCTGGATGAGACCTTGAGCGACCTGTTCTAGTGAGAGGTGTCTCTGCATTACTCATGCATTACTCACAGCACTCACTTGCACATATACACGGTGCTGCCTTTAGCAGTAGATTAGGCTCTCAAAAGTCATGCCTGCAAGTTTGGTCCACCAGACTGGACCTTTCTGCCTTACAGCCAGCATCCTCCAGGAGGCAGACAAGCCATTCCACCCCAGCCACAAAGCAGTTCAGGAGTTCCATGTGAACCTTCCTCAATTCTGGATTCGGGCCACTGCACCTGCAGGCGATGAGGCCCAAGACCTAGGACTTGCTTTGATGTGCTCACAGCAGCTCCTGCTATAAATCTATTGTGCTCTCCATCAGCTGGCACCTCCTGAGGGCAGATGGCTCTGTGCCAGAGGGGAGGAAACAAGAGACCTGTGTGATGGGACTGGGTCATTCTCCACCAGGACAGGAGAGAGAGAGAGAGACACTCAGCCAGATGGAGCCAGGAGAAAGCACTACCAAGTTGTTGGCCAACTTAAGATGTGATGTTGGCTTCACATGAAGCTACTTGGCTGCCTCTCCCTGAATCAAGATTCAGTGATGCCAGGAGACAGGCACAGTGGGGAAACTGAAAGCAAAAAATGGCAGAGTGGATGGCAACTCGACATTAATTCATTTTTACCATATGTCTGACTATTCATTACACTCTACCATTCTGTTCTACAAGACTCCTGGGGGTCTTCTGTGCCATTTTATGGCTAGCAGGGTTGCTCTTTGCTTGTGGCACCGCATTACCACACGCCCAGGCTAATGGCTCGTGAGGTCTTGCAGCGAGAGCAGCCCCATCCTATGCACGGGCAGCCAAGGGCAGCAACATGTTCTGGCACTCACAGCCCATTCCCAGCACACCACAGGCATGCCAGGTCACCTGGCACAGGAGTTTATCCCTCAGGAGCACAGGTGAGTGAGTGACACCTGCTACAAATACACTCTGGCACCTGCTGAGAGACGCTCACTGAGAAGCAACTTTTTTTCTTTTCTCTGTTGTTTTTTTTTAATGGATTTGCAAATTATTCTGTATTTCTCTGCGGTCTCCCTCTGGAGTGGATTCCTGGCACAGGACCAAGCCCCAGCTCCAGCAGCATGACTCATCCTGGCAGGCAGCAGTTCAGGAGGGGAAGGATCGCCCAGGCTGGGAAGCGAACGCCACAGCTTTTCCATGCGCTCTGTCTGCAGTGGCAGCAGCAGCTGTAACTCCTTAAAGGCAGGAGGGTCGAATTAGTGGCCCCCTTGCCTGGATCCAGCTGTCTAGCTTCCTGTATGCCATCCTGGCTTCTCGCCCTCACTGCCATCACACCCACAAACACACGAAGCAGCAGTAAGCTGCCTGTACAGCTGCCTGCACTCTATCCTTTCTGCCTCATGGCTGAGATCCTGAGACCAGAGTCTGAGCAAACTCCCGTCTTCTTTAAGCTGTAAGACCCTGCACCAACTCCCCGTGGATCAGCCCCACCGAGGGAATCAGAGAACATTCTGCAGGGGGAGGTGCAGGAGTCTCACTGAACGCCAGTAAGAAAGGTGCAACAGCAGAAAGCATAATAATAAAAATGCTTTATTAATAAGATAAAATAAGAAGAGGAACATAGAGACAGAGTAATTCTGTGTCCTTTCAGATTCTGGGAGCTCCACTTACATGCAGCATCAGATAGCCTCCAGATGAATAGCTGCAGCACAGACGGCACATCCCATCACTGAGTCGTATAGCAGGGACACCATAGTGCCTTTAATCTTGTGTGGCAAGCAAAATTATTTATCTTCCTCTGACAGGTAGGGACATTCACTCTTTCAGGATGTCTGCCAGTACAAGAAGCATTGATGGCACAAGGCATCTCAGCATGTTTCCTTACACTGCTGCATACATGGGTCTGTAGACCCCCCAGTACATGTCCCAGTATAGCAGAAATGCCTTGCTCAGTGTCACTAGCTCCTCAAACATTCCTGTTTTCCAGAAGACTCCCCAAGAGGGAGTAGAGCCTTGTTTTTCTTTCTGTCAGACATGCCCCTTTCCTCTTGCTAGTGACCACAGACTGAAGCCAAATCAATGGAGTTGCTGTCATTGTTTCCCCTTAAGGGGACATGCAATTAAAATCATCAGTGGTGCTTTGTCTAAAACATAGGGGTAAGCTTTGCCTTCACAAACAGTTTATTTAATCCCTTAAATTAGAGCATCAAAATCCTCTTACAGGAGGGCTTTACATTTTCCCACATAATTCTGATGGGAAAAAAAAATGCTTCAACATCCCCTTGAGGTGTGTCAGGTGGATATCACTGCAGAAGGACTAGCCTGGACACAGTACAGCAGGGACCTATGAAGCACAGGTACACCCATTTCCAGGAGCACTCTGGGGAGACTAAGATGGTGTCTGGTGTGAGCAACCACTTACTGACACCTGTATCAAGGCTTCCTGTGTCTGCATCCTTTGTCGTCAGGGATAAAATGCAGCTCCCCTCAGTATGACACTCCTCAGACTCACATTAAAACACACAAAAAAGTCTCTGGGAGAAGTCCCAGAGGCTGTGTGAGGAGATCTAACTCACCTTGCTATGGTTGCAGGCCATTTAAAGCCCAAAATGCACATGCTCAACAGATCATTTAGGGTTTTGGTGTTTGTCCATCCCTAAGACTACCTGGTAACCTACTCCAGGAAGACTTCTCATATCCTGCTTCTACTCTTCCAAAGCAGTTTGTCCTTAATAGCCTCACTCCTCCACCACCAGCTTTCCAAACAACCAGTGTTTTGCTGCAAACTGCTTTCATTTGAGATCCCCATTCTGTGCTAAACCAAGAACAGTGCTGAGGGGAGAAAAGCATTTTAAAAGCAGTATTTATATTCATGCACCTAGATGCAGTCTTCTGTGGTGCTAGGACAACCTCCAGGAAACAGGGGAAAGGCTGCAGATATTCCCCTTAGTCTACCTGGGCACCCAGAGGCAGATATCCCCTTCTGCTGTCTTTGGTTTTTGCAACATTGCCTCCTCACAGGAATGGCTTTTCCTTCTGGGAGGGAGGAAGCATGCCTGTTGAATGCTTCAGGAACCTGACTTCCCCCCACCCCTTTTTTTTCCTCTTTCATTCATCTCCAGTGCATTTTCTTGCAGCCTCATGCCTCAGGATGGCAGGCAAGCCTTTGGGCATTGTGCCAGCAGTACGAACCAGCACTGCTTCCCGCCACAGCCAGGAAATTACCGCTGTGGCTTGCAGGGCTGGGAGGCTGGTAGCTGCCCACAGCGAGACATGACTCTCCCCACCCTTCCTGCCAGTGGGATAAGAGCTGCATACATGCCCAGGAAAGGGAATACTGATCCAGCATTCTCCCTTTTCTGGTTTGTAAAGTGTTGGGCAGCAGCCTGCAACCATCTCACCTTTATTTGGAGTTACACTGAGACAGGCTGCTAAAATTCCACATCTAAATCAGTATTTGAGTTCTTATTGGCACATTTCCTAAGGAGTCCAAAATCATTTATGTTGCTTTAGTGGCTGCCTGCTGTAGCTAGTTAACAACATGGATTAGCATGGAACAACCTCAAGTTCAGTTCTAGGAAACACATCTAGTTTTTTGTCCCTGAGAAGATGTCAAATCATACACGCAGCACAATGTGTATGATACATATGTGATGCACCAACCTAAGCAATCAGAGATAAGAGCTTACTGACGTTAATCCACTCCAAATCATTGTTCAAACTACTTGAGAGACAAACATGCATCCAGTGACCTTGCAGAGCTTGCAGTTCCTCAGCTCACACGACACAGAAAGCTTCTGAAATAAATGGTGACTAAATGCTTACCAAGTGGCTGTGCAAAAAAAAAGAGGATGAGTTAGAGACATATCCAGAAGAATCAAGAATATAGAATCATAGAATTGTCAGGGCTGGCATGGACCTCAAGGATCATCTAGTTCCAACCCCTCAGCCTGGCCTTAAAGACCTCCATGGATGGGGCTTCCACCACCTCTCAGGGCAACCTGTTTCAGTGTGTCACCACCTTCATGCTGAAGAACTTCTTCCTAACATCCAGTATGGATCTACCCACTTCTAGTTTTGTTCCGTTCCCCGCTAGTCTTATCACCACCTGACATCCTAAGAAGTCCCTCACCAGCCTTCCTGTAGATCCACTTCAGATGCTGGAAGGCCACAATAAGGTCTCCTCAGAGCCTCCTCTTCTCCAGTCTGAATAGCCCTAACGCTCTCAGATTGACTCCATATCAGATGAGTCCCAGCCCTCATCCTCATGGCTCTTCTCTGGACACCTTCCAGCACATCCAGATCTTTCCTGTAACAGGGGCTACAGAACTGGATGCAATACTCCAGGTGGCATCTCACCAGAGTGGAGTAGGGAGGGGAGAATCACTCCCTCAAACTGCTGGCCACACTTCTCTTGATGCAGCCCAGGATACATGTAGGAAAGGATCAGATCACTTCTCCTGGTGGACTAACAATAGTGAGACTAATTAACAAATGTCTGAACAAGTCTTTCACAAAAGCTCTGTTCTCAAGGAAGACTGAAGCCAGCCACAGGTAGATGCAGATGAAGCTTGTGCCAGGAACAGGAGACCTTCATTCCCTGCAGCAGATCTCACCAGTGGGGAGCAGAGTGCCTAAAGCAGGGGTCAGGAGGGTGATGGCAGTGATCAGTGCGATACAGTGATGGGACAGGCTCTGTAGTAAAAGCGTCTCTGCCAGTTCCTTGGAAACGGCCGAGTCAAAGAAATAAAGCTGTTGCCAGCTGGAGGAACAATAGGCGAGGCAGAGCTATCTTTAGCTCACGGGATTAAATTCAAATTGCAAATGCAAAGGCCTCTCTGGAAGAAAAAGCCTCCTGCACTACCGAGCGCCAGCAAGTGCACAACGCAGCTCGGCACCGACCAGCGCTTGCAGCTCCTTTGTCATCCCCTGCCATACCCTCACCCAAAGCCACACAGACCTTTGTCAGGCCCTGCTGTACCCTCACCCTAAGCCATGCAGACCTTTTTCATGCCCTGCTATACCCTCAGCCAAAGGCATGCAGACCTTTGTCATCTCTGCCATAGCCTCACCCAAAGCCACGCAGACTTCAGCACCGGCCGACTTTTCTTGCTTCTCATTCAGGGAAGGAGGAACAGAGAGCAGCTGGATGTACAAGCAGCTAGCACAGCTTTCTGCTAAATCACCAAGGGACTTGTCATGCCTCCAGGACAGCAGCAGGGTGTCTGGTTCAGAGGTGATTCTGAGTTTGATGAGAGATTATAAAAATTGTCCTGGTGCACTGCTTTGCCATAGCACCTTAAGGTTAGTGCCTCCTCAGTCTACAGGCAGCAGTTCTGAATTCCTGGCCCACCAACAGCTCCTGAGGATCCCTCACAGCACAGAAGAGGAAAGCAAGTCCTCAGAAGCAGTTTAGGGCTCTGCTCCTTCACCAGAAAATCTGTACCAACCAAAACCTAAAAACCAGTCCACCATGGCTCTGTGGCAACCAGGACATAGAGGAGGACTGTCAGGAACACGTCTTTGCTACTACCCTCCGCAAGAGAGTGTCGATGTGCAAACCTAAGCCAGGTTTAGTTTAGGTTGCATTAAGGGACACATTGTCTTGCCTCTAAGACACTTTAAGATGTTGTCTTAAAGCACTGAGTATGCTAGCTAAGGGGCTGACAGCTTACTTGGGGCTGACAGCACACATCAGGCTGGCTGATCACAGAATACCATGCCCTCCAGATAGCTAAACTCACTCTCAGCTGACTCCCACTGCTCCTGGATATCAGCTTGGCCAATAATCCCCCTGTGAAGCACACAACACAGTCCTGGCAGGGCTCTGGGCTGCTATGGTTACGTCACTACCTGACTTCATTCATTTGAACTTGTTACTTTGGGAGATGATCCATGAAACAGTGCAGTGCCCACTTTTTGCAGTTCTTGATATGTTGTGGGGTAGTGACCTTTAAAGAACTGTTGAGAGTGGAAGATTTGAGGGGAGAATTAAAAGTTTACCAATAACTGCATGAGGGATTGAGCACAAGTTTGAATTTCTCATGCTTGTGCTAGAAAACAGTTGTGGGTAGGGTATGTTAGTCTCTTTCCCCAAACAATTAATGATCAAATGAGAGGAAATGGCCTCAAGTTGTGCCAGGGAAGGTCTAGATTGGATGTTAGGAAAATCTTCACCAGAAAGTGTGAAACACTGGAACAAAATGCCCAGGAAAGTGGTTGAGTCACCATCCCTGGAGGTATTCAAAAGACATGTCGATGTGGCACTTAGGGACATGGTTTAGTGGTAGACTTAGTGTGATAGGTTACTGGTTGGACTCAATAACTTAAAGGTCTTTTCTAAACTGAAGGGTTCAATGATTCTGTGATTTCTAGCTATCTCCAGTGGCATGGTGAAATGAGCAGCAGAGACTGAATCTGCAGGGTTGCAGGCAGCGATTCGCACTGAACTAAGTGAGGTGCCAAAGCACTGTGTCCCCAGATGAAGAGATACTGAATCTAGCTCTTAAAACTGCAAAAAAACCCAAGCTGCAAGTTAGGGATCACAGGCACGGCAAAGAGAGAGCAGGGAAGGGTGTTGTTGTCTGATAACTCGTTTAATGAACTGCAGGCTTCTGAGCTGGTCCATTTGGCTGGCGAAATCCAACAAACACCTCACACCCAAGAGCTAGGAAATTGGTTTAATAGTCTCAGTACCCATAATGAAACACCACCAGGGAGCAGAGGTCTTGGCTCTCACTTCCCTGCGCAGTTTTCATGTTATAAGAAACCAACCTCTCTCTGATTCCATGAAGTGTTTCAAGGTGTTGTTCTAAAGTCATGACAGCGATTTTTAATGACGGTGTCAACGACAGCCATGGATCAAGCATGAAGCTGTCCAACTAGAGCTACGTGCAAAACCTGCCAGCGGTGCAGCGACTTTTAACTCTGTGCTGCAGTCATCTGCGGGTTTATGTTTGTTGTTTTGGTTTTAAGCAGTCATTTAGAGGCGTCTGGAGGGCATTCAGCCTGAATGTGCGCAAAAGAAAGAGCTTGAACAGAGTGGCTGAGCTCTTTTAGGAGGAAAAAAAAATGGAGTTCCTGCTGGATGCTGCGGCACCAGAGCTGGGAAAGAAGGTAGGGTAAGCTGCACCTCTACCCCAGCCCTGTTTGCCCTGGGGTGGAAGTGCTGAGAGGAAAGGCCCTCTGCAGCCACACTAGCTGCAGCTGGGGCAGCATGCTGACACAGCCACCTTCTTGGACCGCCAAGGCAGACACATCAACACAGAGAGGGTTACCGCTGAAGCTGAAACTTCGGCTGTTAAAATTCATGGGGTGTAAAATACAAATTGCACCTGGTGGATGAGCTGTCTTTAAAGTTTATGTATTACTTTCTCCCAGCTCCACTCTGATTCAAACTTCTGTTGGCATCAGATAATTAGAACACACCAAAAGGCCAAGCCCAGTCTTGATGGGGTGGCACAGCTTAGGCAGGTGGTCTGCCAGAGCCTGTTCAGATCACGTTTAGAGATGTTTGGCTACAGGAAGCCAGGGGAAACCCACATCCTACACATGCATGAACAATCACAGATCAAAAATAATCATTTACTCATTTCTTCTTCTCCTTCTTCTCCTCCCCCTCCTCCTCCTCCTCCTCCTTCTCCTTCTTCTCAAACTTCTCCATTTGAAAGATATGAAGCTTTTGAAGTCTATTCTCTTTTCTTCATTATTCCCACAGTAATTTTCCTGTTAAAAAGCAAACAACCCAAAACAAAACCCAAACATTTTTTTAATAGCTCCCACAGCAGTAAAGGTTTCGCATGGTTTTTTTTCTTTAACAACAAACCCTAATCTCATCTTTTATGTGAACCATATAACTTGGCACATGTACACCAAGCTTCTTTCATAGTTTTGCTCATACTGTTCCCTTCTCCTCAGTACTACTACTTTCACCATCTCAGGGAGAGGGCCAGAAAGCAAAAAAGAAGAGGTATTAACATGCATACGGACACACAGGGACATGCATCCCTGTCTGTAAGGGTTTCTCTATGTTTTAAAGGACCCCGTGTATTTTTAGCCAGAATTCAGTTTCCAAGAGAATTTTACTTACATAAGTCTTTCCCCACTCAAGAATGACTTAGGGATCAGAAGTTCAGTACAGAAATCTAAAAACCAACAAAAACAAAAAAAGAAAAAGTAAATATCCAGAGCAAGGAGAATGAGCTTCAGCTTGTGCATAGCTGACTGAATTGAACACAAACAATGACTGAGAATAGGATGGGCTGGAAGAGGAAATTTAAATATTTATCCTAAACGTTCTTTCTTTGCATTTCTTGAAATAAATTACTCCCAGCAACTACAGGGAGAGATTGTTGATTAATTTCAGCAGAGAGACAGGGAAAATTACTGTTACACGGTCTCTTTCAGACTACACTTTGCATTTTTCTTTGTAGTCCTTTGTGATTGGGCTCTTTGACTTCAGGGTGGTTTGTGGGCGGCTTGCAGAGGAGTTTGCTGCTCACGTCATATGTGCAGATATAGATAGTAAGACACTGTTAAACATACTCTAAGAGCATCTAGCACTTTTCATCCAGGGCAGCAGAAACACAGACTATAACCTGGCCAGAAAATACCGGGGTGAGCAGTGCAGATGTCCTTGAAGAGCTGTCTGCTGAGAGGGACCCATGCCACGGTTGCTTGCACCCCGATCCCTCTCAGCCACCGGCAAAAGCAATGAGCACCAGAAGGGGAAGCTGAAACCAGGGTGCTGTTACAGCTGGTTGAGCCGCAGCTGACAGAAATGCCCCAGGGCTGCTGGCAATCGGACATAAATTAGAGCAGTTGTGAAGCTGCTTTAGTTTACACTCGGGCATCAGTCCAGCCTCAGCTGCCTCAACGGCAGAGGAAGGTCTAAAAGCAGCCTGTCCTTCCTTGTATGCCTGGCCCAGTGCCATGTGCAGGCTACTCGGGCAAAGGGGCCTTCCTGTCCCACATGAGCCTTACTTCTTGCCTGGTCAAAACAGGTCCACGTAGGTTACAGCAGCAAACACAGACTGGTCAAGCTGGTGTCCGACAGCTTCAAGGAAGCTGCAGGAGTTAGCCTGATGGAGAGTGTAAGGGATGTGCCACACAAGGCATGGTGATTCACTCAGTGGGAATTCAGTGAGGGAAACTGGCCACGCAGCTATGGAAAAGGTGCTCTGTAATTCTTCTTTTCCAGCCTCAGCAGTCAGCGTTGAGCTTTGCATGTCCTGTGAAACTCCATGAGCAGCTGTGCTGCAATGCATTTAATGGAAGTCTGAAACTGCTCTAGAAATGCGGCCATGCAGGCTAATCCCTCTGACACCTGGGCAAAGGCTGAGCTGAGGTCTCACTTGAGCGCTCCTTCTGTGCCCCGTGACGACTCGCTCACTGCCACATGCACATGTCAGTCCAGCTGTGGAACAGCATCTGTCTGGGTGCACTTGGCAGAGGCGGAAAGCTCTGGCACATGTCGTCCCCATTCCCTTTGTGAGGGAATTTTCTCACATACCAGCTCAAACCACATCTTGTGTGGCATAGAGCAGGACCTCTGCCTGCAACCGTGCCAGTCCTTAAGTCAGCAATATCTCAAAACCAGCCAAAAGATGCAGCAGAAAAGCAGTCTCTGTCCCTGAAGCCCTCCCATCCTGGAAGACAGCTTGCAGCCCAGCTGCTGTAACAGCCTGGGCAGGCACAGGCTGGGCAGTACTTGGCATGACGCGCAATGGGCCACGGACCAGGTTCTGGGCCCCCCAGTTTAGAAGGGACATCAAGATGCTTGAGCGTGTCCAGAGAAGGGCGACGAGGCTGGTGAGAGGCCTCGAGCACAGCCCTATGAGGAAAGGCTGAGGGAGCTGGGATTATTTAGCCTGGAGAAGAGGAGGCTCAGGGGTGACCTTATTGCTGTCTACAACTACCTGAGGGGTGGTTGTGGCCAGGGGGAGGTTGCTCTCTTCTCTCAGGTGGCCAGCACCAGAACCAGAGGACACAGCCTCAGGCTGTGCCGGGGGAAGTTTAGGCTCGAGGTGAGGAGAAAGTTCTTCACTGAGAGAGTCATTGGCTACTGGAATGGGCTGCCCAGGGAGGTGGTGGAGTCGCCGTCCCTGGAGCTGTTTAAGGCAAGGTTGGACGTGGCACTTGGTGCCATGGTCTAGCCTTGAGCTCTGTGGTGAAGGGTTGGACTTGATGATCTGTGAGGTCTCTTCCAACCTTGGTGATACTGTGAGACTGTGATACTGTGAGACAGTAGTCATACTGAGAATGCTTCAGGGTCTCACATCTGCTTTCCTCCTCAGGGTTTGGCCAAAGCCCTGGAGTCACAACTGAGTCCACAGGTTGCGCACTGCCTGCAAGGGAAGCCTAGCCTGAGGCTGAATGTCGCTGCTGTGAGATTCATAGATTCATAGAATACCAGGTTGGAGGGGACCTCAGGGATCATCCAGTCCAACCTTTCAGGGTAAGAACATAGTTAAATGAGAGGTCCTAGCACTCTGTCAAGCTGGACCTTGAACCTGTCTAATGTAGGGGAATCCACCACTTCCCTTGGGAGATTATTCCAATGTAGTTCGAATGGTGGAAAAAAATGTTTCTGGCATCCAGTCCAATGTCCACATTATCCCTGTCTTTATCATGTGACTCTTTGTCAAAAGATCTGAGGCTTCAGCAGAGGACATCAGAGGGGCTCTGCAAATTCAGAAGACCATTGCAAACCAGAGGCATAGGAAACAGAGCAGGTGCACTTTGCTGGTAGCATCACTGGCTGATTTTGTAGGTAAGGAGCAGCACACACCGTAACTCTTCCAGAAGATGAGTGGAAGGGAAAGAGAGCACCTTCCTTTTTTCCACTGTCACTGCCATTCAATGAAAGCCACACTGCCATTTGCAGCCAAGCCCTTGCAGGCAGCACTGTTGCACAAAGGGGGTCTGCCAGGTGTCACACAGCACTCAGTGACAGGTAAAATCCCATCCCAGCAGCTAAGACTTTGCAGTGCAAAGCAGTATCCCCACGCTCTCAAGAAACACTACTGCTGTGAATGTATCACTGGCTTCCCCTCTTCAAGGCATTGCTCACTCTGATCCATTTTTCTTTCCTGTAATTAGTGAGAATGCAACCCTGGGGCTTTCTGGAAACCCAGTCAGAGAATTTGACTGGCAGGGGGTTGGAGCTGGATGATCCTTGAGGTCCCTTCCAACCTAAACCATTCTATGATTCTATGAATTTTCTGCATCTGTGAGGTGTGGAAGCCCACTCTGCCCACTTACACCAAACAATGCCTGGGGGGGCAGTGGTTCCTTGCAAAGTTGCCTCCACCACCCAGCAGAAGGAGAGACTTTTTATTTCAGCCAGAGCTCTGACCCATTGTGGTAGCATCAGCAGCGTATTAAGGCTAGAGTATCGTGTTCCTCATTCTTCAGTCGTTGTCCTGGTGCTTTTAATAAATGGCTGGATAGACTGGAAAGGTGATCAAAACATCCCTGCACCAGATGCTGGCACTATCACTTGACACCAGGCAGCACTAACATACTATAAGCCAGTCTTCCTGGCCTCTGCCTCCCTTCAAAAGCCTAGGACTGATTATCCATACCAATGCTACGCACTGAGTTAGCCAACACAGGCAGTCCACTGTCAGCAGGAGCTGAGCTACTCTGGACTCACAGCCATTGCCTCCTCCAGCAGCCCAAGCATCAGACACCAAGCATTACAAAATTAAAGCATAAAACATTAGGAAGCCCATTAAAAACAAAAAATCTTCTTAAAGGGAGCTGTGTCCACAGCAACTGTCTGGTTAACAGATCAAAAAAGACCTACTTTTCTCGGCAGGACAACCTCCATTATTACATCAGGACAAGACCATTGCTGGATGTGCTATGGGGTGGCAGGCAGTGAGTGTCTGGGCTCCTGTGCCACGTGAACTCAGGCAAAAAGCACCAAGCACAAGGTTTTCAGAAAGCAGCCTTGGTTTTCCAGCCTGTCAGAACCTGCAGCCAGTGGAGAAGGTGCCCTGCACAGCTGGGGAGCCAGCAGTCGCTGCCTCCTCATCAGCGCTCTTCGCACATCCAGCGCCGGTAAGGCTTAGAATTGTTAGCACCAGGACTTAAGAGAAACAAGAGGCTATTAAACCACTAGCAGAGCCTGAAGGGAAAGAGTCTTGCTGGTTCAAGATACACAGAGGGATTTTAAAACCCAGGCTTAGAAATAAAAAGCAAAAAGAGGTTGCTCGGAGGCAGCGCTTTTCAAGAAACCTGCAATGTAGTGACCACCTGAGGTTAATCCAAGCAAAGTGGGTGGCAGGCATAAGGAATTACTTGATTGCGGGGGATGGACCAGCTGAATAAGGGATTTATTTGTGAGAAGGGCAGAAAAGGAGGGCTGGAGGAGTAAGCAACTTGGTGGTGAGCCTTTTCACAGCAAGTGATTAACCGCAGTTTCTAATGAGCAGAGGGAGACTAAAGCTGACTGCTTTTTTAAAGCCATTTCGATAACATTGGCTCCCATGTAATAAGCTATTTGTTTGTGCTTACTGGCAGGGACAGCAAGTCGCTGCTGAACATAATCCTCTAGACCTAGCACCGTCAGCTCATTTAGAAGTGTCAGCAACAGCATCCAAAAGGGCCCAGGCCCCATCACAACAACCGACCCAAGTGCTATTTAAATGCCTCGCGCTCTTTTGTGCTCTTTCTCTCTCTTTCTGCCCTCTCTTTACCCTATTCTTCTCACTCCCCAAGTGGTGGTGGAGCTGCTTCCCAGCCCTGTGCCTCTGGGCTGGCTGGGAGGCTCAGCTCAGGCTGGCCTGCAGCCGGGGATCCCCAGATGACCTTCGAATCATGTCCCTGCCAGTTCACTGAGCTGCCCTTTCTGATAAGCATCACTACCAGCAAAAGCAGACAGATTATTGATGGGGGGACACAAGGAGGGGCAGAGGGCTGGGGAGGTGGTGGGAAAGGGAGGCAGATCAGCCCACCAGCCCCGGCTATTTGAAGAGGCTCGCCCGCTCCTGTGCATGAGGAGCCTGTGCCTCTCTGATAATTTTGATGAGTACACACACTTTCCTAAAATAGCACAGAAACATCACACAACAGCACAATTAAATGCAACCCGAGGAGCAGGCTGGAAACAACGCTGAACTTGTGGCCCCAGCCAAGCCCTTTCAATCAGGACAGCAATGCTCCTTTAAAGCCACAGGCTCACAAATAAACGTCAGCTTTTTGGTGAACTCCGCTTCCTGCTTCGACGACAAATCGTTTCTTTTTTCGCGAAGGTACTCAAGGTTACCCCCAAACTCAAAAATCTCAAAGCCCTGCCCAGTTTCTTGGCATGTCAGAGCTACTATTGTCGTAGTGCCTGTGGGAAGCCCAGCATCGCAGAGAGCTGCTGAGGAATGCCTGGGCTAAATCACTAGCAAGCAGAGGGTGCGCTGTTCTCTCTCTCTCTTAGGGACACAAATGACAAGGCTCTTTGTGTTTTGCCTGAAATGCTGATGCTGGGTCATGTCAGAGGCTTAGTGGTTCTGGAGTGGGAGTACTGGCTCTGGAAATGTCAGTAGATTGTTTGTAATAATTACTATTTGTATAGAATCACAGAATTGTCAGGGCTGGAAGGGACCTCAAGGATCACCTAGTTCCAAGCCCTCCACCCTGGGCAGGGACACCTCACACTAGATCAGGCTGCTCAGAGCCCCATCCAGCCTGGCCTTCATGTACTGTAATTCCTTCTCCCAGCAGTTTCTGCAGCCCTCACCCCTAGATCTGTGCCATCTTTGGCAGGCAGGTGTGACAAAACTTGTAGGAGATGGAGATCTTTTGCAGGAGAAGGGGCACATTCAGTTTCTTCTCTGCATTTGCCACCTGGATTCCCTGCTGCAAAACAGAAAGGCAACTGGTTGTGTGCCTCTCAGTTCAAAAATCCTCTAAAGGGATGCAAAAGGCACCATGCTGCTATACGTATACTTGAACATGCAGTGCCTGGTTTACCTGGAGACTTCACACACACACTCACACATAATCTCTGCCTCTGTAAAGAACTGCCCAATAGGTTCTGCTCTTTCTTTAGCTCCCTGACAGTTCCTGGTGTATCACTCCCTTCTCCATGGGCTGTCTCTTTTTGGTCTGAGTCCCTCTGCATTTAATTTCCTGTCCTGTTGGGGTGAAGGATCGCTTCATTTTAGAGTGCTTGCAGCATCCCAGGACTGGTGGATCGTTGACCTGAAGGACCTCTGTTAAAAAGGGCAACTACCTGCTGAGTGGTACCTTCTCAGGGCAAGCTGACCAAACCTTGCCACCAGGCTCAAGCCAGGGTCACCACCCAGACAGACTTTGTGCTTTTAAAGGTAGTTTTGTCTAAAAAAATTGATTTGGATTTAGTGCCATTTAATCCCACGGCTGTGACCAGAGAGAGCAGCATAGCCGATGTCATGCCAGGCGGGAGATCTCTCAAGGGAATTACCTACGTCAGCCAGTGCTGGCAGCCTGGATATAAATAGGCCTGCCTGACAGCTGCTGGGTCTCCACCCTTTTTCCCTTGCATGAACTTGTGGTTCCTGTTAAAGTTGAAGGATTATTTGAGGTCTGGCTGGAAAGGAGCAGATGTTCTGCAAGCCACACCTAAAGCCCTGTGCCATACAGCGGCACAGAATCCCCCAGGGCTCCCCGCCTTGCACATGCCAGCCAGCAGAGAGGGTTTGCAAGAGAGACAGCTTTCCTATCCTGAAAAAAAAAACATTCCCACAACAAATTCCTTGTTAACAAGGTCCCACTCTTATGGTTAGTTTTAAAACAAGGAGGGGAAAAATAAACTGAAGTTACATGTTTATCCATACAACTATGGAAAAGAACACTGTAAAATAACAAGCAAGCCTGTTTCTCTGGCTGTGCCTTGCTCCCTCTAAGTAAAAGGTCTCCACTTCAGAGCGAAAATGTAAGCCTTCCCCCACCTTTCTGCACTATTTTTCCCCCCTGAAAATCTTTTTCCTCCGTATTTCCAAGGCAGCACCCGATTAATTTCTTCTAGACAGCGTCTCACAGCACGGCTGAGCAATAACGAATGAATCCTTGTGGCTCACATGCTGCTGGCGTTAAGAAAAAAATAAAATTTACTTTTAATCAGCTGAATGAGCAGAAGGGCAAAGCCTACTGAACGCCAGCATAAGCAGAAAACCTAGAGCAGCACTAAGAGCGGAGCGTGGCTGTGGTCTGCTCAGTCTGACCTATGGCAGGATCCTTCTCCGGAGCACGCCCCTGGGGAAGAACGGGCAGGGCGCTACCTCGTACTTGTTGCAGCCAATCCTAGGCTGCTCACCAGGCAGCTGAAACGGTTTGTAAAACGTTACAGTTTTCTTTTTCTTCCACTGTCTCCTCTTTAAAGCCTCATTTTTTTCAAGCTGAGTGATTCCAATGAATCCAATTTTCATCTATTCCCCCTCCTCCACCGGCGCAAGGAAACGTACAGTGAAACTTCTGCTCTACCTATAGAAAACACGAAGCAGAAAAATGCTTTCCCTCCAACGTCATTATTCCCATTTCACTGCAAACGTTTTGGGGCTGGTATTCTCTTTTAGTCTCCGTGCAGCACGAAACAGTGAGATCATCAGTGTGCTTTCTATATCTTGCCACAGTCTGAACAACAAGGAGTAATAGCAATTCCCACTCCATTTTCTGGTCCTGGTTCTGAGCAAGATGAATGCAGACTTCAGTGAAGCACACAGCTTTTTGTTCCTACCTTCCCTTGAGGTCTTCAGCAGTAAGATCCTTTATCATCACCTTTACACACACTTCAAGAACCCTTTCTTCTAACCAGACCCTGCCACTGGGAACCACCTCCCACCTCTGCATACCTGTTACAGAGCTTTGGGGGTTCCGATTACTCAATTGTACAACATGAAGGCACAATTCACTAATA
Organism: Tricholaema leucomelas; assembly: GCA_013400475.1. Classification (NCBI taxonomy): domain Eukaryota; kingdom Metazoa; phylum Chordata; class Aves; order Piciformes; family Lybiidae; genus Tricholaema lacrymosa; species Tricholaema leucomelas. The sequence goes on from WAAF01013553.1 coordinate 380,881, forward strand.
TTTGACAGTTAGCAACACAGAAGATTTGACAGTTTCACACAGAAGATGCCTCAAAGCCCCATACAGCTGTACTTACAGATTGTGCCCTCATTAATCTGATCCCTGAGATAATATTTACAAGACCAGGTTAGCAGGGGTTTTATATTTGGGGTGAACACCATAAATTCTTTAGCAAAGTCTTTGCCTATTCCTTGCTAGGACTTGAACACTCTGCAAATGTTAACCGGTTTATAGCATGAAGATGAGCAGCTTGTGAAGACATTGTCACATCTTCCTCCACTCAACATTTCAGTAAACTTTTCTGTCAGCTTCAGAGAAGAAAACATGCAGCCAGCTCCTCTGATCACCACTGAACTACCTGGCCCACACATCAAGCATTGCCTCCTTCAGGGTGGAATGCAGCATGAGACATTATGCAAAATTAATTAGTATCACACAGGCTGATTAAAAGCACTTCCTAGGGCTTCTGCCTTTCTCTTTTTTTCTTAAACACAAAGAAAGAGGACAAGATTCTCCTAAAATGAACCAATTCGAAGCACACCTGTGACTTTGGTGAGAGACACTCGAACAGCTGCTGTTAGAGTTGGTCTCCACCTGAGAAATGACAGCTGTCCTGAATGCTGTCCTGAGTTCTACTCCACGAACTAGCTGTGATCTTTGCCGTGTTTCTTACACTAGCTGGGTGTGATAATACCAAGGCTTGGACCTCCAGTTTGAGAAGCTGCTCATACTGTCTGCCAGTGTCACAATCACATTATCTGCCGCAATTGGCGGTGTACTGAGGAACTTCTTGTGGCACTTCTTGCTCACCACGCTCTGTCCCTTCTGCTTTGGCCATGCCTGATGCTGTACGGGGAGTACAAATGTGGCTTGATTGGATTAAGGCCTTTATTTCTGTGAGGTCTGCTGCTATTCACCGAGGTTTAATTAAATTTGTGACCTCCAAGTGGTCAGGGAATATGTGTCAAGTCAGGCACATAGGAAAACTGATTCATTCTGCAAAAGCTTCAGAGGTGGACAATGCCATTTGAATCTTTCATGATGCCAATACCAAGAGAAGGGCCACAGCACCACCAAGTATTATGCTTTTGCTGAGCCTCTGGGACAAAAGTTTGAGTTGCAAAGATTCTGAAGTCCCAGTGAAGGCCAGTTTCTCTTTTTTTACCCCTCTCTGGTTCCTGCTGTTTACTTGGGCCAGTTATACTGGGGCAGTGGAACCCTCCCTGAAAGACCGCATCCCCTGGCAAAACCTGTGGAACATTTGGCACTGAAGTGTTTGGTGCAGCCTCTCCTTTCCATCATGCCCCAACCCTCAGACACTGGCAACTGCCTTCCTTGGAGCAATCCTTTCCCTCAGCCACTCTCAGTCTTCTGTGTGTCCATGGACACATGTGCCTTCTTCCAACACTTGTGGAGACAAAAAGGAACAGCCTAGGCCACGCTCCATGCAGGTGGGGTCTCCCTGTTGCTGAAGACAGAGACATAACAGAGTCCACAGTGGAGACGCACAAAGCAGAGCACAAAGCGAGCCTTGTGTACCTCAGCAGATAGTCATTTTGGTAGCACTGGGTAGAGTACACTTCTCAGACTGCAACCCTGCATTGGCCATCCTTATTTCAAACCCTGTGGGAGCAATGTGTTGAGTTTGGCAGTAATATATCCCAGTTAACTACTCTGGAAGTAGTCCTCCTAACTTTGGCAGCAGGTAGTCCTCATCTGGAAGGAGACTCTTCACTTGGTTTTCTAGAGAGCTGGTGGGTGACCTGCTGCTGTGGCAGGGACTCTTCCAGCAACATGAATTTCACTACTGGCAGAGGCAGCACAAGGATGTCACCTCCAGAAAGACTGCCCAAAAAATGTCCTTTCTGAGAAAGTGTCTCTTTGAATGCATGAGAGGAAACAAAACAGATGTGTCTCAGGGAGGAAGGGAGAGAGCTTGTACTTCAGTATGTCTTCACTTAAAAGGGTGGAAGGGATGTAGACAGAGGGAGCATCTTTCATTAAATATAATAGCAAATTTGTGACAAACAACCCAGCTTTTGACAGGTCTGAAATAGAAGAAACAATCTCACCAAGGTAATTAAGGGTGAAGGCAACTGGGTTTATGCTGAACTAGCTGAGAGAGATCTTAGGTGGCATTTGCAGGGCAAGCTGAGGGAGGCAAAGAAGAGAAGGAACAGAAACAGGTTAATAGAAGGCAGAGGTCACAAGCTGAAAAGAAGACAGCTCATCTTTTGTTCCTCTTCCTCTCCTCAGAGTCCAGACACAGGAAGGTTCTTCCTTGTGCTGAGGAGAGGTGGATTTGTATTCCCCTCCTGAGCCTGCAGCTCTTTCCCAGGGCAGCTCACACGTGGGAAGGATTGGGGGATGCTAGGGTTTTGCCTTTGATCCAAACAACAGGTGGTTACAGTATTTCAAACAAGGGCCAAGGGAAGACAAGAAGATTTGTCTTGACACTCTGTACCAAGCCAGTTAGTACTAGGCCATGGTCATAATGCAGAACGTAACAGAGGAGGCAGAGGGACACCAGCTTTAAGAGGGATGCAATGATGATGGAGGAGGGAAGCAGAAGATAAGGAAACAGAAGAGCAGAGCTGGGGAAGACAAGGAATGACTGACAAAAGCACAGTAGAGGGGGATGAGAGAGAACAGAGGGAGTTGTAAAGGGCTGACAGATTGGGAAACGCTCTGTAGGTGGCAGAAGGAAATTATAGAAAAGAGGACACATGTTTCTGAGAGGGAAGGAAAAGATACTGCAGCCAAGAGATAGCTCATAAATACTGCAAGGGTTAGGAGAAGACACCTAAGCAATGATCTCACCAAAAAAAGGCTGCTGTCTGGTCTGCCACAGCAGAAGTGCTTTCTCTGACAAAATGCATTCAAGGACCCAGAAGGAGCATCTTAATCACTTAGAAACATCTAAAGATCCATAAACATTGTTTGGTCTAACAACAAAAGCAAGAGAACTCTGGAAAGAAGCCCTGAGAGGTTCTGAAAAAAATATTTCCACATGGAGAAATCAAGAGGACTTTTCCAAACCGTGTACAGCTCTGGAACCCCAACACTTGAAGGACATTGAACTGTTGCAGCGAGTCCAGAGGAGGGCCACAAAGATGCTCAGAGGGCTGGAGCAGCTCTGCTATGAGGACAGGCTGAGAGAGTTGGGGCTTTTCAGCCTGGAGAAGAGAAGGCTTCCAGGAGATATTGTAGTGGCCTTCCAGTATCTGAAAGGAGACTACAGGAAGGCTGGGGAGGGACTATGTACAAGGTCTTGTAATGACAGGATGAGGGGTAGTGGGTTTAAACTGGCAGAGGGGAGATTTAAACTAGATGTCAGGAAGAAGTTCTTTAGAGTGAAGGTGGTGAAACACTGGCACAGACTGCTCAGGGAGGTTGTGGATGCTCCCTCACTAGAAGTGTTCAAGGCCAGGTTGGATGAGGCCTTGAGTGACCTGTTCTAGTGAGAGGTGTCCCTGCCTATGGCAAGGGGTTGGAAGTAGATGATCTTTGAGGTCCCTTCCAACCTAAACCATACTATGATTCTGCGATTCTAAGTGGGGAAATTAAGTGGACTTGTCCAAGTAGGGAAATCAAGACCATTGAGAGGACTTTTTTTCCCAAGTGTAAATAAAGATGCTGAAAGTATCCCACCCAGACCAATAACACAGCCTGCAAACCAGCAAAAGGCACTGTACAGTTTCAAAATTCTATCTGTAAGGCAGCCCCTGGGCAGATTTCATGTTCCAGCTTCTGTGAACAGCTATAGAATTACAGAAAGAGAACCTGGACAAATGTCATCTCATTAAAAGACATTTAGAAAGTGTGAATTAGGATGAATCCAAGCCTTGGAGATGAAATTGCTGCTATCACCAGGCACACACTGAGGAACATCTCAGCAGATATCACTCCAGTGATGTACACTGGAGTAATTTTCTGGTTCAGAGAGTCAACAAAAAAAAATGGTGTTAACCACGAAAAAAATGTAAGATGTCCATATAGTCAGTATTCATTTTAGTATCTGTGCCTCTCCTCAAGCTTTGGCTTTGTGTCTTTAATAGGTTAGAAGGTTTTTTTAGCTATGACCCTAAACCTTACTGTCCTTACCCCTTTAATACAATAATCATACTTAATGTGGAGAAGGACACTAAGCAAATGGTCCTAGAGATTTAAGATTTCTCTTTAAGAGGGTTATCAATAGCCTCTTGGCAAAAGAACTCAGCTTTCCTTCTGTCTGATGGTGCCCAAGTGGCTCTGTAGTTTAAGCAAATAGCTTAGCAAATGTATTTTTAGGCAATCATCCTCTACACCATTCTTTGAGGACCAGTGTCAGAGAAACACAGTTAAGTCCCCCACTGCTCAAAAGATCCAGTGTATCCTCCCTTGTGCTCCAAGGCCTGCAGTTTGTGGTAAATGGCCAGTGCTATCAATGCAGTACCTGCCCTTTCCTTCTCTGCCTCTCTCCATGTTGCTGAGGTCTTCCCAGAGAACCTTGGAGGACAGTGGTCGAACCTTTGTAGAGAAATGGATGTGTATACACCACAAAGCCCTGAACCACCTACTTCCAGTTAAGCAGTGAAAGCATTTCCATGGAACAGGCTCCCCAGAGAGGTTGTGGAGTCTCCTTCTCTGGAGATTTCCAAGACCTGTCTGGATGCGTTCCTGTGTGACCTACACAAGATTCTATGCTCCTGCTCTGGCATCAGGGGTTGGACTTGATGATCTCCAGAGGTCCCTTCCAACTCCTAACATCCTGTGATCCTGTGATGTCTTATGCAGCCAGTGTGCTCTGTAGTTCACATTAGCAGCCAGTTTGGCATTGTGTCATTGAAAAAGGGTCAAGACAGTGCTCAGCCCTCTGATCCACCATTCTGCCCAATTTGTGGAGCACCTTGCCTGCATCACACTTGAGTTCGGTCTCCTTCACATCCCAGAGGGCACAGAAAAGACTCCTTGCCTGACAAATGCCATGGTTTCACCTGTGCTGAGCCTGTGGACCTTCTTCATTCTTTCAGGGGACAGCCAGCCACTAGCCTGCTTGCCAGCTGGGCCTCTACACAGCCACCCCATGTCTGCAGCAGATGGCTGGTTCCACCACTCACATGGCAGCTGCCAGCACCTTTCTCATGCACAGATCAGATGAACGTCACACATTGCCCTTCCTGGCTCTGATTCACACTGGACACAGCAAGGTCAGAGATGGCTGAACGGAAATCATGGAGGCATCTGGGGTTCGATCTTTTGTCCTGTGATCTTCCCTTTTCCAGAATCCCTGCTGCAGGGGCTCTACCCAGCCAAAAATGTAGGCAGGGAGATGGGCTGTGTCTTTTGGCAGCACAACAGTTTGGAGGGACCCTCAGAGGGTCTCACGATGAAGCCAACCCCTCTTCTTCCTGGGGCCTTGCACATGCTGCTCTTGTCATTGCATTTTACCAAGGTGTGCCCTTTTGCCTGGCTGAAAATTCATTCTTTAGTAAACTTTAACACTGAAAGGTAGGAGGGTCGTCAGAAGGAAGTGCAGCAGTCACTTCTGGTTGCTGACCTTACAGAACTACAACCCCACCGTGTGAGCCATTAGCCTCTGTGCAAGTTCAGGTGCATGAGGGGCAGACACAAGCTGCAATATAATTTTGCACAAGGCTTCCAGCCACTTGTGTTTTTTCATCGTTGTTGCTGAATAATATGAAGATGGATGTTAATACACTGCTTATCTGAGGTTTTCAAAGAGCTCTTTGGCCTTCAGCAAGGAAAGGGCTCCCCGTGCCTGTGATATGTTGTGTAACATGGCAGAAAAGGGTAACCTCTCCCTCAGTGCCCTTCTCATATTTCATACATGGAGGAGGAAATCTGTTCTTCCCCTTGAATAATCTGTAATGTCTTTTTTTTCCTGTTTTCACTTGTGAGAAATTTTGGGCTTATATTTTCCTTAGCAACTCGCTGAAGCCTGAGGTCTTCACTCCATACTCACTAAATCTCACTGAACTTAAAAGGACCTCCCCTGAGAGAAACAAAAAATAACTCTGGGTCGAGTCTTTGGGATTTACTTTCTTTTTTCTAATTTTCCTATGATTGACCATGCCTTTTCCCCTTTGCCATGAATTCCATCTGATGGCTGTCTTAGGAACTTGTGCATTCCTCCTACGGCACATCCACATGAAGAAGTTCAACCCAAAGCCTAACAAGTCCAACAATGTTCACTCCAGACTACTTTTGAGACCTCTCGTAGCTGTATTGCTCATGGCTAACATCATAAGCCCAGACATGGTGAGGTTAGCTACAGAGATGTGGTGCTCCAGCTTCTTCACTCCCAGCAAGAGCACCCTGCAGCGTTGAACTGAGGTGGAGGCTGGCAGGACGTCTTCTCTCTGCGTTAGCAGTCCTCTCCTTCAGAACGTCTGGTTCTGTGTGAGCTGATCCTGGCCAGAGCAGCTCCTGTGGAGAGTACTAAAAAGGGACCATCCATGCTGTTCTTTAAGCTGTTCCTTATTGTGGTGAAATTCTCCCGATGCACAGTCGCCAGTGATGTTGTAGACATTCCTCTGTTGGGAGGTGTGGTGTTAAACACCAGCATGACTGACAGCAGTCTCCAGGCTCTCACTGCTGATGAATGCAGTTAGTATCCCTCGGATAATAATGACTTACCTCTTCCTGGACTGGAGAAGAGGAGACCTGTGAAAAGCGCCGTTGCTTATAAGTAACTGCTCCTTTCAACTGCAATGACATGTCACATCCATCCTTGAGCTTCCCAAAGTTCCCTCCTGGGACTTCATTTTCCCCGCAACCTGGAGTGACGTGCATCAGCAAGGAGGGAGATGAGAGCCTTGCTCAGCCTCAGTCCCACGGTGTGGAAATGCAAAGGCTGGGTGGCAGAGCGGGAAGGAGAGGGCTGTGGCACAGTAAATAAATTGCCCCCCTGCCTGTGTCATGCCAGAAGGGCTCCGCAACCATTCTGCGGGCTTTCGTACGCAGGGATCCGCCTCCTCGATCGCTCAGGGCAGTGCTGTCAAACGGTGTTGCCTGGTTTGCACCTCATCCAGAGGTCCTGAATAATTCCCAAGTCAGCCCTCTTTCAATTCACTTTCATAAAAGGATGTTTCCCTCAGAGGGGTGGGGGGTGGGGGGCGGGAACAGATGAAAGAAACAAAGGGCAGGAAAGCAAGGCTGGAAAGCCCAAAAGGAGGCGGTGCAAGGAGGGGAGGTAGCAGGAGAGTGGGAAAGGAGGGGAAAGGAGCGGAGGCTGAGCAAGAGGAGGCTCTTCCCAACACAGGAATTCAGGCTCTTCCCCCCCCGCTCCCGTGGCCCCCCTCGCCCCTTTGTTTGAATTTAGCATGCGTCCTCCTATGGCGTCGTAATTACTAAGATTACCAAATGAATCTTTTGCCTCTGCACACACCGGGCATTCAGTGGAGCTCTAATAGTTGTCATTAAGTTTTGAGGGAGGTGGGAGAAGATAGATTGAATGCGTGCACTCCAGCGCTGCGCAGAGCCCATTGATGGCTGCTGAGTAATGATTTTTTTCTAATTGGTGGAGAGCAGCGGCCCTAATGGATGGAGCCTCTCTGTGCATTTACACTGTCTCCTCAATCAATAACCCTCGCTGTGCCTTGCACGGAGGAGTTCCTGAAAGCCCCTTTGTAATAATGGATTGCTGGAGGTTACACAAACCGGCTGCCTCCCGCTGACTCAGCCCTCTGTCAGGCGACTCAGGCTTCCCTGGGGCCCCGGCTTTCCAGACGGGACACCCGCAGGGGTCCCCTTGCCTCCAGTCTCTGTCCCGGTCCTGCAGCCAGTGGCACCCCACAGGCTCCCCAACTGCTGGACGGGGTTTGTTGCCTGCAGAGCTCGTCCTGGCTCAGAGCAGTGGGAACAGCTGGGAAGTTTTTTATTGGCTGTGGCTTGGGAAGTTTGCCTTTTAATAGGAGGCTCCGTGGTTTTTTTTTTCCCTTCTCATCTTCGTAAAAAAAAAATCCGTGGGTCAGGTGCTGAGACTTTACCGAGGCTCAAAGCACTGAGAGGTCAGGCTGGGCAAATCAGAGCTCTGGACCTAGCCAAGCTATGCAGAACATGAGCCCAGCTCAGGAAAAGCAAGAATCAACCACACATTAACCACCTTCCAACACCACAGATGCACAAGCTGGAGTATCTTAGCTTTCAATATTCCCCCATTTTATGCTTTCCTTTTTGAGGGATGACATGCAAGTAACTTGCTGTTTTTAGGGTGACTGTGTCCTTACAGCTCACTGCAGAGCATTTCCAGGTGCCATCACATTGTCACTAAACTCTAAGACCCCCCAAGGAAAGGTGCCAATTGCTGGGACTTTTTAGAAGTAAACTTGCCCTAACTATGTGACCCAGACCTCCATAACTCAGGGGCCCCAAGTGCCCTGTACTGTGCTATTAGTGATTTACTTAAGAAGTTTTTTGCACCTTGTTGTTTACCTGGGCTTTACTCAGACAATTCAGGCCATAGCCCATGTCTGGAAGCGACATTACTGTGGGAAGAGAGGCAGGGCTTGGGGTTGCCCTGGTAGCACAGCTGGCTGAAACCAATCCTGCTATGAATGCAGGTGGTCTAGATCTCCTCCAGTATCAAGGCATTTGGCATTTTCTTTTGGTCTCTCCCAGTGCTTGGGGTCCTCAGCCTTTCTCCCTGAGACCTAACGTGAGTGTAAAGTCTGCCTGTGGCTTGCCTCAGTTAAAAGCTGTAAACACTGAAGGGTAAGGCACAAGAGTTTAATTTTGCTGGCAAGGGTACTGGTAGGGAAGATCTGGCCTCAAACCTTCACACTGAGCCCCAGGCTTAGATTCTAGAAAGAGGTGGTTGGGGCTGGGTGTCAGAGAACATCTCCATATGCAAGCAGCGTGATCTGCTGATTCCTCCAGGGCTAAGGGTTAGCAAAGAGCAGGTTTCGATGTGTCTGTCTCACTCCTAGCAGCCTGGGAACTTAACAGGGGAGAGGAGGGCAATCTAGGATCCAGAGTGGCACACATGTACTTGCTTGGCACATTACCACTGACAAGCAAGCATCCCCCAGGATGGACTTCAGTGGAAAATATTTCTACACTGTCAGGTACACATCTTGGTTTCAGTGGAAGAAGTGGCAAGTAAAAGGGATGTAGAAGTAAAAGTACTTTTTTTGTTGTTCACATAATCACAGAATCACAGAATATTAGAGGTTGGGAGGGACCTCCAGAGATCACTGAGTCCAACCACCCCTGCCAAAAGCAGGATAGTTCACACAGGAATGTAACCAAGTGGGTTTTGAATATCTCCAGAGAAGGAGACTCCACAACTTCTCTGGACAGCCTGTCCCAGGGCTCTGTCACCTTCAAGGTAAAGAAGTTTCTCCTCATGTTGAGGTGAAACTTTCTGTGTTCCTGTTTGCGTCCATTGTTCCTTGTCTTATTGCAGCTGACCCCATCCACTTGACACCCACCCCTCAGGTATTTCTGGACATCAGTAAGATCTCTCAGCCTTCTCTTCTCCAGACTAAACAGCCCCAGATCTCTCAGTCTCTCTTCATAGGAGAGATGCTCAAGTCTCCCAGTTATCCTCGTGACTCTCCACTGGGCTCTTTCCAGCATGTCCCATTCTTTCTTGAACTGAGGTGCCCACAACTAGACACAGAGTTCCAGGTGTGGTCTCACTAAGGCAGAGTAGGGGAGAAGAACTTCCCTAGACCTACTGGCCACACTTTTCCTGATGCACCCCAGGATGGCATTGGCCACAGGGGCACCTTGCTGGCCCATGCAGAACTTGCTGTCCATCACGACTGCAAGGTCTTTCTCAAGGAGCTGCTTTCCATCAGGGCAGCCCCCAGCCTGTTCTGGTGCCTATTGTTATTCCTCCCCAGATGCAGGTTCATGCCACAGTGAGGAAAAGACAACCGAATTGGTTTAGGAGGTGGAAATCTAATTCATCCTCTTTGTCACTCCTGACTCTCTGGGTATGGTGAGTGATTTTAATTTCCTTTCACATGCTGGATCAGTCATACTTACACTGCTTTCTCACTGAGCAAGGACTACCAGGGAGAGGGAAACATGTGGCCTTGATCCTCCATTTTCCAGCAGTGTCTCTCTCCAGGATGGGCAGAGGCCCAGAAGTGAGGAATGCGAATTCTTCCAAGATCTGTATCTATCCCAAGGTGCCATGGCCCGTGACCCTCCATGAGATCATCCTTCGGATCATCCTTATCCCTGACTCTGGAGATCATCCCCAAGATCATTATGGAGGGTGAACCAGCCTGGTTTAGGGGCCTGGAGCTGCGCTTTGCCTGTGCCTGTGTGCCTGAGGTGACAGGATGTGCATCACCAGAACAGGGCGGCAGAAATCCCAGCCTAGCAATGGAGGCACAAACAGCATGCCAGCAGGCACAGACAGCATGCCAGCAGGCAGGGAGGAAAGAAGAAGGGGCCAGGCAGACCTTTTTCTGGAGCAACAAGGACAGAGGTCTTGGAAGGGAAACCAAAAAGACAGTGCAATAGCTGAGGCATCCCATATAGAGACTCACAGCAGAGGACAGCTCGTTTCCCTGCTGCTGCTGCTCCCTTGTCAATGGGAGAAGTTCCCCTGCCATCAGTGGCGAAGGACTGGATGACCAAAGACCTAGGGTAGTAAAACAGACCAAGGCAGACTTCCAGAAAGTCTCAGTGGAAAATTAAGAGGAGTATTTTTCTCCTCTTTTATGCAGATGTTTTAGAATGTTTAAATAAAGGGGCAGGCCACTTCAACAGTTAATTTGTGCTGGTGAAGATGGACTGGAGCTGCAGGTGGACCTGAAACCAAACCAGAGAAGACCTGGAAATGCTGGCAGATCTGCCTAGGAAAGCCCTGCCTACATTATAAGGGATTGCTGCAGGCTGTCCTCCTGTAGAATGGGCAGCAGCAGGAAGAAGCATGGAGGCCAAATCCTATGCAGCTGGCCCCACAGAGTCCCCCAGCTCAGGCAGCAGCAGCCTGCCCCCGTGGCAGAGGAGCATGGAGCAAGCATGGAGGATTGCTGCTCAGCAGGGCTCCCTAAAGAGAAAGGCTATTGAGAAAACATTTAGATCAGAAGCTCCTTGGCTGGTAGAGATGAGAAGCCACAGCAATGGCAAAGGATAGACATCAAGCAGTAGGACTTGGTCCAGCCATTTTTCCAGTGATTGTGGCAAAGGAAGAGGATCTGCCTCATTCACCCTCCCTGTCGTAGAGGTGTTAACTCATCAGTGTTGCAGGAGCTGAAATTAATATACAGGTTTTCAGAGCAGGACCACACTTCACCTATTGTACAACCAATGCAAAGGTTAGAGCAGCTCTGACCACATGCTTCACCACAGCAGCAGAGATCTTTGCAGTGGGACTTGCTGATGGTCTCATGGCACAAGTTGGGGAAAACAAAGCACAAAATCATGGGAGCCACAGAACAGCCTGAAGGTATCCAGCCGGTCACTTGCGTTGCTGCTTCTTCACAATCCACTTACTAGCAGGTGGCTTAGATGAATCAAACTGGAAATACTTCCATAAACTATTTTCTGCTTAGCTTTTGGAAGCAGAGAAAACCTGTGGATCCCATCCAGAAGCTCGAGTGAGGGGGATTATGATAGCTAAGACAGAAGAGTTCATGCCTCTCTTTTCCTGCCTGTTTTCCTGCAGTGCACCCTTTGAATGCAAGGAGCCTGCCTGCCTGTCTCGGAGGCAATTCAGGGCTCTGAGGCAATGTGATTTTCCCTCACTTGCTCGTAGCAGCAAACTTTTATTCTGTGTTTATTTGCAACCCTCCTCAACCTAAAGGAAATTGTCCTCACTTGGGAAGCACAATTTGCTCTTTGTTTACAAAAAAAGCACAACCTTCTCACCCGCATTTGTGATTTCTTCCCTGCCCCGACAGCTCCTCGGGGACTCCAGACCTCTCCTCTGCAGCCTCTCTTCCTCACTTTCCTCCCTGCTTTAGGAAAACACTGTTAGCTTTGAACTTTGTTATCAAGCAGATCAGTCAAGCTAGGATCTTTCCAAACCGTCCCTTAGAACAAGCCTGTATTCCCCTGATTTCCATAAAAGAGCTTACCATGAATGGCATGAGGGTAGCCATTTCTGTTAGGAAATAAGAAATAAAAAAAACCCAGGAGGTGTTTGAAAGAAAATTGCCACAAAGGAAAGGAGTGAGGGCTCGGTTCCTCTGACAATCAGAGTGATACAACTTGCATGAGAATTTATTTCTGTATGCTTCCTCAGCACACACCAGACTCCCAGGAGGGTATTTCAGATCTCATTTCCTAACTTTTCCCGATTGGAACTGAGGCTTGCAGTTACTTGGCTTTCTCTTTTGACACCATCATTCAGGGTCCTGCTCGATTTCTTACAATCTTCTTGCGCTGTTTGCCTCACCTCTTCCCAATCTTCTCACCACAGCCCAGAGAAATAAGGAAATACTAAGGATGTGCCAGTGACCACAGCTCAGTGAGCTTCTGCCCTCTCCCAGCAGGAAGCACTCCCTTCTCAGATGCATAACTCAGCTCATAGCTATTTACAGCAGTCAAGTGTTCAACTTGTTTTCCCACAGCAACTTCTCATTATAGCTCAAGGTAAAGGCTCCCCAAGAAAAGCAGAAACATCTCTTCCATACTTTCCAGCTCTAGGGAAAAAAAAAAACCAAACAGTTGAACTGGCCCCTCTGATGGTCTCCAGAGTTTCCTAGAACATGGACTTAGCCAGTCTTAAAAGGGGCCAAGGGACAAATATCTTGGGTGAGTTTCAGTTGCTCTCTCTCAACATGTGCAGCAGCTCATACTGTGCAGTTGCACAGGCCAAAGAGCAGCAGCATCTGAGACTCACGGATGGCCTGAGGGCCTAGGTCTTGGCATCTCATCTTGCTTTCTTCCATGGTACTTTAATTTGACACAAGAAACCTTTTTCTTTCAAGTGCCATTTCAAGCCAGTCTTGCTTCTTCCAGCTGATGTAAGAGCTGTTTGGAGCAGGAGGTCCTCGCATTGCTTACACATCTTGGGGCAGAAGTTCAAAGTGGTATTCAATAAACCATCACCTTTGCCAAAGGCGGCAACATCAAATCCTGAGGAATGGGCAATTGCTGCAGCAGAGACAGTTGGAGCTGTTGTGCTGGCATGGTGACAGCTAATGGTCTCTTGGCTACTGCTGAGCCCAGTCAGAGGGCTTAAACACAGCTTCAAGCTCTGGCAATGAATCTCGGAAGCACTGCATGCCCAAGTATCCCAAGGGCAGCAAACCCTTGCAAACCCTTCCTTGCATCAGTGCCTACCACCCAGTCTGTGAAGTGGTGTTGCATCAGCTCCAAGAGCAAGAGGGGAAGGAGCGAGCGAGTGAGAGAGATGTTCACTCAAACTGGCAGCTGCCTTTTGTTTTGCAATGGCAGCTGCCAGCAAGAGACAGGCAGGGCAAGGGAAAAACACACAAGAGCAACACGCTAGATTCAAAGCATATTACACGCTAGATTTAAAATAAAATAGCATGCATGAGGGGTAAATATTCAGCATAATGCATGATGACTCAGCCTTGCCATTCTGCTCCTGGTTCCTAGGAGCTGTGGGACTGGATCTCCCTGGGCTGCACTGGCCATTCTGGGAGAGAACACAGGGATAACACTCCAATTTTATAAGCAAAAGAAGCAAGTGCCTAAACATCGCCTTTCTTCATGCACTTGAGAGAGGTGAAAGAAGAAATAACACTTCAGTGGAGAAGGGTGGTCTGTGGATGATCCTGTACAGTGGGCTGGTTGTTTCTTTCCCACTTCTGACAGCTCACTTGCTTCCTTTCCTCACAGGACTGTATTTCAGTCAGTTTAATGCTTTTGGCACAGCAACAGCTCTGGAGCCTGACCCCCCTCCCTCCGTAGAAGTGGTGCTAGCAGCAGTGGTGCAAATTCCTCTCCTCCTCCATCTCAGCCTTCCCACCAGCCTGGCCCTTAGCAAAGCAACCCCAGCACCACGTCCCACCCCAGGGATGCACTTTGCCAGGACAGGATCCACTCTGCAATAGCTGCCAGGGCCTGGGCAATGCTGGACAAGGTCCATATGTGGAGGCTCTTCACCTCCCCATCTGCCCCAGCACCGTTCCTCAGAGAGGAATTTCCCTACCCCCTTCCTGAGCACAGTTTGACAGCACAGTGAAGCTGGCTCTGCGCTCCCCGTTCCTGCAGTGAAAATACCTTGGCCACGTGGCACTCACTCCACTGGTTTGAATTTATTTTAATGGTTCTGACAGGCCAACTTTGTACCAGCAGCTTCTTCTGCCAGATCAGATATTGTTTACCCGCCCCACTTTAACTTTATGCCACGTTCAATATCTTCTCTTCACACCGAGCTCACTTTATGCCAGATCAGGTATCAGCTGTGCTCCCTTGGCCAGCACAGAGCACAAAGCTGGCACACACTCCCCACCATGCACTCTGGCTAATTCAACAGAAGTATGAGCACATGCCTGCACGTGACCTGGGCCATGTTTCCCCCGCTTAGTACTCTGGTGGTGCATGGATCTGGCATTTGCTGCAGGTGGACCACAGCTCAGCACACTCTGGCAGCTGCCAGGACCACCGGGTGCAGCACAGGAGTAGACCTCCTGTCACTAGACCTGGCCAGAGCAGCAGGAGCATCTGACATCTGTAAAGATGACACTGGGATGCTGACAAGCTATGCACAAGCCTTAAACATGCCTGGGGTGGGGGCAGGAAGTTGAAAGCAAAAGTTGTGCCTTTCATGCTTCAGGTGAAAAGAGCAGTGAGATGAGTTTTACCCCAGGCTGAATTCAAACTGCCAGTCCCCTTAAATACATGTATCTATAAAAAAAATAAAACTGGGTTACTGTGGTTTTCCTACAGCTTTTGCCTGTTGGACCTAAGTCAAGTTTGTTGTCCTCCACTTAAAAAAACACCGCCTTCCCATTATTTATTTGTTCTGGTCAGGGAGTGTAAACATACCTCAAGCGTCTCTGAGCTGCTTTTAATGCAAGGGAATGTTTCAGAAGCATTCAGGGAACTGGGACGTTTTTGCACGAGAGAAAGAAACATACTGTCTGAAAGAAAAGTGACTCTGAGCGTGGCCATGGAGATAAAATGGGGTTTCAGCTGGTGCTTGCTGGAACAGTATTCCTCAAAGTCAGCTCTTTTCTATTTCATCTTCTTTCTGTTTATTTTAAGTGAAGCTTTTTTTTTTTAATCTCCTTTTTTTTTTAGGTTTTAATCTTTGTATAGAACATACTCCATAACCCTGACAAGAGGAAAAACAGCAAAGCCCTGCCTCTATGGATGTGTTTAGAAACACTAACTGATCAAAGTCAACACCATGTGAGCTATGACTGAGTTACTCCTATTGCCGCTCGTCCCCAGATTTGACAGACTGAATGGTTCGGTGTGTTGATGTATCAGGTTTTCCTACCCTATGAATATTCACCACGCATATTAAGTCAACCAGGTGAGAAAACACAGGTTTGTTTTGCATGTTAACTCTGTGTTAACGCTGCCCCTAAGTGGTTAAGGTGGTTTATTGCAAGTTAATTAGCCCTCATTTCAGGCGGTTATTTATTTATTTGTGGCAGGCTGTCACGGTTTGGTTGGTTGGGTTTTTTTTTTCCTCTTCCAGCTTCGTGGCCAAGCCTTGCCTCTAGAAGGAGAGCTTTCTAGTTTGTGTTTGCATCCTACTCTGTGTGGGTCGCACATAATCGCAATATTTACAGCCAGCTCAGCTTGTAAAACATGCATACAGGGAACCATGGATGCCCACTACATGTTTATTACTCCATCCAAGTGAGGCTGTGATCCTGTTAGCAGGCTCCTCTCCCTCAGCTCGCTTTACTTAGCATTTCAAGGGACGCTTGGTACAGCAAGGCGCTGAGGTTTCAAGTGATGATGGGCTGCTTTTTGCATCTTTACTTCGGACTTAATGTGCCACATCATGATCATTTTGTTGCCCACAAAGGCCTTTTCTCAGGTGCCTTAATACTTGTCCTTATGCTCCTGTCCTTCTGCATGGACCCATGCAATGTGCCAAGATCACTCCTCATCTCGGTGCAGCAGGTTGCCGTTGGAGACATATGTGGATGTTAGCACCCAAGCAGAGCAGCTCAAACTTGCTATGGACCCTTGAGCTCCCCTTCTTCTCAGTGTGCACCCCTCCACCTTCCCCACAGGGAGAGGTGGGTGAGGAAGGAGGGCAGCTGCATGCAGCTCACAGGCTCTGAAGGATCTCACACTAACAGAAGGGACTCAAAAAAACCTCTATAGCTTGCTGACATGCTGGGCTCTGAGCTACCTTTTAAATTCATCCACCAAAGATCTTCTTTTAGTTGCTTCCAGGCTGCAGTTGGGGAGCCTCGGATTGCTTCCCAGTTTGGTTTTCAGTGTCCAAACTATCTCCTAGAGTGCATTAAGCAAGTGATCACTGTCACCCCTTGAAAGTTCGAAATTCTTCAACTCTTCTCATTGTCACAGAGCTGAGTAGCTCAGGTCAAAGTAGATTTTCATTTGTGAAGTACTTCAACACGCTTTGGGACAGTGTGTAGCAGAAGTACCTGCCGGTGATGACACTGCCTCATCCTCCTCAGGGGTCGGAGTCCAGGCAGGCAGGGTTAAGCCAGCAGCCGGCAGAGTGCTTTCACGCTGGGCTTGCACCTCCAGAGACTTGGATTCAAATTTGCAGATGAGCCTCTAGCTGAGGAAAGCGAATCTTACCAGTGTTGTAGTAGCAGAAGCCTACATGCTTGCACTGCCCCAGGCAGCACTGCTCTCCGTCCCTGCTCAGGCTGTGTGGGCAGCGTGGGGAGAGGAAGGTGAGGAAGAACAGGGGCAGTGCAACTCAAGTGTACCTGGATATAGTGGCAGAATCTCTCCTGCTTATCAGCCTCTTCTTTCCACAAGCCTTAACATTCGTATCTAAAACACCATAGAAATTGAACAGCTGTGGATGTTCGGGAAGATCTCCAGGCTTCGGTACAGAGCCAGACTGCTTTTCCTTCATCCTACCACTCCCCTTCAGCTTGAACGATCGACGTTTGTCTTCTATTCCCTTCGCTCGTGATCATGCAGACCGGAGTCCATGGAAGGCATCTCGCTGCCTTGTGCTCCGTGCAGCCGTACGCGGTCTCCTGGCAGCGCATCCCAGTGACAGGGCGTGGAGGGAGCTCTCCATCTGGTCCTGGAAAGCAGGAGCCGGGGAGCGCGATGGGAACGAGCAGGCGTCTGTCCTTCCCCCAGTGCCCTGCTCCAGCCGCGGAGGGCTGCCTACATCCTGGCCTTGTGCAGCACGGTCGGGCACGGAGTTAAGGAGTCCAGGAGCAGGGATATGAAAGGATCCGCGGTGGTGTAAGAGGAGCTTGCTCGTCTGAAAGAGGCTTCGAGAGGATATTGGTAGTATCGGTAGTGGCACACTTAAAGCGTCTCTGCTTCTTAAAATACTGCTGATGCATCTCTTCAGTGCTGTTTTTCGTCGGGGTTGAGAAAGTCTGCACAGAAGCTCAGGGACTACCTTAAATACCCTTAACCAAGCCTTCTTAAAAACTCCTATTAAAATGCCAACACCACAGCCAAGACAGCAGGCTGGACGGAGGTCTGCCCAGTGGCCAAATAAATCGAACTGTTCCAGAGATGTTTGCAAGTGCCCATTAGAGCCTGACAACTGGCCTATGCCAAAGGCAGTGTGGGTCTGAAAGACAGAAACTATTATGACCCCTCCTACAAAGCAGCCAGGGTTTATTTCTTGCCCTTTCGAAGCAAATCTTCACTGCTTTAATGCCGTCCTCTTTCCAGGGGCTGCAGAACAAGGTTGCTGGTGATCCTGACACGCTGTTCAGGGCAGGCAGCCCGCAGGGGCTGGAGGCTGCGCAGCCTCAGCTCCTCACATCCCCAGCCTCACGGCCAGCACCGACCGCCCACCAGCCTCTGCCACAGACTCCCCTACCTAGAATCATGGCTCAAAGCCTAGTGCCAGGATTCAGGCCAGCGTGAAAAACAGCCGTTTAGCTGCATTTGTTGGCTTCATGACATCGCTGGCACTTTCTGCGCTCTTTATCTGTTTTCTCAAATAAATTGATAAATAAAAGACAGAGAGGCTGGCGGGGGGGGGGGGGGGGGCAGAGAAAATGAGCAGATTTTGATCTAGTAAGCAATTTAAGTCTGGTCTGGCAAGCTGCATTCGTTCGTTCATTAATTCAGTCTTGTGCTCAGAAAACCCCAGCAGGACTCCCTTCCAGCGCGAGAACTTCCGACTGTGAAATAAACCCCGCGTAACCAGATTAACCATGAGGTATGTATCAGCCAGTTCCTGGGCATTAATTCAAGCATGCTTTCCCTGCACTGCACATGGCCAGAGCCCAATTTCTGGATCAGGTGTTGCTCCCTGGCAGATACAAACTCTCTGAAGTTTCCTGTCTTCCACCTCCCCTCATATTGCTGTTCCTCGCTCAATAAATGTATATACCTATATATTGTTCTGTGTGCTGCCAGGGAGTCCTGATTTGGCTGTTAATAATGGCATTATCAATACTTTGTCTGTCAGTCTGACATAATTCAGAAGTGGCTGAATGATTTTGTCCTGGCATTACAAAAAGGAATCACTTGTGAGCTTAGCCCCAGCATAGAAATTCTCACCTTGAAGCTTTAACATTTGTAAGTTTGGAGTACATTTAGCATGCAGCAACCGACGGGCAAGATAGAAATCTCTGCACAAGCTTAGTGCAGTCTTCCACCTAGCAAGTCTGTGCTGTGCTGAATCACCAGATGATTGCTGCCTGCACAAGTCACTTCAGTTACAGTATTATTATGTTATTTATCATTTGATAAATGAAGCAAGACAACAGCCCTTTTACATCAGGTGCTGTACAAACATTTAGATGTGCTCAGAGAAGATCTCAAGGACTATCCATAAAGTCAACGGGACGTGAGTGGGACTCTTCAGACAAGGACCCCATTCCATGAGCAGGTTGATCTAATACCACCATTGCAAAGGTTACAGTCTGGCTTCCAACAGCCTCTGTGTAACTCCCCTGTGAACTGAACATAGAACCATAGAATCAACTAGGTTGGAAAAGACCTCCAAAATCATCCAGTCCAACCTATCACTCAGCCCTATCCAATCAACCAGACCATGGCACTAAGTGCCCCGTGCAGTCTTTTCTTGAACATCTCCAGGGACAGTGACTCCATCACCTCCCTGGAGGGAGGGACAAAGCCAATGCTCAGTGTGTTTGTACAGGCCTATGAACACATTTATTTTAACACCAAAAAGTGAGGGAGCTTGAATTATTTGGGCTTGATTTGGTTAAAAAAACTCAAAAAAACAACAAACAGCTTCTTCAGCTACTCTGGCTCTCAAACATTTTTATTATAGCCATTCAATGTATGGTTTATGATGTAGTTAAAATTCATGGATAGCCTCTACTGTAGTTTCAGTATTTTGTTTCAATTCTTTAATTTCCATGGGGAGACTCAGTACATGGTAATGGTAAAGCTTCAGCCATGAAGAGAGCTGGTAGATCATTCAGCTGGTACCAAATCTTCCTCATGGAGACAAATGCCAGAGCAAAATTTGGTCACTGAGTTCCGCACTATGTGGAGATATTCAGGATGCCAGGACCTTTGGCATACCTGTTCTGGAGATGAAAATCTTGACTTCCCATTTTTATCAGTCTGACACCTTTCAGCGATATCAGCTCAATGTTTTTTTTTTTTCCAGCAAATGCCTTCGTGCACAGCACATATGTGTGTTCCTGCTATCCCTCTGAAGTGTGGAGAATTCACTCACTACCTGGCCCAACTAATTTCCAAGCTTTCATTGAACAGGAATGTGGAAACACAATGTATATTTTCAGTGTGGCCCTCAAATCCCACTTGGATCATTCCACACCAAGTCCTCACCAAGTCACTGTTTTTCTGGCGACACTCGGCCATTCGAGAGCCATGTCATACACAGCAGGGATGAAAAGATGCAGAAATTGCTTTTCATCTTTTATCTGTCCCAATCAGAGAAGAAGCTTCTCAGGTTGGAGAATCTATATTCATCTGAGCCCTTCAGTGCTACTTATCAAGTTTTAGACTAAATAATATCTGTGAATATGCTTAGCTTGTTAACAGTGAAAATGCTTAGCTGACATCGATTTGGGAGCTACATGTTGATGAATAACAGCTGGTGGGTTTTCTCCTGAGCCATCAGATGAAATGCAAGAGCATGCTCAGACTGGCTGAGATGAGAGTCTCTGAGGTGCACATGTTAACACTACAGGGGAAAAAAAAAACCCAGCCTCATCCCATGGACTTTAAAGAATATATGTGGCTTTTGGTTCTTGGACAACAGTGAGCATCATCTTTTCTCATACTAATATCTGCTTTCTGTTTTCACAGGAATTCAAAGACAGTGAACCTGCTTCAAACCAATCTCATCACATAAAAAAAAAAAAAATTAAAAAAAAATCAAAACAATTAACAGGGTTCCAGGAGAGCCTATTTGTGACTGCTGAATACCATTCTAGGTATTCAGCAGTCACAAATAGACCACAGGCACTTTTCCCTCTGACAGCAGTATTTGGAATTACATATTGCCTAATGTTCTGTAAATTGCAACTTCAGTGTATAAATCTTTATACATTCTGTGGGCAGGGAACACAGTGGCTTTTTGCTCTGGAATGTATACGTGCTTGGTAGATAAAAGATGGAGAGCCATCCAGCATCAGAAATACTCTCCTCCTCTGCCTGCTCTGACGTCAAGTCATACTTGGATATTCTTTTCTCTTAAGCTTCATAGAATGAGCTTCTTCACCTTCTCCTTCCAGAGCAGCTTTGACAGACTGCAAATCATTCTCCAAAGTGTTTTTAAATTCTTTATACTTTTGCAACAGCCTTTGCAAAGCAGAAAGAGATGGGAAAAGGAACTAAACCTTTCTGTTGTCTACCTCACCTGCTCCCACGAGCTGTGCTCAGCACAGCAGCCCCCATTCGCATGACTCTAAACAGCAACGTACAACTCCCTACACTGATGGTGTTCACCTTAGGAGTGGATGTTTGCTCATATTCACACCAGACTAACTTTCTTGAAATTGGTAGATAGTTGCAACCCTTTTTCAAGTCTCCCTCAGAACTTCTACTTCTACCTTACTCTAGAAATGTGACCAAATACTCACTTGCTTTCCTTATAATTTCCTATCTATCCAGCTCGCTTCATCAAGGGATACAGAACTGGCTGATATCCCCCATTCATTGTGCCAGCTACAAACTGCATCACAGTGACTTTTTTTCCCTGACACACAAGTCAGAGTACACACTTGAGTAGTCAGATTGGTGCAAAGAGCAGAACATGACCTTGTTCTTGTAGGCAGGTGAGCTTCTTGCTGCTTTCTTTATTCACTGTGAGGCTGCTGCTGCTGCTGCAAGGGAAATGTGTATCACACAGTCCAAATCCACCGCTTGAGCTCTGCAAACCACTGGATTTCAATACTTGGATGCAAACACAGTGATGAAGGTCCAGGTTATAACTTTCTTTATTAATTCTCTTCAGAATATATCTTAAAATATGGAGACCAATTAGATGTCCTTTTCATTATTCAAACTGGCTTTTTGAGCTCCTTGCTGACAGCAGAGACCTTGACTGTAATGGCTAAGATCTCTGGCAGAGTATGATGCAATATTTTCATTTAAGTTCATACCTGAGGACCAGATTAACTCAAATCCATGTCTCAACATCGTTAACACATTCCATGGACAGCAGCCCTCATCCATACCTCTGGTCTCAAGAAAGCCATGTCATTTCCTTGAAGAGATGATGGAGACAAAGCGTACATGGTGCCTCCACACAGTACCAGGTTTACTGCGATTGTGGAAGGGCAGGAAATGCCACAGAGCCATTACTGTATTTCAGAATACATTATAAACCACAGGATAGACACCATTTATTATTCTTTCCTACTGTCTTAGAACAATGGAAAAACAGATACTTCAGTTTCTTATGCAGACTGAAACCACAATGGTTAGCACCAAAGCTTGCATTTAAGAACCACTATGCTTTATTCATAAGACACTGGAACATTTCAAGTTCTGAAAAACTCCAGAGAATTCAGACAGACTTCATCTCTTGATATACGGGTTTGCTTTTGAAAACTCCACTTTGGAGCTGAGAGAGGTAGCTGGACATGTCCCCCATCTTAGGCTAATTGCACAAGACAATTTATTCCATTCAGTGCATGTGCATCTGGTAGTGATGATTGCAAAGCCTATAAGAAGGCTGATACGTCCTAGCAAGTGACATTTTTACGGTTAATAGAAACTGTCACAGAAACCACTTGGAGGGGGATATGTACAGGCTTGATTTTCAGCTTAACAGTAAATCACTTCAGATTAGAATTAGATATCATGACAAAATCCTTCATCCTGTAAATTTCCAGAATGTGAGTAGCAGTGGCTCTGGGAGAAACTGTGATAAAAGTAGAAGAAAAGTTTCTCATTTAGTTTTGCCATCCAGTGTGACTGAGATCATGTCTTCTTCACAAACGATACTGTATCACAAATGTGCCTGCTCCTTCATTCCTCGCTATTTTATTAGTAATAGGAAGTACTCCTTCTTGTAGGCCATGGCTCCTTGGGCAAGGGGCAGTTCAGAGATGGAAGAAAAAGATGGGCATCATTCCAGAGACATCACAAACATCATCAGAACTAAAGCGCTGCAAGAGTCTGAGTCATCCCGAGCTCATGCAAACACAATGGAGCCACAAGAACTTAGTGGGGCTCATATCATCAGCCTGCTGAGAACACAAGGTCTTATGCAACAGGTGAGGGTGCCTCTACCTAAATATTCCTATTCCTGGTTTGAGGCATCTGCAGGCCTCTGTAGTGTTTGTGCCACAAATCTCCTGCCAAATACCCTAGCAACATCAAAGTAGCTCCACGGTTACTGCAATGGTTAAAGGACATAGGTAAGAATGTGCACAGAGACAGTGTCCTTTATTAGATTATAGATGAAGAAGTTAAGCAGGCTTCTGGGCATAGAAATATTTCTTCAAGGCTCTAGAAGTCACTTTTTTTAGCATTTCCAAATTAAAAAACAATCATCAGAAAAGACTAATATTTTCCTGACTATTAAAGCTCGTTATTGCCTTTCCAGCAAGGGATTCAGTTGAGGTTGGGTTTTCACCACCTACCCCTCAAAGGAGCCCCTTGCCCCTCAGCATGAACTAGGGTACTCCCAGAGCCCAAATGCAGTTGTGTCTCTGAACCATGAGTCTCCTTTTCTCCCAGTTACACAGGTGGTCCTAGCTCGCCTGACACAGCTCTTCCCCCTGGCTGGCTGCAAGATCTTGTTTCTTTGGCATCTCCCCCATGCACAACATGGAGATAAAGCCTTCCTTCTGTCCAGCTTCATCTTTTCACAGAGCTGGAAAAGCTACATAGAGCCATAGGGCAGCTCCTCAGGGCAGTGTGCACTGCACAGCATGAGACAGTGAGGCCACCATATTCAGTACTAATAACATTCCCACATCCAAGATGCAGGGCAACTTCACCAGGCAAACCCAAATTTTCCATAGTTGGGAGAAATCCCCATGAGAAAGTCAATGGAAGATTGAAACTTAGGTGTGAAAACGTTTGAGATGCGGTGTAGCCAGGGAGCCGGATTATATTCCAACTTGCAAGGGTCCTGGTACCCTCCTGCCTTGGCAGAGGGACATCTCCTGGCTGCTGTCTTTCAACTGGGCTCTGCTTCCAGCAGTGAGAACAAATAGCCATTTCAACACAAGTGTAGCTGCACCATACAACATCTCCCTGCAGCCCTTGCCAGAGCACCAGTCACACGCTATTTACCGCAAGCTGGAGAATCCCCTAAATCTGGCCTGGTTGGAGTCAAACGGGGGCAGTTCCAGCCCTGCCAGCTGCCCTCCCTCTTGCACAAAAGGGAGAAGAAGAAGGAGACATCCATCTCCGGTAGCAAGGCTGGGAGCAGCCACAGCAGTGTGCGCAAGGAGACAGGTGGCTGGTGGGGAGCCACAATGAGGAGGCGATTCACGGCACCTCTCACGGAGTGCAGGCACGTGTAGAAGGCTGCGAGCAGCCTGAGCCAATTAATTTCCATATTCCCTTTCAGTCAGACCTGGAAACGAAGCTCGTTGCATTCAGAGCAGGACACTGCTCTGGAGGAGGGGCTGTGGAAATGATTCAGCAATCAGTAAATTCAGAGGAGGGGTGAGCGGAATGGGTCGGAAGAGATGAATCAGCGTTGGCTTCAGGTGATGGAGGGAAGGAGGCATTTCTGCTCCACTGATTTGTGCAGCCTGATTGAAGTCAGCCTGGGCACTGGCATTGCATTGGAATGGAAGCTGTCTGATAGGCTGCGAATGCTGTGAGGGGAAAACTCCAGCAGTCATGCAGACAACGTCTTTATTAAGTACATTTTGTGACCTCCCAGCTGATTGGACTCTTTTTTTCTGACTTATAGTAGATGCTATGGATGCCGGGGGGAGGTGGGCAGAACTGGGGGGGAAGGCTGTTTTATGTGGGGAGGGCTATGTGTATGGTGACAGTGTGTGGGGTAGTGAATTTTAAGCAAGGCTGCATGAAATTCAATCACTTAAATGTTAAATTACAAGCCACTGGCTGCCAAAGCAATTTTCAAGATGGAATTTCGGCTGTTTCGCAGATTCCTTTGCCTCTTTTGAGGAACAAATGAGTAAACAAACTATGAAAATGTTTTGTTTTTTTTTCCAGAATATGCTAGCAGGGAAAGATTCCCCTCCCCCTCCCCCCCTCCCCCCGTGGCATTTGGCAAGGTCTCCTTTTCCCCCTGTAGCATGTATCTAGGATAATACAATTCATGATGAGCAGATAAAATTTGCAGTATCTCTCTATTGTGTAGCCAAAAGCTGAGCCTATTGTTTAAAACGTCTCAGGGATGTTAATTAAGGTATACCAGATATTTAAAAACCTATCCCGATCCTCTCAATGATCCTAGAGGAAGCAATGGGCCAAAGATACTTTTAGAGGATATATTGAAGGGTTTGGTGATATTCTGAGAGTCCTTAGTCAGCCAGGTAAAACCTCTTGGGACTTCCAAGGATTACTCACGTAAGTAATTGTTGCACTGAAACTCCTCTGTGCCCACACTCTGGCAATCAAGTTGTGGTAGGAAGAGCACTCTTCAGAGGAGATAAATAGCAAGGTGTGAGTGTGCAAGTGGGTGCTAAGAGGAATTAGACCTCCTGAAAACCCAGCGCTGGATCTCATGTCAGCACAAAGCACCCAAAGTGACTAGATGGATTTACAGGTGCTGTCTCTTTCTCTTGTTCTGGGTCTGATCTCACTCCAGTACAGACTAGGAGCCTATGGTTCTAGTTTCATACACATACAAATGACAGGTATTTCAGATCTTTACCCTGCCTACAACCCTCACTCCTGTCACAGGCAGCAGCTTTCTGAGGGAACATACAGAGCAAGAGGATTGCGTTGGGAAGTATTTCTCCTGTAGGGCCACCTCTTTTATGGTGTTCCCCATGCCTTGCTCCAATGGGATGAGTTGGGGAGAGGAACAACAAGCCTGGAGTGATGGTGCTGGCGATAGACAGGGCTTCAGATCTCAGACCCTGGGGTCAGGGCCTTTCAGGGCTGGGTGTCAGACTATGACCAAGATTACAAGGATAGGGACGCAGAAGTAGGGAAGTGGCACCTACTCCTACTCTGGCATTTCTGCCTCTGAGAGCAGCACACTTTCCTGACTCTCTTGGTGGGGCCGTGATGAGACCAAACCAACACACCAAAGCCTGCAAGGCTCTCAGGTGCCTTATTAATAGGGTGCATAAAGTACCATCGGACAAGATAGTCTTTCACACCAGTACATGCAGAGGGAAAGAGAAGAGGTGTTAAGTATTGATGCACTTGATTCCTCACATTAAGCCCCTGGAAC
Source organism: Tricholaema leucomelas (assembly GCA_013400475.1). Lineage (NCBI taxonomy): Eukaryota > Metazoa > Chordata > Aves > Piciformes > Lybiidae > Tricholaema lacrymosa > Tricholaema leucomelas. The sequence goes on from WAAF01013553.1 coordinate 406,757, forward strand.
TCCCCAGTTTCTGACTTTCTCTATTGAAAAAAAAAATCATTATTCTGAGAAATAAATGCTATAAACCAAGTCATTACAGCAGATATTTTTGTTCACTTGTTTATTTTCTCGCTGCATCAGACCTGCCTGAGACAGTCAGAAGCCGTCATTGCTGTGTAGAATTATTTTCCCAAAGACATAATTATCAATCAGGTCATCTGCTCTTAATAAATGGCATGTATGTGATCAGGCACTTCCCAGAATTTCCTTCAGCTCAGAAAAAAAGCTGTAAAACAAGCATGGCTTTCCTGTTTCCTCCTCCCCCTCTATTTTGTGAACCAGGACATCCATGCATTATTGAGGCCTGTTCAAAATGGAGCTGCCTTTAAAGCAGACTCTCCCCATTGAGGATTACCCATGGATTATTGCTGAGAGATCATTCAGAACTGCAGCCAAGTATTTACCCAGAAATCGTTTGTAATTCTACTTGCTCCTTATTTTGGCTAATAATGGCTGTAAGGACAATTGGATCAGTGCTGTGTACCTGTCAGCCACGCCAGAATTCCCTGCACAGTCCTGAATTGAGTGCCGCCACGATTACCCAGGGAAGCTCAGCGCTGCTCCTTATCTCTTTTATAAATCCTCTTAATGCGGTCGCCGGCGGATCCCCTGCACACCACTGAATCAGCACCTCCTGTCAGTCACCCACAGGGAGGCTCTGTCTTTGGATGTACTGATTCAGCAGGGTTGGGGACCACCACGCCAGCAGCACCAGCAGCCTCCTCAGGAAGGAGAATTCTCACGCGGTCAAGTGGGGATGGGGATGCAGGGAGAACAATGCAGACAGCAAGAGAGGAGGGAAAGAGCTGGAGACTAAAAGGAAAGGTTACCCAATGTGGGTTGGTGTCTACCTGTGCTGTTCTGGAGAGGTGCTTGCTGCACGCCTAGGGCACTTATCCTCCCCACGGGAAGTAGAAGTGCATCCCCCTGACACTGTCCTCTCCTTGCTAAGGGTGAAGGGGACAGGTCACTCACATACACTGGAGATCACCTTAAAACAGGCACAGCCACACAGTGAGTCTGTTCTTGGGGATGGAGGGGAGGGGAAGAGAGAGGAGAGGAGAAGGGAGGGGAAGGGAGAGGAGAGGAGAGGAGAAGGGAGAGAAAAGGGGGAGGAGAGGAGAAGGGAGAGGAGAAGAGAGAGGAGAAGGGAGAGGAGAAGGGAGAGGAGAAGGGAGAGGAGAAGGGAGGGGAGGAGGGAGGGGGGGAGGGGGAGGAGGGGGGGGAGGAGGGGGGAGAGGAGAGGGGAGAGGGGAGGGGAGGGGGGGGGGGGGGGGGGGGGGGGGGGGGGGGGGGGGGGGGGGGGGGGGGGGGGGGGGGGGAGAGGAGAGGAGAGGAGAGGAGAGGAGAGAGGAGAGAAGGAAGAGGAGCTAAATATTTCCCAAGCCACAAAAGAAGTATGACTAAAATCCTCAAGCCACTGCATCTCTGCACCTCAGCAGTGTTTTTTATAAACAAACCCTCGCCTGACTGCGAGAAGGTGAAGGAAAGTGGGGGGGAGGTTCCTTGGGTTTTATCCATTTTGCATGCACATAAAAGACGAACTTCCCTTTGGAAACAAAACATACAGAGTTGCGGTTTGAAAGGGGCCTCAATTTGGCTTCCACTGGGTGCAACTAATTGCAGTTGCAAGCGCCAGCAGGTGCGAGCAGGCAGCTGAGGGGCCCTCCCCCCCGGGCCTGCCTGCCCTGCCTGCACCCAGCAGAGGGCATGTCCAAGCCTTGCTGGAGACACAGCCAAAGGGCACGGTGCGGGGAAAGGCTGCGGGGTAAACTGGGTGTTTGCAGCATCCAATTAGCTGCTTCATTTCCTAAAGGGCTAACAGTAGGACTGGAGAAGGTCCTGGAAGACCCTGGAATGTTCTGGAAGGCTCTGGAAGGCTCCAGAAGGCCAGCAGGGGCATCCTGGTCCGGAACAACCTTGGGAGAACCCCTCTAGTGTATCTTTCCCTCAGGCATGGTTGTGCCCTTCCCAGGCCCTGGGTCTTGCTGTGGGGCCAACACCACCACCGTGTTAGGAAGCCGAATCGGTGCTGTAGCAAAACCACAAACGGCTCTGAGCTTTTCTTCATTTCACCCATTTCATGGCCAGAGAGAGACTGCCTGTACCCAGTCTCATGTGCTGGCCTGGGGGCTGTCAGTCCTGAGCTCAGCCAGCAGGCTAATGTGGCCCATCAGCCACAGCCTCCCAGCAGCAGGCAGGTCAGAGCAGGGGTGCAGTATCGGTTTCACCAGAGACTCTGCAAGTCCTGGGCAGGGTTTTTCCCACCACAGGCTGCCAAGCCAACCAGTATGCTTGACTCTTGGCCACTGCAGCTGAGGAGAGACTGAGGGAGTTGGGGCTGTTCAGTTTGGAGAGGAGAAGGTCCCCAGGTGACCTTATTGTGACCTTTCAGTATCTTAAGGGGTCCTACAAGAAAGCTGGGGAAGGTCTCTTTAGGATGTCAGGTAGTGATGGGACTGAGGGGAATGGAGCAAAGCTCAAAATTAGTAGATTCAGACTGGATGTTAGGAAGAGGTTCTTCACCATGAGGGTGGTAAGACACTGGAATGGGTTTTCCAGGGAGGTGGTCAAAGAGCCATCCCTGGAGGTGTTTAAAACCAGGCTGGATGAGGCTCTAGACAGCCTGATCTAGTGTGAGGCATTCCTGTCTATGGCAGGGGCATTGGAATTAGATGATCCTGGTGGTCCCTTCCAATGCTGACTGATTCTATGATTCTGTGATTCTATGCTGGGCTGTTTATTTTCTGAGATCAAATGACCATGTGGACCTGACAATGGATAGTGGCAGTTCCACTATGTGTAATTGGTGGGCTAGGACTCATGTGTTGGTTCATTGCTGCTCCCCAGGATGACTTCACTCCAGACAGGAGCTGCTTCCCCCTCCACTGAGTGGGAGTACACTTTGCGTACTCCTTGCCCTGGCCAAATTCAGCATGGTCACAACAAGATGAACACAAAACACTTTATCAGTGTCTCCTGAAAGCTTATTTTGTCTGCAACGCTTTTAGTAGGGCAGACAATTACATTTGCCATCTTAATTTCATTCTTTTTATGTCTTCTAAGAAGTAACTAAATCACCAAGATAATGCACAGGCTTTCAAGAAGGGGATCTACAGTCCCATCTCCCATACTCTTCTTCTCCTCCTACTCTTACCCATTTGTCCCCTTACTTAACATCCTGGGTTATGAACTGAAGAGCGTGAGCCAGTTTGGGCAAGCACTGCATGTTTGCCGCAGTGTCTAGGTGACTCCAGTGAATGGCAGGGGTGTAGACTGCTAAGGCAGAGCAAGCTGAGTACCCAGCCTGAGCTCCTAAGCAGTACAATGAAGGACATCTCTGAACTGATTTCCTACTGAGCTAGAGCATGTCTTGGTGAGCCAGGTGGGGGAAGAAATCTAATCCCGATTTAAGGTTGCTGGTGACAGTCCCCGCAGTTCTTGGTAATTAGTTCCACTGGTTAATTACACTCACTGTTAAACATCTGCACCTTATTTGTAGTCACAATTTGTCTGGCTTCCAGCTTCCAGTTGGATCATATTATAGTTGAGTCAGCTAGATTGAAAAGCCTTCTATTATCACATTTCTGTTCCCCACCATGTCAGTACTTGGAGGCTGTGATCAAGTCATCCTCTCAACTTTGTCTTCGTTAAGCTAAACAGATGGAGTGTCTTCTCCAGTCTGTCACTTCAAGCCACATTTTCCCATACTTAGCCATTTTGTTCTGTGGCCCTTCTTGGATTCATCCTCACCTCATCCACAATCTTCTTGAACTGTTAGACTCATCTTTTTCAAGGTCAGTCCTCTCTAGATCTAGAGTTCTCTGCAGTCCCAGGACTGCAGTCTGTGTTCTGCTTCTGGTTATAAGTCTGAATATTTGACTACATAAAACATATCTTTTTGGGGTTGTATCCATCTCATTAAGTAACCAGGCCATGCTGCCTTGACAATTTATCTCTTTCACTCTTCAGATGGTGTTCTGACTATTAGGGAGTTTTTCATATACACAGTGGGCAGGATAAGCTGCCTTCTCTCTACTGAACTTTGCCATTGCAGCACTTTGGAAGGACTGAGGCAGGAGACAGGTAGTGACGCAAGAACAGGACAGTCTAGCGCTCAGCTTTTGCTTCTGCTGAAAACAGAGGCCTAACCTTTGCTGCTGCAGTCTGCAGTGCTGGCTGGTTTGTTTTAATGATGAGTGATCTTCTGAGGTGCAGTAGGTTCCGACTTCACCACAGGATATGTCAGAGGTACCTTGCCTAGCTTTAAATGAACCAGGTATCAAAAGCACCACTGCAACGCAAAGTCTAACTAGAGATCTTATGATGGTGTTTCTCAGCAGATAACCATACAAAGGTGGATGCTATTTCTTCTATACAACACTCAGTGAGCAATCAACATCTCCTGTGGATTTTCACAGACTGGTAAGCATGCTGCTTGTGGCACACAAACTACTCCAAGGGGACCGCAAAAAGAAAAACAAACAAATCCAGACCATTGTTTTTTTTCTCTAAGAAAGACACAGAGCAGCTTTTCTTGTGCCTGCACACAGCACAGAGCTGGGACTCTGGCTCCACAGTACAGGCCACTTCTGTTTGCACAACTACGTACAGGACACACAGCTCCAAAGCATGGAAAAACACAACAGTGCAGACTGTCCATGGGCATCAGTGGCTGTTTCCTGGCTCAGGGAATTACAAAATCACAGAACTTTAGAGGTTGGAAGGGACCTCCAGAGATTATTGAGTCCAACCTCCCTGCCAAGGCAGGATCCCCTAGGGTAGTTTGCACAGGAATGCATCCAGGCAAGTTTTGAAAGTCTCCAGAGGAGACTCAGCAGCCTCTCTGGGCAGCCTGTTCCAGTGCTTTGTCACCCTCACTGTAAAGAAGTTCCTCCTCATGTTGAGGTGAAACCTTCTATATAACAATCTGTAGCCATTGCTCCTTGTCGTCTTGCTCCTTTTCTTATGTGAGTGCAGTGTGATTTCCCTGTGACTCCCAGAGGATGTGTGCTGAATCCCAGGCACACGCCACAGGTGGAAATCCACACACAACGTGGACAAGATTTCCACATCTTCAGTCCTCAAGCATCTGGTAGTGGGAAGCTGAAAGAGAATGCAGTACCAGCTCTTCTTCTTTCTCTTTCAATACTTAATCACCTCAAACCTACCCAAAGCTTTGCTTGCCCTATACCGTGACTTCTATAGGTGTCACGCAAATGGCACAGGACAGCGAAAGTGGTGGACAGAAGCATTTCTGTGGCAGTTGCCCCACTGGATTTGTCGACCAGTGCAAAAGCCTGAGGACATCAGTTACAGGAACACATCCAAATGCCTTGTTCCTGGGTTGGGGAAACAGCCATGCTGTAACTGGGGGTGACTTGTGTTCTGGGGTATTACACAGGGAGCCTAAATTGTGCTGAGCAAAGCCTTAGGAATATTTAAATGGATGGGAGGTTTGCCAGTGACTTCAATGGATCTGTGATTTCACCATGACATCTGTCACACATTATCTACATCAGTATCGATGTAACAGGCTGAAAATCAAGACCTGGCCTATGCCAGTTAGATTCAGCAGAGGAGTGCTGATACCAGTATTTGGGGGACAGCCAGACCCAAATACAGAACTTTCATTTCTGGTATAACTGTAACCAGGCTTGAGGCTTGTGGAGCTTTTATTATCCCAGTGAAAATGGTCATTCCTCATGGAAATACTTTTACTGGTGCAAAACCGTTTTAGGGAGGAGCCCTGATTTTCATGTCACTGTGATTGGGATGTGCTACCTAAATTCACAAGTGCACCCTATCATTCATTTCACTAATGCTCACAAAGCACTCTGAACGAAATACAAGCACTGTATTGCTTCACTGCCACATGAAGCTGAAGCATTACACTATGAAATATCATGTTCATCCCACAAAATCATGTTAAAAAAAATATAAATAGTTGATCACAGAGACCTGAGAAAAATTAACCATGCAGAAAAAAATGTAAACAAGTCTCTGCACAACTCTAATAAATACCCCAAATATCTGGACTTAGCAGAAGCCTGGTAAACATTTCGGTTTGGAAATAGGGGTGGGGAAAGAAAAAAGAAAGAGAAGTGTTGGCTTGAAAATAGCTTTTCCTTTCTGCATTTTTTTCCCCCTCACAATCCAAATAACAGAGTGAAAAAGAACCCAAGTCCAATCCCCATAGGTCTCATTAATGAACCTGCAAAAGGGAATATGTTGGAGTAGCTGAGCGCTTTCACTCCGTTTAAAACATGTAACTAGCTCAAAAATTATTTATCTTCACTGGTTCCAGGATATACAAAGTTTGTGTTCAGAACTGTGCAGCTGGAGATTCCTGGCACAGATGATATGCTAAATCTTCCAGGCTTCCCACTGTACCCCTTGCCAAGCTCTTGGTGCAAAGCCAGAGACAGGTCCTGCCTGACCACAGAAGCTGGAGGACCTCCTCCACGACTAGCCCCATTCCTTCCAGTGAGACCACTGATAACCAGGCCATGTTCAGGGGCTGGTGCCAGAAGCCTAAGGCACTGAACTTCCCAGCTATCCTCTGCTTCTTAATTGTACATTGTCCACCCTGGACTTGCTTTGCTGAAGCAAATCAATGAGGTTTTCCACATTCCTGCTTAGTTTAGGCATGGGGCCAAGAAATTGAGTGTTGTGATGCACTGGTTGCTCTGCCCCAGCAACTGGCAGGAGATGCTGGGCCTGAGGCACACCTTGGTTTTCCTCTTGCTGTGCAGGGAGTAGGAAGCAGTTGCTGGATGCAGCAAGTGCCTTGGGAACTGAAGCCATTTGTTCCTGAGGGTGTGAATTCAAGATCCAGTTAATCTAGCTGCACATAAGCCTCACCTTTCCTTGCAGGGCTGTGGAAAGGTGCAGCCTCAGATATAGCCTAGCTCTCCAGGCTATTGCATTCTTCTGTCTATGTCAGTTTGGCTCTTACTTCCTGTGTAACGCCAACATAGCTGATCCAAAATGAGTTATCTGGGTTGGGGATCCTGGCTGAGCACAGCACAAATAGAGGACCAGATGCAAACCTTTACTTTGGGTTCTTGCCATCTCAAATATACATGAGTGGAGCTAATGTTGTTCCAATGAAAATGAGAGCTGTCTGCTTTTTTTTCCTCCCATAGCCTTCTCATAGTCCTAGTTTTGTTTATTTAGACTAGGGTTCTTCAGGCTTTTCTCTAGGTCTTGTTTAGGAAGACTGAGTTGCTGGGTTCCCTCCTGCTTCAGTGAACGCAGCCCACTGCTCTTGTAGGCATTCATATCTTATAAACCAATCAAGAGCTGTCTAAAACTAGGAGTTTTGGGGTGGGTTCTTTTGTTCCTGCTTCTCATACTGAAAAGATGCTTCAGAACCTCCTCTTTCAGTCATGCTCTTTTTTTTTTTTGACAGCTCCAAATAAGGAAAGGCAGTCCAAGAGGAATAAATAATGCTGTGTGGAGAAGAAAAGCAACTAACCTACACATTATCATTAAACAACAGGACGTGACAGGCAGTGTAATGTTTCTGGTTTTGTTGTGAGTCAGGAAGATGAAGGTCATGTGATATCAGCTCTCTCTGCAGCACAATAAACCCTATTAACATTATAAGATAAAAATAAATATTCAACAATTAAGGGGGAAAAGGGTCACACGTTTGCATCTGCTGGGGATTATTGACAGCAATCTGACATTAGCGTCAGCTAAACCCGCTGCTCTATTTTGTCCAGAGTTTCCAAGGCCATTATATAATAATCAGCCTAATAAAGTCTAGATTAGAGGCATTTCTCTTGCCTACAAAGAGACTGGCTTTTGGGTTGCCTTGTGGAAAAGCAACATTATTCTTAGGGAGAGAAAGGGTTAGTTGTCTCTAACAGCGATCCTGATGAAAAATGTAAACTGTCTGAGGCCATTTCAGACCTCCGGCGATATTTTATGCTAACAGGTTTATGTCTGAATTAACAAAGTTCTCTAACCACTTAGTCTGTTAAAATGCAGTTATTCTTCCTCCCCCCTTGCTAGGCAAGGTTGTGCCAACCTAAATTTGGATTGTATTTATTACCTTTTGCAATCACCTTGTGTCAAAGACCACACGAATCCTGGGAGTTTATCTGATTTGAGTCTGGAGCATCCAAATGTACCTTTCAACCCATATCTTCATGCTGGGCATGTCTAGAGTGTTTTGCAGTAATACCATAAGCCCCTGCAAGTGCACAGAGTGATGGGAAGGAGCAGAGTAAGATACTGTCCCCTGGGTACCACATAGCTTGGAGGAAGGTGCCAAATTTGAATTCTCACATACCCACTGACCCAGCATCGGTATGCAGGCTTCCTTGCTTCTTTTCTTCTTTTTTTTTTGTTTCCCTTAGAAAAGCTGGGGGGGGAAGAGTGCAGGGAAGGGAATTGTCAGTTGAAAGTTGCTATTAAATCAGGAAACACTCCTTTTACACTCCATTTTACAGCACACAGGAGTTAGCAACACAGTACTGGCATCTAGCAGCTACCACCTGCCACAGGCCTGCTACTCCAAGGCTGCAGAGTGAGGAGTAAAGAACAGTGTCAGCTGTAGTGGCTCAGGACCATAGTGGGTGGGTGGCCTGGTACCCTTCAAGTGCTGTTGTGGTGTCTTCAAAGGCAGGAGTAAAGAACAGTGTCAGCTGTAGTGGCTCAGGACCATAGTGGGTGGGTGGCCTGGTACCCTTCAAGTGCTGTTGTGGTGTCTTCAAAGGCAGGAGTAAAGAACAGTGTCAGCTGTAGTGGCTCAGGACCATAGTGGGTGGGTGGCCTGGTACCCTTCAAGTGCTGTTGTGGTGTCTTCAAAGGCAGGAGTTGCTAGACTTGGGGCTCTGCACTGATGCAGCTGCATCACTTCCGCAATCTGAGCCAGCCCGGCACAACGTTTGGCATTTCTCTATCATTCATTCCCAGCTAGCTAAAAGCTTGTGAAAACTTTAGTCAGCTGGAACATCCTGCCTATTTATGCTCTTTTTTAAAAAGCCTGGGGCTGATTTCCACCCTTCAGGACTGTCCACACCGGTCTGCAAAATTATGTTAATGCTTCTCAAAAGCTTTGCCCAGAACTACTTCTCTTGCCTGAGAGGCAACAGCATTTCACAAGGCTACCAGAGGTAGGACTCAACCATTCTTTAAAAATGGTTTGCATAAGGCAGTTTTAGAAACCATGTTAAAGAGAACCTAAACCACATCACTCCAACTCGTTGGAAAGATGGTAAGATAGTTTTCATCTTGCCAGCTTAAGACAGGCCTCAGATTTACCCCACTAGTTTGGAGTGAAAACCCAACACTGACAAACTTCAATAGTAAAAGCAGCTTGCTCAGCTACACCAGGGGCCTGTTTGGCAGAAGAGACTGGCCCTTGTAACTGGTGTGGAAAGCCAGTTTGCTTGGCAAAGTCTTCTACATGAAAACATATCCTGCTCCATTCCAGGCAGCTGGTGAAACACAGTACCAGTCACATTTCCTCCAAAGGCTCTGTCTGCATTCATGAAGTTTTGTAGACAATGTTCCTGACCATGTTCCTGATGTTGCTAACACAACCACAGCCATGGGAATGTTGTGAGCCCTGCTGCAATGCCCAAGGTCCTCAGCCAGTCTCTTGGTGAGAACTGGCTGCACCCAGGACCAGTTATCCAGAGCCAGATGGAGTTGAGTGTATGACTGTGAGCACCTAGCGTTGTGCCTTTGAGCACCTGGCGTTGCTTTAAGTTCTTTGCCAAGCAAATGAGGGCACAGGCAGGACACTGGTCCCAGCATTTAAAACAATCACTACACCTGCTTGCTTCTCCACCTTAGGGTTCCTGGTTTTGCTAAGACCAATGCTGGTTGGCAGGCAAGGAATAGAATAAAGGCAAGTTCTGTAAAATTCTGCTGAGCAGCAGTGGTCAGATAAGTTCCTGCCTAGAGTAGCAATGAAGTGTCTAGCAGGCCACCCTTATGGGAGCTGTTCTTACTTGTCTGCTCACAGATGACTCTGTCATTGCTTTTAAGAGCTGTGACACCAGTTTCCAGGAATAACTCTGGAATAGGGGCACAACAAGATAGATATCGAGGTGGGACTGCAAATCCTGCCCAAACTGAAATGTGTAATGTAAGTCTGCAGTTGAGAGGTAGATGTGTGGAAGCATATGGACCTTAAATTGGGTCATTAGCAAGTGGTAAAGAAGCCCTTTTTCAACCCTACTGAAATGTAAGGCAGCATGAAATATCTTCTTACCTATCCTGTTTGATTTTACTTTCTGCCTCCACACATACATGTGTGAAGTTCAGAGTTTGCTGCCATGGAAAATTCTTGAGAACTCCACGGCAATACTGTGGACAAGGGCTTGGAGTCACCAGGCTGAGCACTGCTCTCTCTGTGTAGCAGCACTGAGAGCTAAAACACTGAGCTGCAGTCCAACAGTGCTGCTGTCGTGTGCTGTATGAAGGACTTTTTGATAGCTTTTGATTCTATCCCTTATGGAATGAGATAATGTCTTTTTTACTTTCCTTGAAGGAAGTGTATGTATTTGCCTTCATATTTCTAAAGAATTAAGTCCTCCTTCATGTGCCAATTAGCTTCCAGCACATTTAGACTGTGCCTATGTTACACTTTTCTGTAGTGCTTTTAAATCCAAGAACAGATGCAAGTTGACTTTGTGTCTGGAGACCAGACGTGCTCAGGGATCCTTCCACACAACCCTGACAGGTATTCTCTCTTCTTTGCCTGACAAAGTGCAGACCCAGTGCAAAGTAGTAGCCACCAACAATTAGTACTAGAGTCCCAAAGGGCTTCACTGTGGGAAGGGCAAGAGTTGGGCTTTTTTCTCTTTATGCAAAATTCATTTGGTACTTAAGCATTCAGGCGTGCGTTTTCTTCCTGTGCTGTATGCCAGAGAGCTCTCCTCGTCCATGGAAAAGGCATCTTCCTCTCCTACTCTTCTGATGCTTGTTATCAAGCTGAGCTGCCCTGCTTTAGGAGGATGCATACTTTTAATTTTAGCTCAGCCATGTTTTGCTGTTTGCCAGTTACCTTGAAACTGCACTTACATCAGGCGACAGCAAAATGCAAATGTAAGTATTTGTTTGCAGCTCCTAAAGCAGACCACGCAGTTTAGCAAGACATGCGCGTAGAAATGCCTGCCATCTTCCTGCAGCTGTTCCAGGAGGTCCGAGGAGATTTGAAGCTTCCCATCAAAATATATTCACTTCTTTTCCTCCACAAGCTTCATTATCTTTAAAGGTTTCCAAAGCCAGGCTTGCTGCTCTCCCAGTGAAAACAAGCACTCCCACTCAGAAATGCAAATACCAACGCACTAGACCACTGTACGGCATCCTGTTCTCGACTTGATTATATCACCAACTCCTTCACTCGCTGAGGTTTAAATCCTCCACCCACCCCCACGCCCCCTCCCAAAATGAAAGAAAAAAAAGCATCAGCAGCAGTGGCTGATTTTCACTGCAAGCATGTCTGTCAATTAAATGGTGTGTTTGGTTTTTATTTTACTCCAAACCTTTCCTATATGCCTCAGCTAGGGACAGGCACAGGTAGTTCATTAATCATTCCTGATTCAGACCAGGCACTGAAGTCATTGGCTAGTGCACAGTGACAAAAGGATGTAGGAGTTCCCCCCACCACTCCACCCCGAAATATGCAAGCAACTCAGTATGAGCAAGCAGTGTGGTCAGGTGGCAAAGAAAGCCAATGGCATCCTGGCTTGGATTAGAAATGCTGTGTCCAGCAGGAGTAGGGGGTGATTGTCCCCTGGTACTCAGCTTTGGTCAGGCCACACCTTAAGTATTGTGTTCAGTTTTGGACACCTCATTACAAGAGGGATGTGGAGGTGTTGGAGCGAGTGCAGAGGAGGGCAACAAAGCTGGGGAAGGGCCTGGGAAATAAATCTTATGAGGAGCAGCTGAAGGACCTGAGGCTGTTCAGTGTGAAAAAGAGGAGGCTAAGGAGACCTCATCGCTGTCTGCAGCTAATTGAAAGGACATTCTAGAGAGGTTGGTGCTGGTCTTTTCTCACAGGTAATTAGTAATAGAACAAGAGGAAATGGCCTCAGGCTGTGACTGGGTAGGTTTAGACTAGATAGCAAGAAAAGATTTTCCCAGCAAGAGTGGTCAGGCATTGGAATGACCTGCCCAGGGAGGTGATTGAGTCACCCACCCTGGATGTGTTTAAAGGTCATTTGAATGTGGTGCTTAGGTATATGGTTTAGAGTGCATCTTGTAGAGCAGGGTTATGGGTTGGATCCCGAGGGTCTTTTCCAACCTGGATGTTTCTGTGATTCTCTTTTCAGGACTGCAGAAACGGTCTTATTTCCTACTTGTTCTAGGCTCAGATCCCTGGGTTCCTGCCTGCTTCTCACTCCCTATTAGCAAGAAGAGTGAGCAAGTGATAGGTGCATGGGAAGGCTACACTAGGAGACTTGTGAGTTTGCAGGGTAGTTGCCTCTCCTAGTTAAGACTGTATCTCCTTGGTATGTGGAGATCTGAGAGCTTTCAACGTCATTGTAACTCAATTTCTCCTGTTTTGGAAAGTTACTTATGGAAGGTGGAGCATTTTTTTTCTTCCTGGGAGAAGCAAATGCTCCTTATCTCTCTCTTAGAAGGCTGATTAGCTTATTTTCACTCAAATAAGGGAATATACCTGATATTAAACACAGTCCTCTCAAATAGGATGTTTAGGAGGAAGCCTGGGAGAATAAGCCCTGGATCAAGTTACTTGATCACTTTGGCAAGGTGATTAAGTCGCCATGACACATGCTTGTAACTGGCTGACCTTGGTTCTTGAGACAGTTACTCTACCTCATCTCTTTAGACCTGTGTTGGGCATGGAAGTACTCCACCTTCTAATCCTCTCTCTCCCATGCTGAAGGCCTCTTTCCAAGTTTTATTCCACTCCTCACAAATTTCCTCCCAGCAAAGACCATCTGACCATCTGCCAACCCTTCCTTTCCTTCCTCTTACAACTACCAGTTACAAATGTAATAGGGATGCCTTCCCAGCTCCCCTCACCATTTATTCCATCTTTCAAATAGCAAACTCTTTTTTAAAAGCCCCTCTCAAGTCCAGTGGAAGAATAAGCAGCTATCAGCATCCCTGGTGCAGGCAAGGGTGCTTGCCAGGGCAAGGCTGTCCAGCCAACACGCATAAAATTGCAGAAGACTCTCCAAAACCTCTCATCAGAGACAAATTAATTTGCTGCATTCTTTTCCAAGGTTAGTTTTTAAATTGCCTGCTGGAGGAAGACCTTGCTACCAAGTTACTCTCATCTCCTGCAAGAACCAAAGCTCCACGTTTTCTTTTAGTAGTCCCTCACTGACTGCTCTCCCTGTCGAAAGTACACCTGTGTAATTTGTGAGCTACCATGCTCAGCTTTCTCAAGCTCAAGTTAACCAAGCTTGTGGTGCTTAGTGGATCCTCTGTGGAATCAGGAGAGTTCCATGCAGATGCGGCCAGGCAGAAAGAGACCTGGGGGTACTGGTCAACAGCAGCTGAACATGAGCCAGGAGTGTGCCCAGGTGGCCAAGAAGGCCAATGGCATCCTGGCCTGGATCAGGAATAGTGTGGCCAGCAGGACTAGGGAGGTCATTCTGTCCCTGTACTCAGCACTGGTTAGGCCACACCTTGAGTACTGTGTCCAGTGCCGGGCCCCTCAGTTTAAGAAAGATGTTGAGGTGCTTGAACATGTTCACAGAAGGACAATAAGGCTGGTGAGGGGGCTGGAGCACAGCCCTGTGAGGAGAAGCTGAGGGGGCCGGAGTTGTTCAGTCTGGAGAAGAGGAGGTTCAGAGGAGACATTATTGCTCCCTACAACTACGTGAAGTGAGTTTGTAGACAGGTGGGGGTTGGTCTCTTTTTGCAGGCAACCAGTGACAAAACAAGAAGACACAGTCTCAAGCTGTGCCAGGACAGGTTTAGGTTGGATGTTAGGAAGTTTTTCACAGCAAGAGTGATTGGCATTGGAATGGACTGCCCAGGGAGGTGGTGGACTCATCATCCCTGAGTGTTTAAAAGGAGACTGGATGTAGCACTTGGTGCCATGGTTTAACTGATTAGATGGTGTTGGGTGGTAGGTTGGATGTGATGATCTCAAAGGTCTTTTCCAACCTGATTGATTCTGTGATTCTGCAATCTCATCTCTTCCCAAGTCAGATGGATGAAATTAGTACTGTTTATGAGCCACCTGTTCCAATTCTTCAATGAAGAGTTACTTTCTTGTCTTGGATGAAATTCACTTATCTGTCTTTTGTCTACGTAAAAGATGTTTTGAAGGACAGCTTCTTGGTTCAGAATGATAAGGTGGCATCAAACAGCACATTCATGTACTGCTGAATGATTTCTCAATGGAAGATACACCTTCATCAGGATCATCAGCCCCAAGCCACAATGCAATTAATTCAGATTGTTATCCTCAGTCTCTTCATTCTAATGCTGATTCTCCAACAGTGACTGTAACAGTTGTCCCTAGTTTGTACCAGGCTAAGAAGGACATGGAGATGTACTGTTTGCAAAGAGAAAGAAATAGCATTTCTAGCAGAGTGTAGCACAACATAGGCTTGATCCCACAGAAGCAACTTTAAGGGAATCCTCCTTATGTGTTTTTGCTGCTCCTCATACCACAGCTTCCTTCTTCATTTATTGCCACAGGGAAGTGCTGATGTTAAAAGTTAAATACTACATTTCCTGGTGCTGCCTCTGACTACCTAGCCCCTCTTTAAAGGAAGGACAGGGAGTAAGAGGATGGGAGATAGGTTAGTTATCCGCTGCAGGTTTTTCCATCTCCTGGTCTAGTGCAGTCTGTTGGGATTTGATCCAATCTGTACACCGAATTCCATGCCCAGGACCTCTTTGCTTTTTCTTTATGCTTCTGTCACAGTTAGATATTTACAGACAAGACAGAAATGAGAGCAACTCTCCCTGGGTGTGTGCTATAGGAAGAGTCTAATCCTTGCTCTAGTCAGTAAAACCTTTTAGGGGAAGAACATCCGACAGCAGAGAAAAATAAAGTAAAACAAAATAAAATCCTAGCCTGAGAAGAAGGCTGAGACAAAATTCCCATAACAGGTCATCTACTGCTCCCATCCACTGCTCCTTAGACAGGAAGCCCCTTAAAAGACCTCTGCCAGTTCTGGCTCTTTGAGGCTTTGTAGATGTACTTATATGTGTATGAAACAGAAAGAGAGGAGAGGCATGTCAGAGCGTTACTTTCTCCCTACTGACGGTTGCAGACAGATCCGAGACGTAAAGCATGAGATAGCATCACACCCAGTTCACATCAAAGCTGCTGCTACCTGCTCTTTGCAAAGAAAGAAAAACAACCAGCTAGAAACCATTTCAGTTGCTTAATTCTCAGCTGTAGGTATAACAGAAAACAGCATTGAAACCAGGGCTATCTGTGTCCAAAGAACACTTACAGAGTGATCTGTAGGTACTTGCTGCTCAAAATGACCCTCCGGTTTATGATCTCCTGTTACTCAAAAGACTCTGTGTCCCAGTGCTTGTAGCAGGTGCATTTAAAGCCTCCTCCACTTTTCTGCTACATTTCAATCATGCTGTTGCACAATTCCTAAACTTCTCTGAGATCCTTAAGCACCAGCAAACAACTAGTCCCATTCAGGAGCAGACAACTGTGAACTTCCCACATCTGCTTATGTTACAGCATTGATGCAACATACTGAATCCTAAAATGGTTTAGGTTGGAAGGGACTTCAGAGATCGTCTGGTTCCAGTTCAAATTTCCCACCATAGGCAGGGACACCTCCCACTAGAACAGGTCACTCAAGGCCTCATCCAACCTAACCTTGAACACTTCCAGAAACGGAGCATCCACAACCTTTACCAGTACTAAGCCTGAAGCAGAGGAACGATGCAGGACCACTGCACTGTATGTGCTTCACCTCACTTGTGACACCTTCTGAGGTCACAACAAGTTAACCTGTGGACTCCTGTGCCTTCACTGTTGTTGCAACATTGACACTAACGTTTCTAAGCCATAAAAGGAGAGCACAACTTGGAAGGAAGGAAGGAAGGAAGGAAGGAAGGAAGGAAGGAAGGAAGGAAGGAAGGAAGGAAGGAAGGAAGGAAGGAAGGAAGGAAGGAAGGGAGGAAGGAAGGA
>WAAF01013553.1:423048-478460 GCA_013400475.1 Tricholaema leucomelas
AAAGAAAGAAAGAAAGAAAGAAAGAAAGAAAGAAAGAAAGAAAGAAAGAAAGAAAGAAAGAAAGGCAGGCAAAACAGGTTTTCTTGGTTCATTTCCATAAAGCCCAATGCATTATGCATTATGCATTATCTCATTCAAAGGTAAATAGTGGATACACACATGGATGAAAGATTAAATCCTGGAAATTCTAAACAATTGGCAGGATGCATAACCATGGCAAATTGATTCTGTTTCCCCTCTGCAAAAAAGAAATGAAAGAATATTTTGTGCATTTTTTGAATTACATATAAGATTTAAAGACATTTAGGGGTTGGGTTCTTTTATTCTTTTGTTGTTGCTGTCCAAATTAAAGTGCATAGTGGTAATTGGAAAGTTCCTTGAGTTCAAAAGACTATTTTAAAACAAAACCCCTGGCAGCCTTGCTCGTTGCTTGTCAACAGTATTACAGGCCCAAGTACCTAAATAATAATGCTGGTATCTATCACAGCAATGATCTGCAGAAGCAAACAGAGCCACAGAGCTCCATCTAGGAAAAAAAAAATCCTTAAAGGAAATTGTATTGCCCCAAATCAAAAAGGTTAATTTAAATACATAGGTGGTCTTGATCAGTTGGTTTTATGTCAACCCTGCCCCTACAGTAACTCCAGTCTTGCTGATCATAGAATCACAGAATTAACCAGGATGGAAAAGAACTCTAAGATCATTGACTCCAACCTATTACCTAACCCTTCTAATTAGCTAAACCATGGCCCTGAGTGCCTCATCCAACCTCCTCTTAAACAGCTCCAGGGATTGAAATCCACCACCTCCCCAGGCAGCCCATTCCAATGCCAATCACTCTTGCTGTCGAGAATTTCTCCCTAATATCCAGCCTAAACCTGTCCTGGTGCAGCTTGAGACTGTGTCCTCTTGTTCTGTCACTGGGTGCCTGGCAGAAAAGACCAACCCCCACCTGGCTACAACCTCCTTTCAGGTAGTTGTAGACAGCAATGAGGTCTCCCCTGAACCTCCTCTTCTCCAGGCTGAACAACCCCAGCTCCCTCAGCCTCTCCTCTTACAGCTTGATCAAAGGGATTGTTCTACAGGCTCCAGGGCTGAGTTTGTAGTCTAAAGACATTGCAATATCTCTGTGCATTGCCTCACATAGAGCTGAAGTTTGCTATCCAAGGGCATCAGCAAGCAGTCTTGCTCTCCTTACTGACCTTCATTTGGACTCAAAGCAGTTCAAATTGTTGCTGTACAGTCTGATCACAGAAGTCTTTGGGTTTTTTTATGTCCTGTGTCCCAGCCTGGCAGCAGGAAAATCATTGGTGACAGCACTGTCCACGGAGAAGGTAAGTGGCTCTGAACACACCAGGTATCATTACTGCTGTACAGGTTTGATGCCAAGTTGATCAAGCATGCTGTTTCAACAAATCCTTGCTCCTTCTCAGCACAGAAAGTTTAGTGCACCCAATGCACAGCACTAAGAGCAGGTACAATAAAGAAAACCTTGCTGCCATTGTCCATGTTGACCAATATGGCAACAACTCTCTTTTATGGCTACTGGGGCCAGACAAGCCTCTCTTTTCTGTCCCTGTTCGTTTCTTACACCCAACTGTACATCATCATGCATATGGGTACAGGGATATATATGAGCTCAAGCTGACTGTAGTGGGGTGAGGAAAGTGCCTGTCAGAATAAACATGTAGCTTCCATGCTAGTCTCTACATCCATTACTGTTTGCTAAGGACTGTCTCGCTTTCCCACAGACAGATGTGTGCTCTTGCTCAGTGGCCTGGCCATCTGCAGTCTAGTTCATTCTACATCTCACCTGATGAAGTCCATCCATCCTTGTTTAAGCCATACAGAAAACTGGTTAGTTGCATGACCTGATGCTGCAGAATTTGAGTAAGACCTCTACTGCTTCATCCCACCCTACTAAAGGAGACAACCAGTACAAATGTGTAACCTCAGTTTTCCCTTTTGCAAGGTTATCGGTCTATCCACAGCCCTGGGCTAAGAGCAGGAAGAGGTGCGTCCCTAAATCCATTCCTTCAGAACAAGAAGGGATGTGCAGGGTGAGTAATAACCACCAGCTGGCTTTGCTTGCCATCACAGGCATGTTTGCTCACTATAAGGCTTCTTGAGAGTTCTCTTGTTTACCTATTCCCAAGCCCATCCTCAGCCTCATGTGCATGCACACCACACATCCCCCAACACACACACTGACCTACCCAGAAAGAAAAAGAGAGAGGGCTGGAAAGACAGGCTGCCAGGGAAACAACAGAATCACAGAATCAAACAGGTTGGAAAAGACCTTTGAGGTCATCAAGTCCAACCTATTACCCAACGTTATCTAATCGACTAAATCATGGCACCAAGTGCCACATCTGCCAGAGAGAAAGGAAGGGAGAGAAGGCTGGAAAGACAGGCTGACAGGGAAGCAACTCACAATTGTTCAACATTTGGGTTGGTTTTTACAGCTGAGTCTTCTGAGGTAGGAGAGCATCTCACTTCTCAGACTTTGGTTGGTTCTTATTTTCCATGATGGACATAGCCACCACTAGACACAGTTCTAAATTCAGTAGAGAAAGTCAGAGAAGTAAAAAACCTCTTTTCCTTTCCTCCTTTTTACATTTGCTAGTGAGGCCTCATACAGCCCCCTCTTTGAACTCTCGCATACATGGAGTTTGAACTTTCTCATGCCTTTAGTACCTAATTAGAATCAGGACATTGGTCACACCTCAGCAAATGGAGTGAGTCTGTTCCTCACAGATATTCCTGTACACCACTGCAGCTGTGTCAGAACTCAGATCAGCCCTACCAGAGTCAAGTTTTGATTTGCTATTCCCAGAAGTTTTAATTGCCCCCTCAAAATGCTTTTTTTTCCTACCAAGATCTCATCTTGCCAGGTAAGTCACTCTGTTGCCTGCAAGCATTAGAGCCTCCCTGTCCTACAGCTTTTGGATATAAACTGGCAGAGAGTTGGAGTCTGCCTGGTTATTTTGTTGTCACTACGTTCAGGGGAACTTTTTTTTCCTTAGTCAGTATTCTTCTCGTTGAAAAATGCTTTTTCCATTGTCCTGAAACGATTGTTGAATTCAGTGTGGACTTACCAAATTGCTTTCCTGGAAAGGAAAAAACCATCAGGATTATATTCACAAAGCTGAGAGGAAGACAGCCACTTTTTATTCACTCATAAAGGATGTGGGAGTCCTAGGTTTAATTTCCTCCTCTGCCTGAGGGAACTTGAACCGGCATCACTTACCTCTCAGGAGAATACCGTAAGGTTGTGCTGCACTGCATACTAAGGTGGGTTGTCCTTCCCCCCCTGCCATTGATGTGTCCTGGTCTGAGAAAGTGGTCTTTCTTGACCCTCAGCTGAGACTCTCACAGGGAAACGGTTTGCTTGGCCTTCCCAGTCTGTGCTAGTGAGTACTGGCCTGTTAGGGAATGGGAAAGCGCTGACAACAGAGTGCCTCCGCTGGGATCATCCTGCCTTTACCTCTGTGACAATTTCTTGGGATAGCAGACGGGCAGCAGCAGAGGGCATTACATGACGTACACAAGCACTACATCAGGCAGACCCTTACACTGGAGCTTGTAAGGTAAAAAAAGTGTAGCTCTGCCTGCTAAAGAAAAATATTTCTATAGTCAGCAGAAGTTAAATATAGGAAGATCAAATTAGTTCAAAGAGAAAGTCTTCCTGATATCACCCAAAGACTGTGCTAAGGTCAGGGCTGATATACACCAAAGCTGATGTGCCAGGAGGTAAACCTATCTGGTGGCTGCTGATATGTTCCTTGTCCTCTGACTACATCCTTTTTGATACTGACAACAGCATAGGTGGACAGAAAGTAGAAATCTTCACAGCTATCATTGACAACTTTGAGACCTAAATTAACACTGTGACATTGTTGTTACTCAGTTGTCTGATCTGATCAGACCTTCCAGCCAGTTTCTGGCCAGGAGATATAGAGATGTCATTGCTAGCTCCACCAGCTTCAATTCTGTCCTGGAAACCCACCCAGAAGATGAGAATCGGGGTCCTGATGTTACCCCTTTCTTAAGCATGTGAGGCCAAGTGGATGAGGCCAATCTGTTTTCTCTGGTCAGCAGCAGTAAGACAAGAAAGAATGGCTACAAATTGGAACACAGAAGGTTTCATCTCAACATGAGGAGAAACTTCCTTACAGTAAGGGTGACAGAGACTCGGCACAGGCTGCCCAGAGACGTTGTGGATTCTCCTTCTCTGAAGACTTTGAAAACCTGCCTAGATGCATTCCTGTGTGAACTACCCTAGGGGAACCTGCCTTGGCAGGGGAGTTGGACTCATGGTCTCTGGGGATTCCTTTCAACCTCTGAAGTTCTGTGATTCTGTGAAATGACATAGCAGCTATCTCCTTGCTCTCCTTCACCTTTTGTTTAATCAAAGTAGCCTAGACAGGAGAGGTAAAGGTTTTCCAACACAGCTGTGAACTGCATGCAGACACCTAAAAGCAGTGTCTGAAAGAGGCAGGCACTGGTACAGATTTCCCAGATTCCAGAGGGGCTAAGGCCACACGTAATAGTCAACAGCAGGAAAAGAAGTAATTTTTTTGTCTGTGCTGTCCTTTTCTCTCTCTTTGCACATACAAGTGTCTTAGTGAGCAGAGTGGAGTCCAAAATGGAATAGTAACAGATCCAGCCTACCTCAGTGAGTGTCTCTCCCCAAGAACAGCTACTGCTACTATCAACTTAAATAAAAGGAGGGAAGCATTGCTATAAAAACTGTTGACAGCTAAGGGAAAAGGAATAATGGATGCTTTTTAAAAGGAAAATCTTACTTAGTACTTTATTTTTCAAGTGCTTAAAACTGTTTTTCCTCCTTTTGTGTATCTTTAATTAAAGGTTAAAAGACTTCTACTGGTGATTGTTTGCCATGGTAACCAAGTAGGTTGAAGCCTCTGAATTCAAACCCCAAAACCTTTTTAAGTGTTCACTGCTGCACAGCGTTGGGGTCGTGGTAGC
Source organism: Tricholaema leucomelas (assembly GCA_013400475.1). Lineage (NCBI taxonomy): Eukaryota > Metazoa > Chordata > Aves > Piciformes > Lybiidae > Tricholaema lacrymosa > Tricholaema leucomelas. The sequence goes on from WAAF01013553.1 coordinate 428,041, forward strand.
ATCTTTGACTTGCTGAGCCTACATCTTCCCAGCTGTGTCCTAACAGTCAGGCCACTAGAGTGGGACAGCCCTCTCACTTGCACACTCCCCCTTTGAATTTAACTGCTTCCTCTCACTTCTCCATTGGGTGCTCAAATGATTCATTTTGAATTAAATGGAATTGTCATTCTGAAACAAAGCTCTTTCGTCGCAGATTTTCAGTGAGAGAAACAAAACCTGATCAAAATCCTCTGTTCCTACCAAGGTGATATTTTCTTCTTTCCTGGTGAACCAAGCTGCACTTATTGATACCCTGCTGCTCTTTTTTTAAAGAGTGGGACCAGCTGTAATAGCTCACCACTAAGGCTTCAATACCAGAACACACATCAGAGTGTTTTCCAGTTAGCTAAGAGGAATGACTGGCAAAGCCATTTTTGCAATGCGTGCTGTGTCAATACACGTGTGCGTATTTATTGCGTTACTCACCTCAGCTTCTAGAATGACTTGCAATTAAGATTGCAGTAGGGCCTGAAATGTCACTTCGCTTGTTTCTGCTCTGGTAGGGGCACTGTCTAACCATATAAGGCAGAGACAGATATATGAGGGCATAACCAGACTTAGACAAGTCATAACCAATCAGAGTGGCTAAAAAAGCTACCGAATCTTGTGGGAAAATGTCTTTTAGCTGAGACAGTCTCTGACCCTCTCTCTACAAGCTCTCAATCTGCTGCTCTGCAAAGTAAAATGAGTTTTGGATGTGGAAGAAACAAACCCATTTCGGTTTACATACAGTTCTGGCATCTTTCCTGTGAGCCACCTCCAGCCACAAAGGTCCACACTTCTTAAGTTACTATAGCATGACACACACACAACATCTGAACATAGGCTGAGCTTTAATAACATGCAAGCAAGGCAATTAGTACAGGAGTACCCACACGGCTGATGTGTTGTATCATTTGTGCCTGTAGATAGAGGCTGGCGTGAGTTTACATTTATCTCACACATGAAATGCAGAGCCAAGACCTGCCCCTCCAGCAGGATGTGAGCAGATGGCCACTGCCTGAGCACCCTGGGAATTCCATGCTGCCTCCAAAACAAGTATCTGACAATCACAGCGCAGGTTCCAATGTTCCCCCAACCTTTGGCTCTCCTGGGTGTTCTCCACTGCTATCTCGCCAGGAGAATCACAGAATTAACCAGGTTGGTAAAGACCTTTGAGATCAAGTCCAACCTATTACCTAACACCTTCTAATGGTCTTTCTTTCAAGGGCCCTTTCCTTCATATCACAGAGATAAATGATTTGGTTTGTTACTTTAAGCAGATAAGCAAACTTAGGAAAGCAAATAAGCGAGTTAGGAAACTATAGGAACAATAGGAAACTAGGAACTATAGCCCAAATAGTGGAATGTCAGAGTGGATATAGAGGCAAGCCATCCAACTCTCTACTGGGGCTTTTCTAAATTCACATGGGTGATCAAACTGTGGTACAAAACCCAAACCTCTTTTGTTTTTTCATAAGACTCTTCCATTTAAATCAGCAGCTTAAAACAAAATTAAAGCCAACTTGTTCCAGAAGAAGATTCAGTGAGCTTATATTTGCTTCTGTCCATCCTTCTTCAGAGTTTTTCTATTTACTAATTGCTCTCACCACAAATGTTTTTATACACAGTGTAGAGAAAAGAGCAAGATTATCTCCTTCAAATATCAGTGGACATACTAATTTGAACAGATTCTCCTCCACCAGATGCTGGAAATGCTTCTGCAGAGCTATGTCAAAGTACCCAAGCCGAGGTTTTGGACATTTGCATTGAAAGAAGTACTTGTGGTGTCTGAAATGTTCATTTAGGCTTCTGTGTTAGTCTTGGATGAGACACAAGCCTCTTCTAAATGTTTTGTCAAAAAAAAAAAAAAGGGAAAAAGATGTCTTTTTAGTTCCCTGAAGGCCTGCTCTGCAGGGCTCTATGGCCAGCTGCTTTTTATTTTTCATAGAAAAACAATTCCCTAATTATTACCTTTCCTGAGCCTTTTAATTTGCACATCACAGTATAAAGTTTTCTGTGGCTGCAAAAGTCCTTATCGAATGTCAGTGGTACTCCATGGAAACACCTGACTAAGTAGGAACCATCTAACCCTTGGGAGTTATTGACTGCTGCTTCCAAGGGCGTAATTAACAAGTGGCAGAACTTGCCATGTGGGTCATGTTCTACAAGATCCCACAGTATCAGTATTGATTATGATTAGATTAGGTTGATGGCAAATGTGTATTTAAGTTATGATCTTATTTTCAGGCACACAGTGAATATCCTGTCGTGATCTGCACCAAACACATTTTGAAGGCAAAACCACTTTAAAGTCATAGTTGTAATTATAATATATGCAATACCTTGAGGCTTGTATATATGCAAGAGGCTGAGCATGCCAGAAAAAAGCAAGATTCCTATATTTAACACCTTGAGAGCTGAAAGCACAAATGAGTTCACCACGCTAAGAGGTAATTTTACATTAAAAAGCTCATGGAAACTTCTGCTCTGTGCATGCCTACCAGCTAATGGTGTATCTATAGAACCACAGAATGTTATGGCCTGGAAGGGACCTTGAAAGATCATCCAGTCCAGCCCCCCTGCCAGAGCAGGATCACCTATATCAGATCACACAAGAATGCATCCAGGCAGGTCTTGAATATCTCCAGAGATGAAGACTTCCAACCCCCCTGGGTAGTCTGTTCCAGTCTTCTGTCACCCTCACAGGGAAAAAATTCCTCCTGTTTCCATGGAACTTCCTATGCCTCAAGTCCCACCCACTGCCCCTTGTCCTGTTATCAAGCATCACCGAGCAGAGCCTGGCTCCATCCACCTGGCACTCACCCTTTATATATTCATAAATATAAATGAGGTCACCTCTCAGTCTCCTCCTCCCCAAGCTAAAGAGCCCCAGCTCCCTCAGTCTCTCCTTGCAAGGAAGATGTTCCATTCCCTTCATCATTTTTGTGGCTCCACACTGGACTCTTTCAAGCAGTTTCCTGAGGTCCTGCTTGCACTGAGGAGATGGCAGCAAATACAGCTGGACTGACATCCCATGCATTATTGCCTTGACACTGATTCTAAGGAGATTTTCATACACTTGTATAAGGAGAACAATATTTTTCAGTCCCTCAAATTATGTAGAGTTTTGGGGGTTGTTTTTGAATCCTGACAATTCCATGCATCTATCAGAAACTCTTATGTTTTATTCAACAAAGACAGAAGCAGCCAAGACGATTTTGCTCCTCAAGCCAGGCTGTCTGTTGTCCTTTAGATGTGCTAGAGCATCCAAGACGTCTGCAAACGACTGCAGACATGACAGAGGACCTGAGACCATGCCTTTGCAAAGCTGTGGATGAAGGGAATCCTGAAGTATCTCATATATCTCTTGTTGCCTAAGGATAAGCAGCTGAATCTCACCCATTTTTTATTTTCATGTTCCACTTGAATTTTCTAACGTCTTCCAAGTCTTTCTTTTTTCCCCTCCTTCTCTGTCTTACTCTTACTTCCTCAGTAACAAAGTGGGAAAAGCCTAGCAGGAGAACAAGACAAGAAACTGGGAAAAGCCAACAGAAAAATTTGAACATTCTTTAATTTTAAAAAGTCCACACAAAATGAATAAGAACTGTAAAAAGCTTTACAACAAAACATTTCCCTTGCTTTAAAGTGGTTTGCAGTTTTGTTTGATCCAGTCTACCTACTGGAGCCTGGAATATCCTTCACTTCATCTGTGAATGCTCTTTTCCCAAGTATAAATAACTGGCAGATTAATTTGAAAGCCTTGTTGTGTCACAAGCAATCAGATGATGGAAAGAGTGCAGTGAAGCTTCTCACAACGTCAGCTCAGGTTAAAGCCTTTTCCATGGTCTGGAAGACGAGTTGGAGGACCACAAATGGCGATCCTCCTTGCTGCCCTTCTGAACAGCCTTGGTTGCCCCACTTCACCTTCACTAGAATAGCAGGCAAGAGTAATGAAGCCTGGTGCAGTGCCATGAAAATTCATGTCAAGTGCTGTAAGTACAAGTCCTCCTAGCTGCCTGCAAGAATTATTTTAAAAGTTCATCAGAGAGAAGAGCTGGCTTTACTGGCAAATGAGCATACAAAATGAGAGTAGAAATTGCCCTTCTCGTAGGAAAGACAGCAGATCTTCAGCTTGTGAAGTCTGTGGGTGTTTGTGTGTGTGCAGCAGGGGAAGAAGCAGTAATTTACTACTTTTCAAAAAGCAGCAGATGGATTTAATTCCCTTGATATTGGAAGCGCTCAATCCTAGAGCTCTTGATTTGACTCAGTTCTCTTTTCAGCCAAGGCTCAATGAGATGCTATGGCCACAGCCAGCACTACCTCTGGATGTAGCTCTAGAGAAGCAGTGAAGCTCTGTGGCAGAGAATTCAGAGCTCACCATTGGCCAAGGCCTGTATGCCTCTTCCTAGAAAGGCTCCATGACACAGCTTGGTGTCATCTGCAGACTTGCTGAGGGTGCACTCGATTCCTCTGTCCATGTCACTGATAAAGATGTTAAACAGCACTGGTCCCAGCACTGACCCCTGAGGGGCGCCACTTGTCACTGGTCTCCAGGTGGACATTGTGCCATCAATCACCAGTCTGTGTGTGACCATCCAGACAATTCCTTATCCAGCAGTGCTCCACCCATCAAGTCTGTGCTTTTCCAGTTTGGTGGTCAAGACGTAATGTGGGACAGAGTCAAATGCCTTACTCAGGTCCAGGTAGATGACATCAGTTGCCCTTCCCTCGTCCACTGTTACTGTGACTTCATCATAAAAGCCACCAAATTTGTCAGGCATGATTTGCCCTTGGTGAAGCCATTGCTGGTCACTACCAACCACCTCTGCTTTGTTTTGCATTTGCCTTAGCAGAGTCTTCAGAAGAATCTCCTCTGTGATCACACAGCAGCCCTCTGTATGCTGCGTAATTGACAACTGAAAGGTGATGGGAGAGCCTGAGAAAGGCTCTGTGGCCCTGCTGCAAGTGACAGGCCAGCTCTCAAGGGCAACATGGTGACCTCACTGGCTTTAAAGGTCTTGGCAGGTAGGAGGAAATAGAATCATAGAATGTCAGGGGCTGGAAGAGACCTTGAAAGATCATCTGGTCCAGCGCCCCTGCCAGAGCCAGATGACCTAGAGCAGATCACACTGGAACACATCCAGATGGTTCTTGAATATCTTCAGAGAGGGACACTTCACAACCTCCCTGGGCTGCCTGTTCCAGTGCTGTCACCCTCACAGGGAAAAAATTCTTCCTCAGGTTCACATGGAACCTCCTGTGCCTCAACTTCAACCCATAAACAGCAGGGAGTTTAGCACCCATCTCTATGACCATCACCTTCTCCTTATTGTCTTGCCTAGCTCTCGCAGACACATGGATCCAGGCAGGGCAGAGAGGGTAGTCATATTTCTTCCACAGCACTGACATCTTCAGCCAGTGTGGCCCGTTGGGTCAGCAGTATTTCTACCTCTGCCAGTGCTTTCTCACACTGCATACAGACTGGGATGAAGCAGAGAAAGTCAGCACCAGCTGTGCCATGATCTGTACAGCTGTAGCCAGTCACTGGCCACTGCTACTGCTCAGGAACAAGGAAAACTGGCACAGCCACTCTTCATCAGCATCGTTGTGGTGTAGCCCATAATCCTCCACACATGTTCTACCAGGCAAATTATCAAAGCAGAGCTGTGAGTGTCAACAAAGACACTCCAGTATCCTTGGGTGATAATGTTTAGTTGTTTTCACAGACTTTACTCAAGCCAAGTTTACAAAATCAGGCAGAGAGCAGTCCAAAAGTGAGCACAAGAGAAGCACATAAATCAGAGGGTACAGATGGATTCTCTCTTGCTCTATGCCACTGCAACCAGCAGACTACAGTGTAAACAGTACATCTTCACTCCTGCAATTCCCTGCCAACTCTCTCCGTTTCAAATCCCACCCAACACCACTTTTCCTCCTTTGCAGCAGCAGGATCCTTTATCTTCTCTCATGGTCTCTCAACGACAACTACATCCAGCCGCCGAAGAGCTGGGATCTAGCCTCACTGCTGAGAGTTGCTCAAGCCAGCGTGAGACTAAACCTGCAAGTTCAAGAGGTTGTATTAAAGCAGGCAGCTGCACACTGCCCGTGGGAATTCTCTTCTGACAGCCACTGACTGTCACACTGATGGCAGAAAAGGACAACATTCCTTGTCTTTGCAGGAGCAGCTCACAGCCAAGGTGCTACTCTGTGCTGCAGAGTAAGCACCAGCCACATCTCCATATGGATGCTCACCTGTGGAGGTGATATCCTCCAACAACATATCGAGGCAGATACTCTTACAAATCATCCCAGTCTGACTTGGTAGGGCTTTATGAACTAGGTCCTTTGGAGTAAGTCTCAACAGCCGCACCACGGGCTGGTTGGTCATGAGATAGTCACCAGTGGAGCTGCCTTCTTACAGCCTTCTTGCCATGGAGGTGATCTGGAAAAGAGCTGTTGTCGTCAAACAATTGCAAGCTACTCATGTCAGAGGGATGAAAGATGTGCCCTGCCAGCACCAGGCATGACAGGGGGAAGCAGGGGGAGGACAGTGCCTAGTTGATCCACTTTGGCACTTCTCAAACATAAAATTTATTAATAGCACACTAAAGAGAGCAAAAAAACCCACCAAGTAGACCTTGCAAAACGGTACAACAGTTACCTGCCAGCTGAACCCTAGCAGCAGCAACAATAAACACAGTACAAGTAGAAATTATCAAAGACGACTTGTGAGGAAACCACAAGAAATGGCAGTTGAGCCTTATTAGTGCCATAAATCATAGAACTGGTTTCAGTTCCTGCAGCTCCTCACAAGCTCTATGACGCTGTCTCTCACACAGCAAGCGATAGGGGTCTGCACAGCCTGCAGGCACGAAACAAAGCAGGCGGGGAAAAGCGTTGCTTTTTACCAAAGCAATTCTTAATTTAGTCGTAAATCAAAGGCAGAGGAGTTCTGGTGCTCTCTGTGAGCAACAAAGAGCAGAGCAAGATGTGGATGGGGTGGGAACAGCATGGACTTTCTAGAGTTTGGGAACTTTTAAGTATCTCCTTTCTGGAGATATTCGAGACCCACCCAGATGCGTTCCTGTGTGATCTGGTGCAGGTGATCCTGCTCTGGGGCCGGGACATTGGACTGGAGGCTTTCAAGGTCTCTTCCAACCCCTAAATTTCTGTGATTCTGTGTTCCAGGCAGACATGCTCACAAGGCCATCTGCTTGATTATTTATTTGAAGTTTTCCCACCTCTGAACTCTAGATTTGCCTGGTTGTCTTTAAGCTATCATACACCTTGAGCTGTTGTTTTGCTTTTGCCTTTTTTTTTTCCTCCTAGGATGATTTTGGCAGCAGGAGCTACAATGTTTGATTCCTCCGACTCCCTGAAGTAGAGGAGGCAGAGGGAAATGTTAGTCCACCTCACCTCTGATTTTAACTGTGTTTGAAGCTTCTTGAAGATCACAATGATTTTTTTTACCTATGACTCTCCCTTCCCCAGTCACTGATGTGTATCATTGATTATCCTTTTCTGGCATAGAAAATTCATTCTATACTGAATTCTCTCAGCAGGACTTCAGACTCACAAGTAACCACTCTTGTCTACTTTCTTTGGGGAGGCAGTGAACCTAGGAATTAATAATAATCTTTACTTATTTTTAGTATCATTTAAGAGCCAAAAATGTGCTAAGCACAGTAAGAGATCAAAGACAGCTATGGCATCAAAATGAATGCTTTCACCCTAGAAACACCTGCCATTAAAGAAAATTTTGGCTCCCAGGGTTAGGTCCAGAGACTTTGAAGAGAGTCCTCTACCAAGACAGAAATCCCAAGCATTGAACTGTGTTTTAAAAACATATCTAAACATCAGCACCCTGATTATTGGGTGAGGCACTACTGCATTTGCAAAGAACATCTGGTAAAGACATAGCCTGAGTGGGTAGTGTGGCCCAGCAAAGTAAATGACAATGGCTCAGACCAGAGTGGTCTAAGAAGTTCAAAGAAGGAACAAGTGAAGTCCTGTGTCTTACTGGGTTTACTTCAGGTTCTAATTACTGATTATCTTCTCCTGGTCAGCAGGACAGGAACGCAAGAGTCACACAAACCCAACTGCTTTTATTCTCAGAAACCAAGCCCTAACCATCTCACAAGAAATAGAGTGAATGCTGTTACACCCTCAGGCTAGATGAAGGAATTGTGTCTGGGACTGCACGCTAGGAGAGGAAGCACCACCAGGAGGGAGAAATCTGATTACAAGGCACCCATGCAGGCATTGCAATACAAACAAGCAAATTGCAACACAAAACAAGCAAAAGGCTTGCTTGTGTCCTGTGCATGTCTGAAATGCGTAAGAAATGAGGGATCATTGGTGGGAAAACTATAAATACAAGGCAGCATTTTTGTCCTGACTTGTGTTACTTCCCTGCAGAAGCAAGTTCTTTGCTTTGCCTCACACAACCTCAGAGGAGAGTGTCACCATGGCATCAACCTACCACACAACCTCTGTTTGGTCCTTGATGCAATCACTTCAGCTAGAGATACCTTTAAAAGGCTAAAGTAACTCACTCTTCCAGTCAGACAAGGAAACTGCAGGTTCTGCATTGCCAGCAGCTACCCAGAGGGAAAGGCACAGCCCAGATGGACCACTTCCAAACCACAGGTACCACGTGCAGCTGCAGCAGAAGCAGCAGGCAGCTTGTTCACGCTTCTGAGTGTTAAGCGACCAGCAGCAAATGGTTCATGTAGAGACACTTCTCTGCACTTCTTCACTGAGCTGCAGGAACCAGTTTGGTCTGTAGGTTTGTGTGAGACTGTGGAAGGGAATATTTGCAGCCTGGCCCCGACAGGGCACAGCAGCTGATAATATAGTTTGCTGATCACAGACTAAGCTACTTCCAGACAAAGCTGTCCTGGCTTCCCCTGTCTCCAGCCACTAATTCTCACCCTGAGGTGATCTTCCTCTTTGGCTCCATGAGAACTGATCCCTCAAACACACTTTTCCCCCTGGTTAATTTTAATCCAGTCTAATTCCTTCATTCAGGTCACTGTGTGGCCTCACATGCTCTAGCATCCAGCATGTGAGCAAGTGTTGGGTTGCAAGACCAGGCAGCCAGCAGGAGAGCATTCTTCCAATAGCTGCAGCAACTGCTTATTGCCGCTGTGGCTTTTGGGTTTTGTTTGGGGTTTTCAAAGAGGAACTCTCAGTTATGGTGCAGAACATGCAAGTCTGGCACTCCACTTATGGCTCCAATATGTTCACAGTAACCTTGTGCTCCTGAGTGAGGAGAATTCATGTGAACCTTTCTCAAGCATTGACAAACTGAGGGCTCTCCTAAAATGCTTTTTTCTGTGCTGCAGGCAACCTCGTAAAACTTTCAGGGCAAACATCATGGACTCCACAGACTTGCTGGGCACACACCTTACACTGGGTCTGCTGCCTCAACACATTTTTGGGTGAAGATAAGTCTGCCTCGTTGTCTGAAGCACAAGATAGCCTGGACTTTGTGCATTCATGCTGTAGGACAGCCCGCAGCAGAACATCAGGTACATTTTGTGTGCAGCTGCTGTTGCTAGTGATGAGCAGAGCAAAGAGTAGTAAATATTTGGGTTTGTTCTGACTCAGTCTGGTTGATCATTTGCGTGTGTGATCACGGCTTTCAGTAGCAGAAACTATATATGGCTGCTTGAAATGACTGTGAAGCTTGGGCCTGATCACTATCTAGCTGAGGACATCACTTAATTAACAACAAATGTTAGGTGCTTGTTACCATTGTTAATCTTTTGAAATTTTAAGTCCTAAACCTCTGAATCTTGTGAGGTGGATAAGAGTGCTGAAAAACAGACTTACAGACTTTGGGGCATGACCTGTGCAGTATCTTCATACCCTTATCCACCTGGGAACAAATCAATATACTTTCCAAATAACCCACAGAGCATCTGAAGAGTTGCAGCTTGCAGTCATAATGGTGTGACAGGAGACTGCTTACTCTGTGTGAAAATGAGTACAGTTTGAAGCAAAAAACACACGTGGCTTGAGGTAACACTTTGTAAAAACGTCTGGCTGTCAAGCAGTTTGATAAAGTAAAATCCTGAACCTCATCTTCTGCATGTTTTCCAGAGAGGTCTGGCAAACATGACCTATGAGGAGCAGCTGAGGGAACTGGGGTTGTTGAATCTGGAGAAGAGGAGGCTGAGAGGGGACCTTATTGTCCTCTACAACAACCTTAAAGGAGGTTGTAGTGAGGCTGGAGCTGGTCTCTTCCCCCAAATTACTAATGATAGGACAAGAAGAAATGCCCTCAAGTTGCACCAGGGGAGGTTTAGGTAGGATGTTCAGAGGATGTTCTTTACTGAGCAGGTGGTCACACACTGGAACAGGCTGCCCAGGGAAGTGATGGAGTCACCATTCCTGGAGGTGTTTAAAGGGAGAGTAGATGTGGTGCTTGAGGCTATGGTCTGGTGATTAAAGATGCTGGGATGAAGGAAAGGACCACCAGGATCATCCAGTCCAACCAACCTAGCGATTCATAGTGATTAGAGGTTGTGCTGAGGGATTTGGTTTAGTCAAGGACTTGTCAGTGTGAAACTAATGATTGGACTCAATGATCATGGAGGTCTTTTCCAGTCTAAGAAGTTCTGGGATTCCGTGGTTGTGGTCATCTAGTGCCCTGACCTGGCTTAACGCAGTCAGGATTTCACCTGGTACTGAATAAAGCTAGTTTTAACCTAGTTTCAAAACAAGACAGAGTTCTAGCTACTCTGACATAAAAGGGGGTCAATGAGACTTGGGTTTTATTCCATTTTCCTTATTAGATATTCCCTGACATTCCCTCCATGCTAACTCAATGCTTCTCAAAACGCTTCATAGATTTATTCCTGACATTTTTACAGTTTTTCAAGTGAGCAGAAAGAAGAAACTAAACAGAGAAGAGCTCAGCCTAAGTAAGAAGGCTCAGCCAGAATTCATAGGTGATGTTAAAGTGACCATCAAGCTTCTATCCTATCGAACCGGGGGGCCACCAGGCCCCCCGGCCTTTGTCCCCTTCACCATTCACCCGGTGTGAACCATGAGGACTCACCAGTGATGATGGAAGGAGGATCCTCTGCCCAGTTGGGCACAGCTTAGGGCTTCTGCCTTTCCTGGGGTGATTATAAAGGGGAGTGGGCAGGGAGGGCAAAGTGGTCACACCTGGGGTGGGAGGAGAAACTCCAATGGAACCCAGGTGCTCTGGGTTTGGTGGGGGGGAAAGGGGGAAATGCTGTGTAGGGTGGAGAAGGGGAGGTGGTGCTGAAAGGAGTGAGATGGAGAGGAAAAGAGGAAGATGGGGGGAAAGAGGAAGATTGAAAGAAAAGGAGGGAAATGGGGGGAAAACAGGAGATGGAGAGGAAAGGAGGGAGATGGAGGAGAAGTGAGACCAAAAAATAATCAAAATGAAAACTGGGCTGTAGTGTTGCCTCAAAACCAGCCTTTTCATCACCAACCCTTTGTCATTGCTGCCTGGAGTAGTAACCAGACACCTTCACTGGCTCACTATGTTGGCTGAAGAAGAGCAAGTCACACCTAAGAGGACAAAATGAGGAAATAAAGAAGAAAACTAAGAAATAAGAATGAAAACCAAAACCAAATACAAAATATAAATGTATGTGTACAAAATGAGAGGTCTTTCAGCAAGTTCTGCATGGGCCAGCAATGTGCCCTTGTGGCCAAGAGAGCTAATAGTTTCCTGGGGTGCTTCAAGAAAAGTGTGTCTAGCAGGTCTAGGTAGGTTCTTCTCCCCCTCTACTCTGCCCTGCTCAGACTACACCTGCAATTCTGTGTCCAGTTTTGACCTCCCCAGTTTAAGAGAGTATGAGAAGTGCTGGAGAGAGTCAGCGGGATGGATGATGGATGAGCCACAAGAATGATTAGGGATCTTGAGCATCTTCCCTATGGAGAAAGACTGAGAGCCCTGGGGCTGTTTAGCCTGGAGAAGAGAAGGCTGAGAGGGGATCTTATCAATGTGTACAAATATCTGAGGGGTGAGTGTCAAGTGGATGAGGCCAATCTCTTTTCGCTGGTCAGCAGCAGTAAGACAAGGAACAATGGATACAAAGTGGAACACAGAAGGTTTCACCTCAACATAAGAAGAAACTTCTTTACAGTGAGGGTGGCAGTGCACTGGAACAGGCTGCCCACAGAGGTTGTGGAGTCTCCTTTTCTGGAGACTTTCAAAACCCACCTGGATGCATTCTCGTGTGGACTATCCTGCTTTTGGCAGGGTCTCAGTGATCTCTGGAGGTCCCTTCCAACCTCTAACATTCTGTGATTCTGTGACTATCTTGCTGAGGGAACAGGACTTGTATAGTTTCTGAAAATAAGCACGTCACACCAAGAGTTAACCAAAAGCACATCACTTCCTTATCATCATGAAGCCCCAAAATTCATCTGCTTCTTACAAATGTGAGCCAGGATCACAGAGGCAGCACCATGCCAGGCCAGCTGTCAGCCTGCAAGGACATCCAGCAGAGTATGCATCCAGGAGGCATACATGGTTTTGCAGGGGCCAGGGGAATGGATGACACAGGGACTCATTGCAAGAAGCCTGCCCTGCCCTGCTGCACAGCGTGGGTGAAGATGCCCCTTTCCCTCCCACACAAGACTGCCACTTGCCATGTTTCCAGCAGGGGGGAGGTGGGGGTGGTATGTCGCCTCACCACACAACTATTTTGATCTGCCAAGACTTGCATCACTTGTCTGAGGATGAGTCAGATCACAGGAAGCGAGAAGAGGCATATTCAGGTGAAAGAGGAGGGGTCTGACCTTCACAGAGAGGATGGTTGCTGGAAAGAAAGGCTTAAGATCCATTAGCTCTGGACCAAGCAGACATTCAGACGTAATTACAGCATCCCTTCCATTCTCCAGGCAGAACGATGAAAATATCCTCTGCACTAAGGAATTGTTAAACAATTAATATGTAGGAGTCCTCAGGATCTTACTTTCAACTTTCAGGCCTTTCTCATCCATCTCATCAGCACAGAAAAACAAAGAAGAGAGAAGATCAAGATGTTTCATTTAGATGTTTTATGTAACAGAGCACAAACACACAAACCAAGCTAAAGGCCTGAGACACTGCATTTGTAGCAGTGACTTCTAGGGCTTTACTCTATCACTGACACATCCAGGACTCTGTTTCCTATGTGCAGTGTATCTCTAAGGATGTGAAATGCTTAAGACAGAGTAAGTTTCTCTATGACACCAATCGTCTTGCCAGATCTGAACAAAACTGAGTCCTCAAACATCAGGCTGAGATACTGGAAACAGAAATGACCTTGACACATGATGGTGAGTGTGGTCTGCCTTGTCTTGACAATGTTTCTGCCTCTGCTATCTGCCTTCAGTGTCCGTAGCCTTTACCTTCTGCTAGAAGTTTCCTCTTCCCAGACTGTTTCTTTCTCCCCTCTGTGCCATACTGGTCCATCTTGCTACTTAAAATCAACTCCTATTTTTGCTATCTTGGCTCCCTCTGTCACTGCATTCCCTTCTAAAGTGTAAGCAGGATCCAGATTTTAATACAGCTCTGTTGACTAGACCTTCCAAATAACATTATCTTCCCATCCCTTTCATTACTTAGAGCTATCCAGAAGACAATAGATGATTACATGTGCCCAGAGAAACATCTGGGATTAGCACAGGGATAGAAAAACTAAATTAGGAGAAAAGGCACCAAAAGACAATCAGTGAACTGCACTTTCAAGTTTTGCCAGCATAGCAAGGAGTGTGGGAACAAATTACAACCATCAGTGAGATACCTCTGGCAATGAAAGCCCCAGTTTCTTCAGGAAACTGGTGTAAGTTATACTGGCAAAAGCTGTATCTCCAGTAGGAGTTTGTCAGAAAACCCTTCCCAGGGCAGGCAGAGTCGGCAATATTAAAAGGCAATAATATAGCCCAGCTGTAGGAAGCCTCTTTTCATAGAGAGAAATATTTTCCTGTGACAAGTTTCAAGCAGTTAAGCTCCAGAGAGCACCACAGCACAGGCAGAAGCTTTGTACATTTTCTATATGAATATGTATTTAATTATGGCTCCAATGCAGAACACATTAACATAAATAAAGAGGAGAAATAGCAGGAGGGAAAGGAGGGAAAAGCCTGGTTTTCACCTGTCTCCCTTAGCAGCAACCCTGACTCTTCATCATTATAAGGAGGACATGGAGCTGTGCTTGTACGTTACAGATTACCCATCTGCTCCCAGCAGTTAGGATCAGTCTTACTTAATGGATTAATACACACAGGGCCATGGTCAGAAAACTAGGAACCAGAGTGATAAAGGGACATAATAATTTGAGAAGCAGAGTAAGAAAATGATGGTTGTTGAGGTTTTGGTTTTTTTTTTAACCCATCTGTGGATCCACAGACCCTGAGGAGAAGAAAATTTAGCCACGGGAAACACTCTGTCCTCACATGTTTCCAGAGCATTTAGATAGGGGAGACTTCCCTTTGGGCCAGCAGAGCATTCTGCTGACTGCAGGCATCTGTCACAGACTCGGTGTCTGAGGGCAAAGTAGAGCTCTCTCCTTGACTCCAGCCCTCCAGCAGTGTGGCTTCAGCACAGACTTGACGCAGGCTCTCCCCTACCTGCTGCCTTTCAAAGACCTGCCCTTACATGGTAGATTCCCAATGTTGTATTAACCCTCCACCTCTTTTGCTACCCATGGCAAGAAAGCACCCATCTCTCAGCTCTCCTACTTCCATTCCTCCTTCTCTTGCCTGGGGCATGGTCCTCTCACAATGAGAGCAGTATATGTTGCTAAATGATAGGGAATAGGACAGGCAAACAAGAATGGTGGTGCAGAAGAAGGAAAACTTTGCCTGAAGACCAAGGCAGAAAGCTTCCCCTTCCTCTGTCCCTCAGTCCTGCAGGACTGTCACAGGATCACAAGAGGTTAGGGGTTGGAAGGGACCCAAAGAGATCATCGCGTCCAACCCCCCTGCCAGAGCAAGACCATACAATCTAGCTCAAGTCACAGAGGAATGCATCCAGACAGGTCTTGAAAGTCTCCAAGAGAAGGAGACTCCACAACCTCTCTGGGGAGCCTGTTCCAGTATTCTGTGATCCTTACAGTAAAGAAGTTCCCTCTTGTGTTGAGGTGGAACCTCCTGTGCTGCAGCTTACATCCATTGCTGCTTGTCCTATCACAGGGAGCAAGTGAGCAGAGCCTCTCCCCCTCCTCCTGACCCCCAGCCCTCAGGTATTTATAGACATTTATTAAATCTCCTCTCAGTCTTCTCTTCTCCAGACTAAAAAGCTCCAGGTCCCTCAGCCTCTCCTCATAAAGCAATGTTCCAGTCCTCTAATCATCCTCATAGTCCTCCATTGGACCTTCTTGAGCAGATCTCTGTCCCTCTTAAACTGAGGAGTCCAAAACTGACTGCAGAGGAGGTCAAGATGAGGTCTCACCACGGCAAAGTAGAGGCAAAGGAGAACCTCCCTCGATCTGCTGGACACACTCTTAATGCACCTCAGGGTCCCATTGGCCTTCTTGGCCACTGGGGCACATTGCTGTCCCACAGACATAACATCCCCTGCACATCACATCCCCTCACATCTGCATGGGCATCCAACTTCCCTGGTCAACATATGGTAATGGCTTGTAGCCCATCAGCTTTCTAAAGGAACTAAATCATGTTCTCTGCAAAGGATAGCAGAGGGTTCCTTCCAGTGAGACTCTGCCCTGACTGCTCTAGACCAGAAATACAGTCCTCACATTTCTTTATTAATTGTATTTTTTAAAGCAAGGGCCTTTGCCAAAGGCCAAATGTACTCTCATTTCTGTACCAACACTTTCACATGCCTGTCTTCAACTGGAGTCCACATCACAGGGACATCCAAGATGCGTGATACTGTTTGATCTTTTCTCACTGTGCTTCAAAAATGCACTCTGAGGGAAATATAAATCTGAACCGTTGACAGAAAACCCTCTGCTGCAAAACTAAAGGTGTTTTGCAGTCCAGTCCCAGCATCTCTTGCAGCAGCTGAATTCTACCTCAATACTAAGAGGCCAAGCAGAAACCAGCTATGCCTGGTTTGTTTACAGCAAGCATCCTGATATGCAACTGCTCAAATCAGGACAAACCCAAACAACTCTTTCAAGGCATGTGGCTATTTGACAACCTATCTGCTGTGAAGGTCTGCTGTTGCCACTGAAATTGAAAGGTTTAACACTAAAAGGACTTTCCCTCTTTGGGAAAAGAAAACCCACCATACTGTAGATGGGATAGAAAGCTTTAGCCTCTTGTGATCAAGGTTAGCTGATCCTGGCACCTACCAAGGCTGCCTCAACAAGTGCAGAGCTGTTTAATTATTGACAAATAAGAAAGTCCTCCAACCAGCCTACACTTCGTTTTAGGAAGAAGAAAATCAACACTATCCAGGCTGGCAATGCTTGAAAGATTTGCTTGTGTTTTTAACATCAGTGCATCAGGCCCAGCCTTGAACAGCAGCAATGAGTGCTTAACATTATCTTTCCATAACCCTAACAAATCAGTGCATGATTTAAAAACGTCACTGCACATCTGTGCTTGGTAAGTGTTGCTGCAAAGTGGGACAGGAGAAGGCAGAATGTGAAACAGAAGAGCAGTGGACATCCTGCAAGCTATTTACCTCTCTGCTGCATCATTTCCCTGGCACTTGCTGCAAAGCAGGTGGACTCCTGCACGGACAGGAGAGTGTCTCTGCAGGAAGATTCCAAGTCCTGTTGTGGCACCTGGGACTCTGAGACATGAGAGCAGTCCAGGGCTGGTAGGGTCTGCCCATAGCCTCTGCTGCTGCACATGCAGATGATATCTCTGAGATTTTGCCTCTGAGGTTTTTGCCTTTCTGCAGGTTTACAACAGTCACAGCTAAGTTTTGAAATGAAAGGTGCTCAGAATTCATCTTCCAATTCTTTTGGTGTCAAAAAAGAAGCTTGAGGGTTTTTTCCCAGCCAGTCTACTGCATTTTATTACTTCAATGAGTAAGCATGGGGTCTGCTCCTTCCATACATCCCCAAATGACAATTCATAGCCCATTAAGCAGCACTTCCACAGATCATAACTGACTTTGAATGAGACCTGGCTTGCCAGAAATGACAGGAGCAGACACAGCTTCACACACCAAATCACCCACAACCCTCTGGGAGGGCAGTTGCTTTCCTGGTGAGTCCCTCCAGGGCTTTCTCAGCTGCTCCTACAAGCAACCTGCATTCATGTCTAAGGCACTGAACAAATATTCAGTGGGCTGAGCAGAAAGTACTCTCATCTCATGGTGATAGGCCACCACGTGGCTTTCAGAGCACGAGCAAAGACACATTCTGGAGAAATGTGTACTGCTTGTGCTGCCCAACTTAGAGACAAATAGAGGACAACTCTCCTTGACTGCCAGTCTGGCACCTTCCATGGGTCATAAGATATGCTCAACACTTTTCAAGCTTTTCTGCAAATAATCAGAACTGTTTGTCACTATGATGAGAAGGAATTAGGGTGTTTAGACACTGCTGGAATGATTAAATAGAGGCTTTTCTTTCAGAAGGGCATGAAATTTAGCTGAAAAGCGGGATTTGTGAGTTTTCCACTGGGCAGACAAACTAGCCAATACAAACTAGAAGGAAGAAAGGCTGGCTCACCAAGGGGGGTGGCTTTTCTCAAGTGCCATAAGAGCACAAAGCCCACTAACCTTCAGCAGAGTCATTACTCCTAAGTCCCGCCCATGTGGCTGTGTGGGATGAAGGAGACAGAGAAGATGGCTTCAAATTAGAGAAAATGGCTTTAAACTAGAAAAGAGAAGATTTATATTGGATGTAAGGAACAAGTTCTTTCCCATGAGGATAGTGGAACACTGGAACAGGTTGCCCAGGGAGGTGGTCAGGCCCCATCCCTGGAGATATTCAAGGTCAGGCTTGACAGGCCTTTGGGCAATCTGATCTAGTTGAGGATGCCTACTGCACAGGGGTTGGACTAGATGACCTTTGGAGGTCACTGCCAAGCCAGACCATTCTATGATTCTATAAGACACGTTACAGTGAGTTGATCACTCCCTGGGACACATAGGAGGGTTGCTGCAACTCCCGTGGCAACATGCAAGAAGGGAGAGGACTGAAGGCCAGCCTTGGAAAGGACATTAAACTCTCAGTGAGGGGGATAGTGATGGGTCATGATGCATAGGGTGCTGCAGGAGCTACCAGAGAATGGACTGAGTGAATAGCACCGAGGAAACAGATCTGTGAGTTGTCAGCACAGAAACGACAGCTGAAGTGTGAGACAGGATAAAGCTATATAGGGATAGCACAAGGAGAGGGACTTAGGCAATGTCCTAAGGAAAGTCTGATAGCAGGGAGGAGAAAAGCACTGAAAGAAGAAAATGCAGGAATGCCTTGAGAGGTAGGATGGAAACCAGGAGCACAACAGGCTCCAGAGCACCTCAGGAAGAAAGCTTTTAAATAAAGGAGGAATGATCCACATCAAAGACAGGCAAGAGACCAGGAAGGAGGATTCAGAGTGTGCCAGGAATAGCAACTGGGCCTTGGCTTATGCTGTGTACCTCCTCCCCTGCAGCACTGTCCTTTTATTTACATTTCATCTGTAAACTCTTCAGGGCAAGGACCTGGCCCTCCTCCCTGTCTATCAGTTCAAGCAGTCATTTGCCATTGATACCAAGAATATTGATTGGGTGAATGTGCACATATGCTTTTAAATACAAGGGGTGATGTACCCCTGAAACCACACTGCCATTGATTTACTCACCCTGCTGCCACTCCAAGAGTGCAAAACCATGTTCAAAACCAGGTCCTTTCCCTCCTTCCTCTCTGTGGAAATTGAGAGAGTGTATCAGAGAAGGAAAGAATACACTGTGGGAGAAGGGAGGGAATTGGTTTGACTTCTGCACTTTTCAGTTTTGCAGGATCACCTCCATCATAGTAGAAATACTCACCCCTTAAATACATTCAAAATGGACATGATTCTGCAGACCCTGCTTACTCTTTCTTCACCCCATTTTGCTCTCCTGCTGCCACAGAATAATAGCTCTCCATGCTGGCTGCCTGCCTCTGGCACCTACCATACACCTCAACTTGCAATGGCTGCTTACAAGATGCCAATTCTTCCAGCCCCTGTCTATGCATGAGAGCTGTGTTCAGCCCAAAGAGTCTTTAGATGTATTCCTAAATATTTGTACTGTAGTTAGCAGTGATCCAGGAAGGAACTTAAGTGTTCCTTTGTGCATCTCCAGCTCCAGTGGCACTTCAAGCACGTACATAAGGGCTTTACTAAATGCAAGTGGGCCTTAATGCATCCTTAACTACTTTGCAGTCTGGGCCCAAATGTTTGCCTATATTGAAGTGATCAAACTCTGTCTCTTGATTTCCTGTCTGCAGTTCAAGAGTAAAGAGAACAGATGATGACTCCGTTGGCCTGACCTGGGGATTGCTGGCAAAATCCTGGATTGATTTCAGCTGGGTTTTATGAGGCATGGAGCTGGAAAGGCTGATCTATTTTTTTTTCTCTCCTCATTACATGGCAATGACCAGCCTAGCCATGGCTCCTTGCCTTGCAGTCAATATTTCCCATCTCTGCCAGATGCCAAGTGCTTTCTCTCTTCTGTTCCTAGTGCCCTGGCTTTAAACCTTGTTTTAGTTTGTAGGCCCTGCATATTTTGTAGGGTAGAAAAGCCCGCCTCTGGAAATTCAGTAGCCATGGGACTGTCCGTGCAAGACTGAAGTTTTGACAATGCTGAAACCAGTTTCACTTGCTGCTTTCCATAGATTCTTACAGGTCTGTGGAGAGCAGGCTGACAAGCACTACCTCTGGGCTCCTACAAAGGCTTTTGTCTCTTCCCAGTTTCAAGTGCCAGCAACACCCACCAGTATGTGAAAAACACTGTTTGGCTTTAGACAAAGTCTCTGCAAATCAGAACTCCTTGCCATTTTGCCTTCCCTGTTCAAGTGAACCTATTCTCTGCTCTCAGTTAACACCAAGCTTAGCACTACAGCTTTTCTGCAAGGGAACATTGGCTTGATAAACATTTAATATATAGACCAGGAAGCCATTCATAGCAAATGCAAGGAGGAAAGAAGATGACTGCTTTTTAGTCTTTCATTTGTTCTGGAGGTAGCTAACTGTGGTGGGTTAGGAACTCATACACACACATACACACACTATTAAAACTTACCAGACCAGCTCAGACTGCTTGGAAGTAAGATGAAGCTCTATTTACAGCAAAGCTAAATTTACAAGCATATATATACAAGATACTTACAAGTATTTACAATTACATACAAATTAGAAATAATACAGAAATCCAAACTCCCTCCTGCAGAAAGAAGCTGCCCAGAAGGGGCTCAAAGTCTCTTTCTCTCTCTCTCTTTCTCTCCCTCTCTCTCTCTTCCTTCCCAGACAGAAACCAAATCAACCAGCAAAGTTCACTTTTTTGTTTGGTTAGTGGGAGATATTAGAGCAGACCAAAGGCAAAGTGAAAGAAGCAAGGGCTCTGAAGCAGAAGTCATAGAAACATAGAATCGACCAGGTTGGAAGAGACATCCAAGGTCATCCAGTCCAACCTATCACCCAGCTCTGTCCAATCAATTAGACCATGGCACTAAATGCCTCGTCCAGTCTTTTTTTGTCACACCAAGTGACAGAATTGTTTACATTTGGGCTTTTTATCCCTATCAGCAAGCCAATAACTGATCTAGAATTCATCACTATTTTCACAACCAATGATCTCATTTCTCTCATTAAAAGATTCCAATTAGCCTCAAACCAGCACACTACTGATTACTTAGACATTTTGACCAGTTCCTATTACTTGCTAAGTTTCACAAAGCCCTGTTTCTACAGTCATCCTTGAACACAGTAAAGGAAGCTCTCTATCTCACAGAAAGAAGTTTCTGAGGGCATAGTCACAGACATCCCAGACACCATAGTAAAGCTTTTTAGGTACCTGTGGCTTACTAAAACCTGCAAAAATTAGACATTGTTAATGCCCTTCCAAATCTACATCCTCATGACTACAGCACTTGCTGTCAAGTGTTGTGATGGTAGAAAGCTGAGACAAAACTAAAGCCTCACATCTACTCACAAGAGACACAAAGTGTTTCTCTGTGGTTGTTTTTATTTTTCAAGCAGAACCGCAGGACAAGTCCTTTTCTTCCCCGTTGCCACAGCATTAATAAAAGCCATATTTTCAGCTCTGATAACAGTTTAAAAGAAAACACCACCAAAAAGTGTGGCAAACCAGTTGTGACTTACTTGCTTAGTATCAAAAGCCACAAAATAAAATGTGTCTTCAGCTGCCATTTCAGAAAGCAAACCTCTCTTTCCACCAGGCAGCAAGGGAAGCCACAGCAGCAAACTCGCATGTACAAGTCAGAGCTGGAGAGCAGCCATGGACCAGAGGTGAGAGCCAGGTGCTGGGCCCCAACAGCTCAGGCTATTTCTGGATTTGCTACTGGCTGGCTGAGCATGAGTGAGCTGCTCACAGTGGTGAGGCTGAAAGTCTTTGCTGGCACAAGTCACCTGCTTTCCATTCTGCAAGGAGTTTGCTGTGGCTTTGCGGACGGTTGGCACGACAGGTGGTGCTCGATGCTCCTCTGTGTTCTGTGGGCTTAGCTGGAGCAGCCTGAGCATGCCAGTCAGTCCAGAAGAGTGCAGTCTTCCAGGTAAGCCACAAATCTGACCCCTTTCCTTGGGTTTTGAGAAGGGAGGGAAAATATAAGAGTAGTGGTTGGCAGGAGACAAACTGCTGCCGTTTGAGAGCTTTATGTCGTGTCTCCTTTAACTTCACCATCACTAGCCATGCCAGTGGGTTTAAATAAGAGCAATGGTGTTGCTTAGTATTGTCTAAGGCCCTGACCTGGTATCTAAATGAAATCCCCTGAAAAATGGCTAAACAAGATTAGCATGACCTAGGTGCAGATAAAACACACATCCATGCTCATGGATTACCCTACGGCAATGTGCAGAGGTGCAACAGACCCTATCAGAGGCAGAAGAAGAAAATGATGTTACTGAGCAACCTGAGGGGCACTGCCAGGGATGGAGGGCTGCAGAAGCTGACCCTTCATCTGCTTGCCCCTGCCACAGTTCTTCTGCTGAGGATGGCTGCAAACTCTCTGGGGACTGATGCACATCAGATCAATCATGCACACATGGGTGAAATCCCTCTCTAAGAACACTTGGAAGTTAAGAAGGGAGGAAGGAAACTGTCATGAGCTCATGGTCAAGGGAGCAGCTCCCTTCTGGTGTGATTCAAATGACTTATCACACCAGAAGGGAGCTGCTCACAGAATCACAAAATTAACCAGGTTAGAAAAGACCTTCGAGATCATCAAGTCCAAACTATCACCTAACAGCTTCTGATTAACTAAACCATGGCACCAAGTGCCTCAGCCAGTCTCACTATGCAGTCTCCTCAGACCGTAGGTGAGATTGTATTGCAGGCAGAACCATTCACACAACAGCAAGGCCACCTCAGAAGAGGGCCCCAAATTCTCTCATTTGTTTCCCTGTTCAATCTGACAGGGCAGAGACAGGTTGTATTGAGCTGCTGAGCAACTTGTGAGACCTGGCTACTCAACAAGGCATTTCTGAGAGCATGGGTTGAGAGGTTTATTGGATCAGGAAATAGTTTAGTATCCCTTTTTCATGGCGTGTCCATTCATATTAACCTGCCCTTGAAGTCTGTTTTCCTTGCCACCCCTGGGTAGTGGAGGGATAGGTGTGAGGGGAGTGCCTTGTCTCCAGCTGGTCACTTGCAGCACCCTGGGTACACAGTGCTAATGGGACAACCTTGTTGACACAGCCACTTCCTTTCTTCAGGGTGGGGGGAATGAGTCCCAATGAGATCTGTGGGGCCAACCTCCAAATGCCCCTCTTCTCAGGTCCTCCCAGCAGACACAAAGAGTTATTTTGAGAAGACACATTAGCTGTAAGAGAACACATAACTCCTTGACTCCCAACAGTCAAGAGGCACACAAACATATCTCTTCTATCTGGCTGCTGAAGATGACCCCTGAGAAGACAGTTAGGTCCCTGGCAGAGATGCTCTGAGTTCAACAACTAGATTTACCCTGCATGAAGGCTTCCACTGTTAACATCTGTGGCTTTAGATGACAGCACTAGTACTCCCCAGGGGGCATTTGAAGCAGCACTCTGTTGCATCAGCCCACCTCATGCCTGGACTGGAAGCCCAGCTCTTTAAATGTGATGAGCTGGTTGCCTTTTGAAGGGTTCCCCATAGCTACCTCTGGTCCAAAGCTCACCTAGAGTTATCACTTGGAGGGAACATCAAGAGTGATGAGAAGAGCTTCCAACACTTCTTTAACAATAAAGGCTAAGCAGAGAAAATGTAGGCCCATTGCTGAACAGGGAAAGTGATATAGTGACACAGGGCACAGATAAGGCTAACATACTCAATGCCTTCTCTATCTCAGTCTTCATCAATAAGGTCTTCCAGAACTCTGGGCTCAGAGGAAAACTGAGATCTTGGTCTTTTCAAATCCACAAGATCCAACAGTGGCATCCAAAACTGTTAAGAGAGGTGGGACATGTCCTTGCAAGGCCACTCTCTGACAAATTTGAAAGACTGTGGAGGTCCAGAGATTTCCCTGACAACTAAAGAAAGGGCTGCACATACCTGTAGGAAGGTCATCAAAAAGAAATTTGGAACTTCCCTAATGTGTGTGACAGAGAAACAAGGGACAGCAGGCATCACTTGAAACAAGAAAGATTCAGACAGTATGCAAAGAAAACAAAATCCCTATGTGGCCAGCCCAGCAGTCAAGCAGGCAGCCCAGGAGGCTGTGCAGGCTCCATCCTGGGAGATTTTAAGTCCCAACTACAGCATCCTGGTCTGGCCTGTCGCTGACCCTGCTCTGAGCCTCCCAGCGTCCTGTCCAGCCTGAATTATGCTGTGATCCCATGCCGAGTTGAATTTCCAGCAACAGTAGGAAATTAAAAATCCAGAAATATAATCCCACTGTTGACACAAACAAGCCCTGTCCTCCAGACCATGCTCTGACTCATACAGGAAGTCAGAGTAGCTCTCAGCCAGGGCAGGAGTACAGATCTGTCCTTCCTACTCCTTTGCTAGCCTGAGGGCTTGAGCTGCCAGTGCTAAGAAAAGAGTCAGATGCGTACAAAGCAACGACAGTTTTGGCTGCTTCTGTGAGGAACCAGTTTCCAGCATCTCCAATTGCTACTTCAGTAAAAACCTAAACAAGAAGGCAAGCCCACGGGACCCATCTTACACATTCTGTGTTCCACCTTTTCCTGTCCTTCTCCACTCTCTAAACTTAGAGACACCTACCAGGCCACAGTCCCTCTCCTGTAGGGTAAGGACAGTGACTGCCAGCAGTGGCAGGTTGAGCATCCTGGTGATATTAAAGTTTCTTTTACCCTCCTCCTTAGCTCTGGCTGAGGCCAAGCACAGTTCAAACAGCCATCCGGAGCAGGAACCTCATCATGAGCAGCCCTGGCCAGAGAGATGATTTTGTGGGAGTGCTACAGCCACCTCATGTTTAGAAAAGATGCTTGAACTCATCTCCTAAGTGGTCATGGAAACTATTTTCATCTTCAGCTGCTGCAGATTTGTTCCTGGGATGGTGGCTGCACTGAGTGGCTGACACAGATCTGAGAATCAATCAAAAGTAATTGAAACAGAAGAGGCTCAGCAATCAACCTATTAGGTTGCTGGAGCCAGAAAAATGCTGCTATGAGGAGCCAGAGAAAGGGGAACTGACTTCCCTTCTGAAAACTTAATGTGAGGAAGAAGCTTTAGCTGTGCTGGTTTTTCTTACAAGAAGAATGAAAATCTGTGGAATTCTCTTTCTGCGTATTTTTGTCCTCTTTAATGGGAAGAGGAGAAAGGAAAGAAGCCTTCAAACCCTTAGCTGTAAAAAAATGCCATCTCCTTCTCTTTCCTTTCCCTCATTCTCCCCCTCCATATGCAATCAAATGATTCTTTGCTCTCAATTATTGTCTGCTGTGGCAGCAGTTGGAGTAGGCTTTGTTTTTCTTCACTTCACTGCTCCTCACCGGAGGACTTTGCTAGCTGCAGCAACCTATTAAACTGGTCGTTGGCTCTCTTCTTTCAGAATGGGAGTTGCTGCCAGAGTCCAAGCACATGCATGAATCGGTTCCCACAAAAACAGACTTTGGAGCCATCAACAAAAGTGTGAGCTGAAGTGTTAGGGGGTTGCCATCCTCCACTAATTAACAGTGTGCACCCCTCCACCATCCCTCATCCAGGTTTCACAACCTTCTGGCAGGTGCCCCAAGGGGATTTACAGCAGTGAGTTTAAACACTGCATCTGAATCATGAGAGAAAAAGAACAATTAAACATGATCTTTAAAGAGGAGGAGGAGAACTTAACCACTTGCAGTCATGGTAAGGTATACACAAAGAGAAAATGTAGCATTCGGAGTTCAAATTTGGACAGGACTGCTGGGCATGCCTGTAAGCAGCACCTTACCAGACTTCTCAGAGAGCTGAAGTCTGAAGGGCCACCTAGCCCTCTCTCCCACACAGGTAGCATGCTGAACTGAATTACTTTACTGATAAAGGACATACTGACTTGACCCTGATACCAGAGACTCCTTGGTTAAATGCAGTTATGAAACATATTGGTGCCTGTTACTGTCCTCCCATATAATTTTCTAATTAATTTGAAGTGGATTAAAACGTAGTTCCCCCTTTCTTCCTCACCTAGACAATACATCATGGCAAGGAGAGAGGGTAGATTTAACATTATGATTGAGGCTTCTGTTTTGAGCTGTACAGTGGGGACAAACTAGCAGAGCAAGGGGATTTGGCTTTGGTTCTGGGGTGACCAGAGCAGTTCTCCCTTGTTTGCACCACCTGTGAAGAGCCTGGAAGCACAGTGTTGTAGGTACCCAGGAAAGCTGGCAAGGGACTTTTTAGGATGTCAGGTAGTGATAGGACTAGGGGGAATGGAGCAAAACTAGAAGTGAGTAGATTCAGACTGGATGTTAGGAAGAAGTTCTTCACCATGAGGGTGGTGAGACACTGAAACAGGTTGCCCAGGGAACTGATGGAAGCTCCATCCCTGGAAACTTTTAGGGCCAGGCTGGACGTGGCTCTGAGCAACCTGATCTAGTGTGAAGTGTCCCTGCCCATGGCAGAGAGGTTGGAACTAGATGATCCTTGAGGTCCTTTCCATCCCTGACAATTCTATGATTCTATGATACTGCTAGCTGGCTCCTGCATCAGGGACTCTTCCATGGGCTGGGCAGGCTGTGTTGTACTTACAACAGTGATATTTGCTCACCTAGCAGTGATTTTATAACCACTGTGCTCCAAGTTTTGTCAGTACTTACTACTTTCTGAGGGTACCACTGAAAAACATCTGGACAGACTTGCAGGACTGGGGACCTTAGCAATTCACACCTGCAAGTAGGCAGTGTCTGTGCAATGGTGCAAGCACTATCCAGATTTGCCATCAATCACAATTTATGTGAGGGATGTGCTCCTCCCTGTTGACTTTAAGCAATAACATTCCAAACACACCTGCAAAAGACTAGTGTTGTCATGAGAAGTTTAGTTGAAGTAGTGGGGGGAGGGAAGGAGATGTGTGAAATTAGAGGCTAGGCTAGGGGTCCTGGTTTGAGCTGGAACAGAACTAATGCAATGATTTTGTTTTTCAGCTTAGTCTCTTCTAAGCAACTGCACTTTCTGAAGCTAGTGGCATGTTTTCACAGACGGTGTCTGCTTCTGGTAGTGATAATACTCAATGTTTCTACTTAGTAGCAAGGGTTGGTACACAGCGCAAGGTCACTGCTAAATCTTGTGTACCACATTGGGGGTGCAGAAAGCACAAGGCCACACGTGAAGAGGGGAGCAGGCAGGACACGTAGCCAACAAGGTATTCCACTCCAGAGAAGTCATATTCAATATAAAGCTGAGGGATCATGAGGGTCAGGCTCTCTTCTCCAATGGCTGCCATTTGATGAGGACTCTGCCCGTTCTGCCTTCAATCCCAGTCCATGTGTTCCTGAATCCATCTCCTGAATCTAGTTCCCATCTCCACTGAGTCCAGTCTGGGAATTCCTCAGGGCCTACCAACAGCATGAGCAGTGACAGTGATGTCACTGCCATCAGGGCACTTGGGTTCAGTATTAGTATTTTGTATCTATTTGTATATATTTCATTTTATTGTTATCATTTTCATGAAAGTAATTTTCTTTTCCTTTTCCAGTCCATGAGTATCTTTCCCTTTTTCTCATTCTCTTCCTTTTTGGGAGGACAAAGCGGTTACTAGAGAGCATTCTGTCACTCGTTTAGTGGCCAGCCAGGCCCTAGCCCTTGACACGCTGCTAAGAGGTGACAAATCTGGGTTTTTTTCCACTAACCTCCTATAGCAGTGCTTGATCCAGCATTATGGTCCTCCTAGGGATCAAAGAACATGGTGCCACACTCTGCTCAGAAGTAAAGGTGCCATGGTACAGGAGTTCACCATCGTGGGAGAGCTCTGTCCTAAAGCAAAGCCTGCCCTGGAGGAGCTGAGCCAGCAGCAATGCAATGCCCTTCTGCAATCATATGCAAACAGAATCTGAAAGAGGAATCATTCCACTACGGGTTGGAGCTGAGGCTCTCCTCAGTCTGGTGCTGGTTCTAATAATGTCCCTCACATGCACGTGGGCAGTGTTTAACAGGGCTCAGATGTTCAGAAGTTCTTAACAGCTCTCACTCAAAGACCTTCAAATATGCCACGGGTAGTTAAATCCCAACAAAAACCAAACTGGTATTTACCTTCTGAAAACCATCAGAAGAAGAATTAAGGTTAGGATTTGTAATGTGCCTGTAAGAAGAAAAAGGATTGAGAATTACTTTCAGTTCTTCTTCACTTCCTGCAGTAGAAAACTGGAAGATCTAAAGATGGGCAGTAGATTAGAACTGATATTAGTGCTGGGAGTGTTGTTGGGTCATTTTTGGGGCTCTGTGGGTACCTTTATCAAATAAATGGGTGGATTATATGCACCATGAAGGAATAATTCCAGACAGGAGACGTTTGTTCCATCAAGGGACACTCTCAAAGGACATGCAAAGTCCTCTAAACTTTCCAGGATTAACAACGGGTGACCTAATATCTCCTCCCACCACTGGTGTCTAACACTTTACAGAAATTTATGCACAGGATGTGACAACTTGTCATGAAATGCTCAACTTCATGTATCCCATTTTCCTGTAGAGTTCTCTGCATAATATATAAACAGAGGGAGGTGGGGGAAATATCTCTGAAAGCTTCTGCCAACTCACATCTATTTCA
The DNA here is from genome assembly GCA_013400475.1 of Tricholaema leucomelas. Classification (NCBI taxonomy): domain Eukaryota; kingdom Metazoa; phylum Chordata; class Aves; order Piciformes; family Lybiidae; genus Tricholaema lacrymosa; species Tricholaema leucomelas. The sequence goes on from WAAF01013553.1 coordinate 456,348, forward strand.
TTCTTTTCTTTTTAAAAGAAACCTATTCCAGATGCTTTCTCATTAGAACGTTTTAAATCTCTAATGTTATGGAATACTGGAGGGGGGGAGAGAGTACTCAAGGTCAGTTGTAGCACAGCCTGGATGCCCTCCTGAGAACTTTTCATGCCGAACCCAAGCCTGTAGATGCACATCCACCACAGGAACCAGTGGATTGCCCCAGATCAATACAACCAGCCATTGGATAGCGCTGATGAGGCAGGGCTTGGGCGAGGCTGTGACTGAGCAGTCTGTTTTCCCATCCCCAAAGATCTCACTGTTCCCAGGGCTTGGGCACTCACTGTACTGCATGAGCAAATACGCTCAGACCAATGCCAGTAAGGTTATTCTGGCAGTGAGCTGGGCAAACTGTCCATGTTTATAGCAAGGCTCTCATGACACTCTACAAGCAATATAGCAAACAGGAGCTGCTGTATCTGCCCCTGACCCACATGCCCTCCTGGGTGTGAGGACTGCAGCTGGGCAGACAGCCAGTACGCCGAAGGCTGTTTTAAGCAAGACCTCTGAGACAAAACTCTGCTTTCAATAGAGTGCCACAGGATTTTTAATGCCCATGCAGAGCAGGCAGCTGTTACCCAAAGGACATTCTCCACCCTAAAATTACATGGAAATTATTTGCCTCTGAAGCTGTGTTTAGCCTACAGAGATTCAAACATATAATTCTAGGATATCTGCTTATTTGATTAAAATGATAATATAGCCACCTAACTGCTCAGGCTGCCAACCGAGCGGCCTCCCTGGGGCAGCGCTGTGTGTTTGCTTTTCATGTCTCATTCTGAGCTGGAGTCTCACCCTAAATCTGGAGATCATGATCGCTGCCATAAGCCCAGGGCTTCAACTTCCCTAGCACAGTGTCTCAGAAGAGCAGCCAGCTCAGAGGCTGGACAGGATCACAGAATCACAGAATGTCAGGGGCTGGAAGGAACCCCCAAAGATCATCCAGTCCACCCCCCCTGCCAGAGCAGGATCACCTATACCAGATCATACAGGAATGTGTCCAGGCGGGTTTTGAATATCTCCAGAGAGGGAAACTTCACAACCCCCCTGGGCAACCTGTACTCCAGATGCAGCCTCACCACAGCAGAGCAGAGGGGCAGAACCTCTCTCGACCTACTCTAGCCACAGCCCTTCTAATACACCCCAGAAAGGCATTTGTCCTCCTGGCCATAAAAGCACATTGCCAGCTGCTGTGCTGGATGCTCGCAGATTTGCCCACTGCCTCACTCCAGGCATTTTCCTTCTCCCACTAGGAGCTCCCAAGCAGCAGCCGCAGTGGCAGGTTCCTAAGGAAGGCTTGCCTGCTGCGGAGGCATCCCAGCTCCTGAGAAACTGTGATTTCTTTAAGAGGAGCAGCTAAGCATGTGAATGGGTGTCAACAGCTTTCCCCTAGAACTTCTTTAATCCCCTTTTGCTCGCTGTCACAAGGACTGTGAATTGTGCCTTCAGCATTTTCCCTGTGAAGAACAGCTCCCATTTTACCCAAATTTCCCTCTGTCCAGCTTGATTTAAAATGTGTGGTTTGTCACAGCTATTTGTTTCCACTGAAAACCCAGGTACCAAGATGCTCAAAACCAATATTAGATACAAAGGAATTCACTGCACATCATTTTAAGCTCCCGCTATGAACAAACTCCTCTGCATCCTACATTCTTTTCCTGCCTCAGGGTCTCAGCAAAAAACTATGCCTCAGCACTACTATATGATTTTGTGACAAACAGATCTAAGTTCTGTTTCTAACCATTTCTGGGGTTTGTCATAGCTGCTATTCATTTTTTAGTAGTCCTTTTGGCTGAAAGGGCAGAGAAATGATAACCGTCCTGATGGTGCCAATCCTTGTGCTCAAGCCCGACAGCAGGGACTGAGAACCAGAGCAGTGATGCTCTGTGCTTCACGGTGTCCACCGTGTCCCTGTAAGCTGCTTCATGGCTGGCTCCTTGGGAATCAGGAGAGTCTGTGAGGGTACTTTTTCAGAAGGAGGGGAAGGATGAGTGTACATGCCTGATTAGTTACAGGCAATTAAACATGTCTAGCTTCCACTTGCCTCTCATCCCTAACCTCCAGCCAGTGGAACAGCTCACCTAGCAGAAATCCAACACAGCTATTTCCTGATTTATAAGCCTTGTATCTCCTCGACTTTCTTTGGTGCCTGCATTCTTTCAGACCCTGGGCTTCAAGGCATTTACATCCACTGCATGCAGGAGAGTGAAGCGCCTCAGAACCATAAAGAAAGGGACCAGCCCTTTCTTGACAACCAATCCTGCCTCCAGTCATAGAACAACAGCTTCTAACCTGCTCCCCAAAACTGTCATTGTTCATGTTGAACTGGAGCAGGTTTCAGAGGCCAAGGGCTGCAAGGAATGTCTGTCAGCCTCTGATTTACAGATCCTTCAGCTTCCCAGGCTTCACAGCACTCTGATGCAGGGCACTTCACTTACAGAAACATTGTCTCTCAATCTAATTTAAAAACTGCTTCGGCTTCAGCATCTGTCTTCCCTGACACTTTTCTAGACTAAGAGCAGCACAGTATCAGGGACACTTCCATGAACTCACTACTGGCCTAGGCTGGGAGAGATCAGGCTCATACCCTTCCTTCTGTCCTCCCCCAGAAAGTGCCAGGTAGCCTCTTTCTAGGACCCTATCATCCACTTGCTCCCAAGGCTTCCTCTAGTACTGTGGACAAGCTCTCCAACAAGAGTTTCACCAGGGCTAGGTACCATTCTCACCCACACTCTCCATCATGCTGCTTCTGCCACTTCCACCTCCAGGGAACAAGCTCTAGACTGCTCCTGCCAGAGAGCAAAGCAGCCTCTTGCTGTTTAAGGAAAGAGGTGGGTGGGGAGAGAGTCCCTATTGCTCAGTGGAAAGGCAAAACCTGCAGTCAGAACTGCAAAAGTTCCCCAGTGTACTCATCTCTTTGAGGCCACAGCCTTGGTCTTCTCCCCAGAATATTTTTGACCCTGATGCCATGGACCTTTCTCTATCTGAGACTCACAGACCACCCCATCCATTAACACTGACAGAAGAAAAGGAAAGGTGTCCACTACTTCACTGGCATTGCCCACCTTCTGCTGTCTTCATTGAGCATGTGGGCATGTCTTCACATCCCAATGGACCTGCAGAAGAAGGTCACATATCAGCCACCTCCTGCCACTCCTTGGCCTACTCCGCTTTAGGAGCCCTCCTTAGTCTGACAGAAAACTCCAGGTACTACAAATGATCTTTTTCTCTTTCCTGCTACCTCTATTCCTACTGCTGCTGAAGCTCTACCAAGAGATGGTGAGGGCAGTGCTTATTTCAGTCTGTTCCTCTTCCAAATAGGGTACAAGTACATGGGTGAAGGGAAGGTCCATAGGATTAGTCTTACTCCAGCATGTAACTGTGTTTGACCATGGTACCACCAAAATGTCGTTACAGTTGAGCATAGTTTAGCTATAAATTCAGGGAAGGGCAAATCAGGATCAATTTTAACCCTTGTGCTGCCAAGTCTCTTCATTCTACCAGAGAACTTGTGATACCAAATACATAAGATACATAAGAAGCTCACCTCAGTTTATTTTCCACTTCTTTGTGCCTTCTTTTTGTCTCTCTTACATAGCTTCCTGACTTTGTCAACCTCCAAGTTTCAAAAAATAGGAACCCTCTTCCACGTGAGATTTTTTTATCAAAAGGAGCAGCTGGGCTTTTGATTTTGAACTAGTTTGGCTCAGCAGTACAGAAACTCATGCACAGACAACAGGCAAAGTTACAAAGTGCCTTTCCTTCGCTGACTGTGACCCAAAAGCCCCATCTAAAGCTGTCGAACAACACAGCAAACACAATTATGCTCAGATGGGACTGAAAACAGTCCTTAACAGACAGAAGAGGCTTTAAATGAAGAGATACGAAGCTGAAAGCATCCTTACCTTTTTCTAAGGTCTCCTTTTGAGCCCAGTATCTCACATCATGACCCAGACCTACTTCATGCAGCCCAAACCTTCTGTCCTTCTCTCCCTGCACCCCTTTTTAGCCAGCTATGGTAAGTTACTTTTACTCAGAATAACCCAAGTTACTCCAAGTTACATGCTGTCAATCCAAAGCATCAACTCACTCTATTTAACTACAAGCACGGGGAACATTAGGAACTATTTCCATAGAAAAAAGTAATAGGCTGTTATTTGATACAGGGTGCAGAGTAGGGGACGTGGTCTAGATTTGACCAAGACAGAGTTTAAAAGTGGTCTGGATAAATGGAGTTTCACTGGAGAGTAGACAGGGTTAGAGGTCAGCCTTTGCAGAGAAAGAATAGAGTGCTGATCCAACTAGGTAATTTCTGCAAAAGGAGGATTATTTATCAAATCCTGAATTGATCTAGCCTGCACAACATTAAAGCCAAAGAATAAATAATAAACAGTGCCTCCATTTGTCACATAGTAAAAAGAACAAAAGTGCACAACTGGGAAAATGTAATTTGGAGGAAAGTCCAATGCAGAAAAAAAAATAAGGCAGAGTTGCGCTAGCGAAGTAAAACCAACCTGTGATTTATTAGTGACTATTGTGCACTCTGTGCTGTATTTCTTTATTCAAATAGAGCCCTGTTCAAATTCCTCTAAGATGACTTTTCAGCAACATTTAGCACATTGCAAGGCAGGGCTTGAGGGTCACGAGTTCAAGAAAGGACTTGTGTTCCTCTGTCCTCCAGCCACCTGATCTGAGCCACAGACATGACTTATTCAGCTGTGGTGATGCTGCTAGTGGGAGGGAATTGTCTGCCTTACAGTCTCCTGCATTAGAGTCTCCTGTAAATTATCTTAGGAACAAGACTGATACAGCTACAGACCAAAGCAACATTTCAGCTGTCTTAAGCTGGAGGGAAGCTACAGCTGAGACAAGAAAGAGAAAGAAGAAAGGAAGAGAGGGAAAAAATGTAATTTTGGAGGGAGTAGGATGACAATTTAAACTGCATTATTTGCAGAGGCCAAGCAGCAATAAACCACAAACGTGTTGTAGTATCTTGTTCTCCTCTGACTTCAAGCAATTCGGGAAGATCTGCCGTTAGGTCTCCTGATGCCACGGGGTTGTTCTTCCCGGCCNTTTATTATTAGCCTCCTACATTTTCTCTGCTTTGAACGGTAAATCGCTTCCCAATCAGCATGCCGTGCCAAGGCTAACCAGAGGCGGCCGGAGCCCGCGCAGCGCGGAGCCCGGGCAGGCGGTGCCGGCTCCTATTCACAGCACTGACACTTGCGTGTTATTTTTCTTACCTTCCCTGACCCTTTGAGATCAGGGGGCCCTGACCATAATGCTCAGGCAGTGAAAAAAACACAAATCCTGCTGGACTTGCAGCTGGGGGAAGAAACAACCTCGGGAACTGGGAAAGGAGCTGTCAGCCTTCATTATTAATATCCAGCTGTTAATATTTAATGTCATAAAACCACGGCTCCCTCCACAGCCTAGTCATCAGACATGCAGGGGTCACAGCAGCCAGAAATCCTTTAGACAAACGATTCAATGTCCCTCTGCTTTAGCTTCATGCCAGGACTGCCAGAGGTGTTCTGGATGTATTTGAGATGAAATGCTAGAAGCTTTAACAAAGCCTGAGATAATTTTAAAAATAAATAAATAAAAAGAGGAAAAAAACGGGGAGAAAAAAAAAAACGTGGTTACATTCCTGCCTTCTGAGTCAGTGTTGACCCCCTCCACTAAGCCAAAGGGCACCTGCAGCTGGCAAAAAATAAACAGTGCTGGCCAAAGCAAGAGCAAGTGTTAGCACAGCAAGGACATCACCTACTGCCGCAGCTGAACCTGCAGAACCAATTCCCTGCCCTAGGCTTGGTACCCTGGCACAGAGGAAAGGCTTGAACACAAAGTAAAGAGAAGGCCAAGACTTAAATCCTTTAGATTACTATAGCTGCACGATGCTACGTTAGGAAATAGACCATCTAGTCTACCCCCGCCTGTGTTCCCAGGCGCTGTAGCACACGCTGAGGAGTGCAAGGCAAAGCACGCTAGGAAATGCAGTTGAACGTCTGATCTCCTAACAGATGAAGGGAGACAGAGAGGGCCTCTATCACTGGGCGGGCAGGCAAGGGACGTTTCAGTGGTTATTTTCAGAACCTTGATTCTCACAGCTTCACAAAAGGGTCAAACAGCGATGTTGCTAGCAGGCAGTTTCCCTCTCAGCAGGAGCGAGAGTGTGTCACCTCTGCTGGCAAAGAGCCACGGGTCCTGTTCTCTCCTGCAGATCCCGGGCTCTCCCTGCTAGCAGTTCTGCTTGCTCTGCCAACGTTGCCACTAAAGCTGCCTCGCAGTATTAATTTTTAAAGACTCCTTCCTCCTCCCAGGCATAGATTTAGACACAGCTCCAGAAGCCCACACATACACACCAGCACGGCATAGCAGCCGAACGCGTCAAACGAGATTTTAAGGGAGAATGGGAGAATAAAAAGCACAGCCAGAATGTTTTTGGCACACAGCACAAAGATAAGCATGGCACCCCGTGCTACATCTGCTACTCCTTGGCCTTCCCTGTCTCTCCTGTCTCCACCTGTAAGTTCAAGATTGATTTCTCTCTTTTTTTTAACAGAGCAGTGTAGTTAGAGGGGCTCAAGCACCCCAGGCAATGAAGAAATATAAGTAATGAGAATACTCCAAGTGTGTTAGTCAGCATGACATGAAGACAGCTGAGACGGTCCATAAAGAATTGGTCAGATCCAGCAGAGCTCATTAGCTCTGGCTTGGGGCTACTTCTACCAGACCTGGGATAGTACAAGCTCCCAGGTGTCTCCGAGCTGCTCTCTGGGCTCCAGGCCACTGCATCTGCCCAGCACCAGCCTTTACTGGCACTGTGGCTCAGTCTCTTAGTTAGGTGGAGTGCTGTAGAGCACTGCAGAGCATGATGCAGAGATATCCAAGTGGCTCTTTGGGAAAGAACCTGAATGCAGCAGTGCCTGTACTGATATGCAGCTATTAAACCTAGTGCCCTTGGGCGATTCTAGTGACCCCAGCTTGTAGTTTTGGGAACACAGTGAAGAGACATCCAAATAGCCCTGCCCACAAAGACATCTTGGGTTTCCAGAGGTTAGAAGTGCACACTTAGCACTCTGGGAATGCATGGGATCCAGGCCCTTTTTAGTCTAGAAGCAGAGTCCACTCCAGGCCATTACACACAAGGACAGTTCCAACTTCATACTCCTGTTACAGATAATCATAGAATCATTTCACTTGGAAAAGGCCTTTTAAGCTCTTCAGATCCAACCATCTAACTCTACCAAGGCTGTCTCTAAGCATCACATCTGACTCAACCACCTCCCTGGTTATCCTATTACGATGCCTGACAACTCTTTCAGTAAAGATATTTTTCCTAATATCCAATCTAAACATCATTTAGTATAAGTCAAGACCATTTCATCCTGTCTTATCACCTGACAGCAGGGAAACAAACAGCCACCTTGCTGCACCCTCCTTTTAGGTAGTAATAGAGAGTGAGAAGGTCTTCTTCTCAGGCTCCCTTTCTCCAGAAAATCCAGATATTTTCTCCAGATAACCCACAACCAATTAAACTGCCTACAGACAGGGAGGAATTGACTGCAGGCAGATACTAAACCAGGACGATTATGTCAGATGTGACCAGCAGGACAAGGCAAACCTCAGTCATGGTACAAGCAGACTATTTACAGATAGCATCTCCCTGTCTACGCATAACAGTAACCTCAGACAACTCTTGCAAACTAGGAAAACAAGTGAATTCTAGCAGTTAATTATAGTAAATATTTACATAACGACTGGGCCCTTCACATTTAGGAGGAATAGTTAATGCAAGGACATGCCCTTTAGCCATCCCGTTTTATTACACAAACCACTGGGGAGCCCAGCACACTAAGATTTGCAAATGAAGTGTTTGATATTGGCTGAGACATTAAACTACTTACCTAGTGCCATAAAATGCACAGGTACAGTACATCATTCTTTTTGCAGGAATTTCAACCCCATTTACTTTTAGTTAACTCTTCCTCTGCGCTTAATGTTTCGTCTGCTACAAAGAAACACGGTACGTAACCATGAATAGACCTGGTGCTGCAGCTTAGCAGAGTCTGACTTAAAATAAAACTGTTTTCCCCTTTACTGTTACTAAATTTGGCATCACTTATGTAGATTCTATTGATGTGTCTAATCTACTTAATGTCCTTGATGTTCTTCTATTAGCTGGTTGCTTGGGAATTTGTCTTACACAAAAGATTCTGCTTCTCTGTCCTATCCCCTACCTACTCCACATATGCACTGTGTAATTAAACTAGGTTCTGGTAAGTGGGGTAATATTTTACCATCCAAAATTATTTGGTTCTCATAAGCATTGTAGTAAGTCCTGCAGTAGCAAATGCTGTAGATGCTGTGGCTGAAGGTCCCTGGTGGCATGATTTCCAGCCAGGACATGGTTTTAGAAGGATTACAGTCTAAGTTTGGGAATTCAAGTCAGTCACAAACACCTTCAACTGGCAGGTTTCAAATGTGCCTTGGGTAAGGCGTGAGCTAGGCTAGAAGCAATATGAGACACTGGCAGCTCTCAGGAGACACCAGTTGTGGGCAGCATCTGGAGTGAATCCAGAAATGCGTAAAGACAGAGCACAATGAGCTGATCATCTTGAGAAGGTCTGTGCAGAAGAAGCAACAAAGGACTTAAAAACTCTCAAAGACATTTCCTTTTCCCATTTACAAAACAAAAAATACTGCATTCCCAGCTTCGACAAATCTGATGTGGGAAAGGGTTGCCTATGGTTGCATTAGACATAGTTTTAGGTGGTCCATAAAAGAGCTTTTCTTACTGAAATGTTATCCCAGGTAGTATTTACTGCTCTATGACTTCCTTTCTGGAGGAATTTTGTGTTACCCTGGGGAGGAAAATGCTGAAAGGTATCATAAGTCAAGGTGCCGAAGTGTGTGGTGTAAAATTAGCTGAGAAGAAAAGATGAAGCATCCCAAGAAACGGTCAAGTTAAGCAAAGGGACAACTGCTGCAAAATTGGGAAGGCAAAGCACCTCCCGAATGGGAGGGTTGCATGCGTAAGAAGCCTTTTGTCAGGCTGGCTGATTTATGTGACTGAGACAGCACAGACGAGCCCTCCCTCCTGAGCTTGCTCATAACATTATGGGGTAGGCTAAGAGGGTTACTCAACGTTATTACTGCTGTTGCTGTTGTTTATTTATTAATGCATCTCTATCAGAGACCGTGGCTGATCCTGGGAGTCTCACTGAGCTACGTGCACAGGATGCAGAGCAAAGGAGAGCAGCCCTTGACCGAAAGCACTCCAGGTGCTCTCCTTCCCCAGACCGGGAGGAAGAACACAAAACTGTCCCCAGGGACACAGATCCCCCTTTACACTGCCATGTTAGCCACTTATTATTTCCCAGCATAAATATGTTTTATAGAGAAATAAAGTCTGCAATTCTGAAAAAGGAGTGCTTTCACATACCCTCTTCTCATCTCTAAAGGCCCATGATTTGGCATCTCAGGTTAGAGTATGAAATTATGACACCAGAATTGACTTTAGGAGTTTCTGATGCTTCCTTGGATGATTGCTTCTATAACTTACAGAGACAGGGGAGCATTTGTATTCCACCGAACACATAAATTAATATCCATACATGAAAATTATGTGGAGAGAGCAGGACTGGGGCAGGGATGAGTTTTCTACAGTGTATAACACCAAAGGAGGGCTTGTTAGGAATGGTTTCTGTTGTATTTGGTGTGTCATGGTGAGAGTTTGCAAGTGTACTGAAGCAAAACAATAAAAAAAAAAAAAACCAAACAACATTTTATACTTGACTTTTTAAAGCAGCTGAAAATTTTGTGGTCTTTTTCCATCATCATGACTCTTTGCAAGGGGAGGAAAGTACTATTAAAATAAATATGCGTTTTGATTTTTGCTGGTATATACAAAGCAGATATACATATGGGCTCTGTATACTTTATGCCATGAGCAGGTTTTATTTTGAATTACAGAACAAATGGAAAGGTATTGGAGTCTGCCCTTGTAACACATAGGAGATAAGGCTCTCCTGCTCACACATGCTGAAAGTTTTATTTTAGTCTGTCACGGCAGAGACAAAATTATTTGGGTTTGCTTCTTCCCTACATTTCTAACAGTTGCAATACTATATCACAGGTTCATAGGATGTTAGGGGTTGGAAGGGACCCAAGGAGATCATTGAGCCCAACCCTCATGCCAGAGCAGGACCATACAATCTAGCTTAAGTCACAGAGGAACTCATACAGACAGGCCTCAAAAGTCTTCAGAGAAGGAGACTCCTCAATCTCTCTGGGGAGCCTGTTCCAGTGCTCTGTGACCCTTACAGTAAAGACGTTCCCCCTTGTGTTGAGGTGAAATCTCCTGTGCTGCAGCTTACATCCATTGCTCCTTGTCCTATCACAAGGAACAAGTGAGAAGAGCCTGTCCCCCACACACACACCTCCTGAGCTCCGGCCCTCAGATATTTATGAACATTTATTAAATCCCCTCTCAGTCTTCTTTTCTCCAGACTGAAAAGCCCCACATCCCTCAGCCTCAAAATTATAACAAAATAGGCAGCAGAATACCTCATCCCCTGCACAACCCATGGATCTCAAAGATGGCTAAATTCAGGCCAGTAACATCTTAAAAGCAAGGGGGCTGAAAACTCCCACCCCACTGAAGTCAGTGGAAAGCTACCTGTGAGGCACAGGGAGCAGGGAAGCTGGATTTCACCACATCCCCTGACATGCTTAGGTTAGAAACGGCAACCAGGGTATTTTTGTTTCGCTCATTGCAGACTCAGAGCTTTTTAAAATTTAGAGTAAAATGTTATAGATGCAACACCAAAGAGTTGGAGACACACAAGGAGTCTTGGCCTTCTCCTGGCCCTGTGCACTGGCGAAACTGTAATGCTGTGTGAGCAGAGACAGCAAAGTAAGATGCTGCCATCAGCGTGGAACACTGCCTGTCGGATGCTGCTGCCGCTAGGAGCAAGAGAAGAGCTACCTAACACGCACCAGTGGCTGGACCAGATGGAGGCTTTGGACTCCACTGCACCATTTGAGTTCTCCCCAGATCTGATGGCAAAGTCATATGCCAGTTTGTTAGTCTGGAGAGCTCAAAGCGATCCTGAGAGAAACCCTTATTTCCCACAAATCGTCTAGAGCTGATGGATGGCAAGAGCCTCAACTATAAAAATCTCAGCCAGGAACATGATAAATAGTTGCATCCTGTTAAAAATAGGCAGCAGAGCAGCAATCACGTACATTGGATGAGTAGGAATGCCAGTCAGTGACTGAATTGCCAAGGCATTTTGGCATTCAGCTTCAGAATAGGATTTCAGGCTATTCTTGAAAGTGAACAACCTCCGTAGTAATCTGGTTTTCAGTCCACACTGAATTTTCTCTGGATACTTTAGGAGCTTGCAGAAGCAAGCCCAGAGGAATCTTTTTAGTTGACTCTGATTTTTTACATAGCAGGTACTGAAGCCAACTTCTCCCAGCCAAAACCAAGTTTTTTTCCTGTGGGTATCATTTAAATTTGTTTGCTTTACCAACAAATCTTTATGCTGTATAAAGTACTCAAGGGAAAAAAGTTGCCTTCCTACCTCCTCCACCAGTGTTTCTGCATTTACTGTAACAGTAGCGTATTTGCATGGCGCCTGCTGCATTGGAGGCTCAGACTCCCAGAGTGCAGGTAATAAACAAATACTTCTGTGAGCTTTCTGGAGCAATTCTCCCCTCATAAGATCTTCTATAAAACAACAGTCACTAGATGACAGACAGCAGCAAACCTTTTAAAAAACTCTCTCCACACGTAAAACAACAAACTAAGTACATCTGTCCTGTGTGACTCCTACCATGCCCACATAAGCTCTCACACTATTTTTCTAGCCTTTGAGCTTGGCAAGAGACAACACATGCTGTGACTCAACCAGAAATGCATAGATCTCAACCAGGTTGCTGTTAGATGCCAAACAGCCTGGGCAACGCTTTAGCTCCAGCTTTTCTTTGGTGGGAGTACTAATTGATGTCTTTCTCCTCTAAGTACTGCCATCACCACTGCCCCCTATCAAATCTGATTCCATGCTGACCACTGGAGCTTAAAAGGACTAACAGATAAACAGTGTGTTTCTCCAGCTCCTGCATCCCTAGAAAACAGGCCTGAGACCATGAATATGAACTACACAAGTTTAGAGATATCTTTCTTACTAATATTTCTGTGGAGCTTGCCCCTGAGACTTTGAGCAACTCAATGCTAAGCACAGCATAAACAGATAGTAAGCCACAGTCTCTGCTTCAATGAAAGTAGACAAGTAGGAAAAGCTATTGTGTGCAGCTGTTAAAAATAACAACTCCTGTATATATGTGGTGAAGAATAAACTGCACACAAACACAGGGACAGCTTCAGGCTGGGGTTGTCCATATCTGATCAGCAGAAAACAAAGATAGATTCAAACTTGCCCCACCTGAGCCCAACTTTGAACACATACTGGCTTGAAGAAGACATTCACAGTAGATCAAATGCAAAGCTTCATCCACTAGTCAGGAAACAATGCTAAGGAAAGCAGTAAGGCAAACCGCATCACTTGTGTGGCACCAACCTCCCAACTTCAGGCTGTTGACAGAAGCTTATCCTCTCTAGAGACTCACTGTTTTGTTCCACTGCCTCATCATTCCACCATGTTTTCCACAAGAGCCACAGGTTCAGGACATTCATTGGCAGAGGGGACACTTGTCTAGAAACTCACTTGGCCCAAACACTCCATTTGGCCCAGACTTAAACTTCTATGGGTGCAGTCTCTCCTTCTGTTGCTTTTTCTCTTCATGTTTCCTTGGAGCACAGACTGGTGTCTTGCTCAGATATAGCTCAGAAAGATGCCCTAGACACAAGATCACAGAGGTAGCAACCACCTTAACTCTAAAACATCATCAATCTATATAGTCATGATGGGTTCCGACTGGGATGGTCAACAGCTTAATGGTCCCTTTGCTAGAAGTGCTTAAGTCTGTCCAAAATGAGGCAGGATGAGGTTCTGAAGATAGATTTTCCGTTTGTTAAGAGGTTGCTCTATTCAAAGGATGATGGGTGGAACCTGCCCACAAACTCAGGCAGTGGCTCTGGGGAACATGGGCCTCTCACTACACCTAACTGTGTACCTGGATGCCTTAGCTGATTTGGGCCTTATTTTAAAACTTTGCTGCATACAGGAACCAAATCAAACTGGAATTGTTCTCCATCAAGGCTCTGCAGATAAGCAGGACACTCAACCATCATTAATCTTTTAATTTGCTGCATCAAGAAGAAGTTATGCATTTTTTAACTGTGTTGATCAAAGCATACAAAACAGACCCAGCCCATCCCACAGATTGTCCCTAGGCCACCCCAGGAAGTTCTAGCATACATGCTTGGCTCAGTGTCAAGCCTTCAAAAAGGTCTTGTGTCAGTCACAAACATCAGCAGAACATGACTCAAGTACTAGGATTCATGGTCTGCAAAAGGCTGCTGTGGTGCCATCCAACAAGCAACTAGAAACTAACCACACACATTGCAATGGAAAAGGACATTTAAAGGTCCTCCTCACTGGTTAATATGGTTTGGGTTTCTATCCCTAAAAGGGAAAGCTTGGTAGGGAAGTATCAGGAAAGCAATTCAAATAGGGAAGCAGTAAGGACCTTTACATCTCTTAAGAGCCATGAATACCAGCTTGCCTGCAACCAAATTTGTGGAGAAGGATGTGGGGAGAGAAATCTCTACTTAGTTCTTTCTGAAAGTTAAGATGAAGATGTTGCAGCTTGCACGGTATGTTTGCTATTATGAACCTGCAAACAGAACTACAGAAAGGGCATTTAGTGGGAGATGCTGTTAACTGGAGTCTCGGGCACTTGAGTCCTCTCTGTAACATGCATAACGGAATCAATTTAAACCTAGTGAAAGGGACATTGTCTGATAAAGTAATTCCTCTTTGAACACAAGATGGCAGCCTTAAATAAATGCAACCCTGCGCAGCTTTTAATCTTACACATCATTAAATTCCTAATTTACACATTATGTTTTCATGGGCCAGCCCATAACTCATTAGTGTTGAACTCATGAGTTGTAAAGACCAACACACTAGACAAACGCTGGTTTCTTTATCCGCTTTCCATTGGGTGGCAGTTCTCTTCTAATTTGCCACAGAGCCAAACTTCAAATTCAAAGTTAAGAAAGCTTTCTGGTCTCGTGTGCTTTATGTACCCTCTACACCAGAAAAAAAAAAGCCTCTCTGGTTACTGTTCCATACCCACTAATTTTGCTGACAAAGGGTGGAGCAGGGCATGGGGAATACTGAGGTTTTTCTCCCTGTTCAAGATACTGAAGTTCCTTGGAAGATACAACTTTCCACGGGAGGAATTCAAACAGACCTTGAAGTCAAAAACAAAACACATCACAAAAAGCATAGTGTTTGGAGCTGGTCTTCCCCCATTTTTCCTCAAAGTTCAACACACCAAAAAGAAAGTTTTGATCTCTTGTATTTCCATTCTCCTGTCTGAGTGTTGCCTGAAACAAATAAATGCCACCTGAAGAGGAGGGTCTCCATAGCGTTCCAGTACCATAACACTAGAAATATCTATACCAAAATGGGTGATAATGGCAAGAAAAAAAGCTCATATTGCTTTCTCTGCCCTGGAAACTGTGGGTCAAAAAATGTCAAGCACAGAAGGAGTCTTTGCAAAAGACCTGCTGCCACTGCTTTAATACTGCGTGTAGGAACATAAATGGCTATCAGAGCAAGTCGGGCCAAAGGCTCTTTCAAGCTAGTCACTGGTCTTGATTTCCCTACACAGGCAGTGGCAGTGTGGAAGTGTGAGTCATAGTGCAGAGCAGCAAGGCAAGGCCTGAGGCAAAGTTTGTTCTTCCTGGGCTGGGCTGCAGTTTATCATGACCACAGGATCACCAGTTTGCAAGAGCAGCTACTTTGAGCGAAGCAAGGTCCAGTAACCTGGGGCTCTGTGTTCCCTTCTGGAACTGGGCTGGGGTGGCTGGGAAGGCTGCACAAAAACAAGTTCAGAATCATCTCTTTCCACCACAGCTGAGCAAACTGCTAGGCAAAGCTTGTACTCCTCAGAGGAATGTTCCGCTGTGCCCAAGAAAAGCTACAAACCTAAAGTAGCTTAAAGCAAGTAACACTGATGAGGAGAAAGGAAGAATATTCCCAGTGCAGTTGTAAACAGTTGCAGGATCCCCTCCTCTTCATCTACCTAGGCAAGTGGGGGCCATCCGCAACACCAGCAGAAGACATCTTGATGAATGTTCCCATCTATTCTCTTGCTAGTCAAGTCTTCAGCAGCTTGTAGAGCTTACACCACTGGGCACCTCGCAGACTCCTTGAGCCTTTTAGAGAATGACAGTACTGACACAAGTTGTCTGCTGGCATGCTCCTGTAGCTGACCTATTTTCAGAGCATGGATGTCTTTGCCCTCACCTAGACCCTTTTCCTGTTTGCTGTATTACAGAAGAATTCCTTTTTCTCTGTTTTTCTTTATCACTCCTTTCTTTTCCTTTGGTGGAGGAGAACATATGATTTTGTTCATGATGATTCAGTGTCCACCTAAAGGGTGAAAGTCAGTGAACAAAGACGTAACAACCAGTTGTGATATCCTTCTACTGACACCACTTTCCCAGTGGAACCTCCCAGTGAACTTATGGATGGTGAGAGACAACCTGTGTGTAGCAGTGGTGGAAGTTCTCATATGGCAGGAAAAGTGGCAGAGAGTAAACTGCCTGGGGAAGAAGGTGGGCCTGTGAGGTACAGTTAAACATCAGCACCAGGAAGTTTCACTTTAATCTCTGGCACAGACTTTTACTATGACTTAAAATCATTCCATGCCTCTCTATGCTTTAGTTTACTCCTCAGGGAAAAGGGTCTAGCACTCAGAGCATTTATATGATGATTTCACTTCATGCTTCTGCAAACACATTGAGACTTGGAAACCCAAGTTATATTCTGTCCTTCCTCCATATCTTCCCCATTAGTGATCACTCCAAAGGCCCAGTGTAACCCCCAGCAACATCTGTGCAACCTCAGAAGGACATCATTTTAAAACAATGGGTTGCACAAGCATACCGGGAAGGGATGGATTCCTTTTGTGGGTAAAGCACAGCAGGAGGCCCTCAAAGATTTAGGTTCCATTCTCAGCTCTGCCCAATAGTTTGAACGAATCATTCAATCTTTCCAAGCTTCCAGTTGCCCTTTATGAAAGGGAGGCAGTACTAAATCGGGATGGCTATGAGGATTAATGCACGTGACATGAAGGAGGTGAGGATTGTATCCCTAGAGGAAAAACAGAGAGTGCTTGTCTTGGTTTACCAAGTCTGCTAGCCTCCTGCCACAGATGGAACACAGCCTCCAGAAGTGGCAATTACAACACTGCCAAGTATCACAGCAATGAGTGGCACAGGGCACAGCCACCCCTCTTTGGCAGGGAGCCTTTCCAAACAGGGCCAAGCTGCACAACTGCTCTGGGGGAGGGCAGTGCCCTTGCAGGCAGCCCAACCCTCCCCACGCAGTTCTGGGTGGATGCAGAGCCAGCAAGGCCAGAAGGCCCAGTGCCTGCTGCCTTGCTGCCACCTCTGCTGCCATAAGCACGGCAGCAGGATCCTGTGCAGCCTGGGCCAGCCAGCACCTTGCTTGCACAACCCATCTGTTTGTCCTGCCTGCACCCTGCCGCTGCTGCCCACACCTTGCCTGGCCTGCCCTTGCCACTCTGCTACCTACATTGCCCACAGCCTACTCACACTACCCTGCTCTCCATATTCTGCTTGCAGCACTACTTAACCCTGCCTTGCCTGGTGCCTGCCTTCTTGGAGGCTCACAGAGAGGCTCACACTTTCCAGGTGCCTGCCCCTGCTGCTGCTATTACACACAGAGTCAGGGTGCATTTTTCCATGCATTTCATCATGGCTTGCTTCTGCAGACGAACCCCACCTGGGCATGTGGCCCAGTATCCCACACCTCTGCACACCTTTTCTCTCATCCACAGCCTCTTTGCAGCCTCCTGTGTACCTTCCTTCACTCTTTCACTGGACTCAGGCAATCCTTTACACGAAGGCCAGCAGCTACAAGCCTCTCCAGAATACAAAGGCAACATATCTTTCAGATACACACTGACAGAGGCAGCCCCTCACATTGCGCAGAGTTCTCTCGCATTTCAGCCTCCTTTTGCATACTTACTCCACACCCTACAGATATACACGTTTGCTCCCAAATATAGGCACACATAGCTGAAGCATGCACACATCTGTAGAGCCAGAAGCACCAACAACAGAGGGACACATAAACCATCTCTTACGGGCAGGCCACTGAAAGACATCAAGGAAGTGTGACTGGACTATTAGTGGCTGGGGGCCTAAAGTCCCAGTCACAAGCCGGTGAGCTATCTTTTAAGGCTACCTTTTAGTTGTTATCACTCATGCAACTGCATTCACTTCAGCCACTTCAGCTCCATTATATACTCTGTGTCACAAGGTCTTCATCTGTACTCACCACTTGCCCACACCCCACTGACATTTACCATCCAGGGCATTCTCAAACCCTGCTATAAAGCACAAACCCTCTGGCAGACACAAATGCTCTCAATCTAGTCTATCTCTCCACATATGCAAACACACAAGTACTGGCTGCAGGGCTGTGCTGCACGTCCCCCAAGCACTCTCTACCTACTCTGTCCCCATGTACTTTACAGACAGTACATACTTCTGTAAGCATCTCAAACATAGCTCCTATAGATTCCACAGGAGTGAATTCTTAGCCTGTCTGTGCAACTCAAGCACCATGAGTACATCCACACTTTCTCCATAGGTGTTCAGCCTATCCCAGCTGGCAACGTTCTACTGGCAGTGCAAGCTACATCGTAGTTGCTGAATCAAAGGACAGATCCCTTAGAGCTTCATTAGAGGTAGATGCAGTCTGCTCAGAACAGAGAATCAGACTGCTTAAAGCTTTAATCAGCTTATTCATTTGCCCACTTGTAGTTAAAAAATTAGGAAAGAAAAAAAAAAAAGCCATTGTAGTATTCATTGTAGTATTTGTTTCTATTTTTGCAGCAAAAACATGCATCAGGATGCTGTTGTGTGCGATGCTGTATGAAAATAGATCAAGAGCTGACACTCCTAACAAATAGAATAAATAGAATATAACCTGAGTAAGTGAGAAGACACAACCAGTAAGAACTAGAGATGATGGCATTGCACAGAGTTGTTCTGTTCTCTCCTTCTGCCTTACCGCATAAATTCACTTTCAAAATCTCTTATCATTCTTAACACTGCGCTGGGCTGCTTTATGCCTTCTTGCACTCTGTACACTAGGAAAAAAAATAGGTTGCTTCTCTCTGTCATACTGGTGGCATAATCACCTCTGCATTCCTTTTCCCTGTCTTCCTTCTTACATCTGGCCAAGGATAGTGCCTTTGGTGAGACTTTGCCCCACTTTATGTCCTTTCTATTGTCACAAGTTCAGGTCACTTCCTTACAACTGACCTGCTGTGGTCAAGGTTGTTTTCCTTGACCTGGTTTATTGCCTTTTAAATGTTTTAGATTTTTTACTATTTCTCAGATTGAGCACAGGATGTTTGTTGCACTGGTGAGAGATTAGTACTGTGAAGCCTAGGGAGTGATATATGGACGGCTCATGCTTTCTTTTGGATTTAATTTTTCATCCTCTGGTGCTCTGTGGTGAAAGGAGCGTTTGCTGCTTGCCTAGGGAGATACCTGACATTTAGACTTTATCTTCTGCAAAGGCTTGGGCCAAAATTCTCTTTTCTGACTTTGGAAGTGGCAGAAAAGGACACACAGTCAAAGTGAAGGAGGGGACAAAAAGGGATCCGCACCCCCTGATCCCAAGCTGCAGTAACAAACAGCACAGCTCTCTGACAAAAATCAATTGCTCCAATGTAAAGGGAGCTTTCATTCCCCAGGCACCTTGTAGTTAAAGCCCTCAGTCCCATAGTGCTCCTAGGCCTTGTGGTGGAGGAGAAGAAAAGAAGGGGAACTGAGGTTATAGTGTCCTGATCTAATGTCCTAACCAGAAGAGTCTGGCTTTGGAGCTTTCATAGACATTGCACGCCCAAGTAGAATACAAGAGGTGAAGAAAAGGGTAACAGTTGTCCCCTTGAACAGTTTGTGCCTAAAGCACTGAAATGCAGAGTTTCCTTTTTGGTTTGTTTTGTTTGGGTTTTTTTGTCAGTTGTGAGTGTTTAGGGGTTTTTTTTTGGTGGTGGTTGGTTTGTTTGCTTGTTTGTTTGTGGATGGGGTGATTGGTTGGTTGGTTAGTTAGTTTGTTTCCCTGAGACCTAATTTTGCATTGTCCTAACCTGATTTGGCTGCCCCTGCCTCTGGCCATAACTCATGTCCTGAGACGGTAATGTTGATTTAACAGAGACAGATCTGATAAAAGCAGAAAGAACAGGGAAAGGAGACCTTTCTGAAGATAACCCTCCAGTGTAAAATAGATAGGTATATGAATCTCCTCATCTCCAGGGACACTGGAGAGCAATGATCTCTCCCACCAGAGCACTCCCTTTCCAAGAACTAAACATTTTGACTTTCAGAAGCTTTCTTTTTAGCTGCTTACAGCTGACTTGCTAGATGAGCCTAACACTAAGAGATGCTGTGGGCATAGCTCATCTTCCCATAGCTTTTTATTCCTGACTTTCCCTACCCCAACAAGCCACATCAGCAGAAGACAGTTCTGCTTTGTGAGAGAGCAGCTTTGTGGGGCATATGAATGTCTGATCCTGGACCAGACATGCCAGGAGATGTTTCTTCTGTGAATGGAAGTTCATGTCCCACACTCTTAAGACACAACTATCATGTGAGGTTAGATTGTGCTGCCTGTGTACACACCTGTGCCTTCCAAATCATTTAGACAGAAGAGCTTCAATGAGTGATAGTCCATTAATAGCCAAAAAGCCCCCTTGGCACAGTTGCTAAAAGAGGTATGAACTTTCTGGAAATGGCACTAGTTTATAGTTGTTGGAATAAATGCCAGTTAGCCAAGCTCCCAATTTTACATAAGGATTTTGTGTCTTCCTTGACATGCTCAGTGTGAGAAAGGATGAGCATGGTTGTGTTTCGTGGTTGCCACTGCTGGCCTCCCTGTGGATAAGCAGTAACTGCTTGCAGAATTGTAGATGAAGATCTTCTGCATAGACCTTCTGTTTCTCCAAGTGCGATTAGGCTGGAAAAGTTACACCTGCAGCTTCTACTCCTATGCAAGGACACAGTTATGTTCTGCCTGATCCTTTCTTATCAGAAATTTCACTGGCAAGTTGTATCTATCAAGTGGATTCTTAATAGCGCAGAAAGGCTGGAGATTTTTCCTTGTCATGTTTTGAAAGGAAGCCTAAATGTCCTTGGTCTGATTGAATTTAGAGTGTGTTTAATTTTCATGTCACTGAAATAAGATAGTATTTGTTTTGGAGATTTTGTTGTTGTTTTCTAGGCTGACCTTTAGAAGCTCTTCACGGCCATGGCAGTATGTTGCTATGGGGATCACCTCAAATGGGTGAGAGCACCAACCAGTACATAAAGCTTTATATTTTAAGCTATACCTACTCATTGGTGGTGTACAATTGGAAATTGCTCCCAGAAATCTGATAGACTGGATCAGAAACACACAGGCAGAGCTTTTTTTTGACTTACACCCCTTTTTTCCCTATATTTTCCTGTATTGTCTGGTGACGATAACTTTTATAAGTTACTTTTTTTCAGTGGTTCCACACATTTAGTTTTCCTCTGGCAAATACAACTTCCAGCAAATTGAGGATTAGTTCTGGAGTAGTCAGATTAAGTCCAGGGTTTGCAATATAGTTATCTATGATGTAATTACTTTCTTTTTCTTTTTTTCCTTGCATTTTTCTGATATATATATATATATATTTACATCACCTGTAAGGTGGAAGTATGCCAGTGGTTAATTCCTCCTGGAGAAATCCAATGCAAATTCAAAAACACTTTCCTGTTGGACAGATGGCTGAAAGGAACCGATTAATCTACTAACCTTGGATTTAGGAGATATGGATTTGAGTCTCTGCTTGCTGCAGATTTTCCATGTGACATTGATGCATAAATATCCTAGAATATGGCCACTAGCCTCTGTGCTTGAGTTCACAGACTGTAAAACAGCATCACCCTGTCTCTCAGGGCAAGGTGAGAAGAGTGAAGGCACATGGCCCAGATGGGTAATCCCAGCTTCTTTACAAGGGAGGCTGCAAGCCTACAGCGGCAGGCTGAGCAGAAGGTGGCTGGAACAGTACCTGAAGTGTGCATGGGAGAAAAGGTGATGGCAAAATATTTTGTTGCAGTTCCGGGGTGGTGTAGACATACATTGCAAACTGAGGCTGATGGATGCTGTGGAGATGGGTACCAGGATAAGCACCTGATAAAAGAAAGGCTTTTTTCAGGAAGCTAGACAGTCATTTGCAACTGCTCATGCTGACACAGATTTTTCCATAGTTTAGTGTCTTGAGAACACTTCTGTTCTGTGTGGGCATAATTAGTGTCAGTGACCATTTCCCAGGGGCATGTGTGAACTGGAACGCAGCCATCCACAATATTTTGAAAAGGTTATCAGAAGAAAGCAGGCATGTCTTTCTAACATCCCTACCTGTCCCTACCTCATTCTCCATCCCCACATCCCATGTGCAACCTCTTTTATACAGACTCAAGTACTTACTAGTTTCTCAACTGTTCTGAAGGACAGATCTGATATTTGCAAAACACTCTGTCTTTTTTTGGTGCCCCATCAGCAACATGAATCATAGAATCACAGAACATTAGAGTTTGGAAGGGACCTCCAGAGATCATCAAGTTCAACCCCCTGCCAAAAGTAGGATCCCCTAGGGTAGTTGGCACGGAATGCATCCAGGTGGGTTTTGAAAGTCTCCAGAGAAGGAGACTCAGCAACCCCTCTGGGCAGTCTGTGCCAGTGCTCTACCACTCTCACTGTAGAGAAGTTTCCCAATATTGAGGTGAGACCTTCTATGTTCACATTTGTAGCTGTTGGTCCTCGTCTTATTGATGCTGACCAGCTAAAAGAGATTGGCCCCATC
>WAAF01013554.1:0-11890 GCA_013400475.1 Tricholaema leucomelas
CTGGTCCTCCTTTTCTCACTGATATACCTATGTATTTACAGATAATAACTAGACCTAGTAATAACCAGTAAAATATATAAACATTAATAAACATTTGATGATTCTCTGATTATAATTGAACTGGAAAAGAATGTTCTTGTGGCCAAATACCAGTTGCAGTCAGTATACTACCTGCCTACTGGATGGACTCAATAAGATCATTTCTGCTTATGGCAGAATTACAGAATTGCAAAGGCTTTAAGCAAAAGCTTAATATATCACAAAGTATTTTCTTCCAACTTGCAGGGGTTAGATACCACTTCAGACAGTAACTAAACGCTTTCAAGGAATTCCATTACTGTCTTCTTGGCCACTGAGACTTGATTCTTCTTAGGCTTATGGAGAAAGAAGGCAGACAATCTCTGACCTGATCTTCTGGATGATCTGTGTATCTCCAGGACTTGTAGTCCGACTTTCAGATGTGGGCAGATGTTTTGCAATATGCAGTCTTAGCACAATGTCACACTGGCTATGCAGGCTGACCGCATGGAGGCATTTAGAACATCTCCCTGGTAAACTTGTGACAGTGGACTTTCCAGGCAAACAATAAGCCAGTAAGCAATGGCAGCAGACAACAGCAGACATGAATACAATGGAAGAGCACGGCAGAGCACGTTGTTTACCTGCGTATTTCTTTGTATCAATGTGGGTCGAGACTAATGGGCCTTTGGACACAGAATAGCCAATCAGAATGGCAGTTATCCAAGCTTGACCATATTAGGTGAAACCATAGGTTTGCTTTACTCAAATTTGGGAAAAGCATAGGCCTTGCGCAAGACAGACACAAGCTAGGCATGTGTGCCTTGTTTACCACAGGAGAAAAACATGCCTGGGCAAGCCAGTACATATATAAGCCTATTTCTGGCCCATCAGGCCTACCACGACCTAGAAAGAGCTTAAAATCGACTATACAAATTAAAACTTCAATAAAAATACCCAGTAAATTCTTGCTTCCAGGACAAGCTTATCAGGCACAGATATTGTGTGTTCTGATAACTGCATTCAAAAGTTCAACATGCAAATGCTACAGTTACACCTATCACTACATTTCAAAGGACAAAATCTTTTTCATGTACACAAAGCAGATGTTAGAAACAAACAGTGATTAAACAGAGTGCTCCTTTCTTCGCTACATACAAAAATAGAGCATCATCAGGGTGAGTGTTCTGTTGTTTATGGGATTGTACAGATGTTTGCAGATATTTTATACAAGTCAGATATTGCTCATTTGCTTATCTGAAGCTTTTTCCACTCAGGAGTGATAGTCAGTGACTGTGCTCCAGTTCTAGAACAGATGATATCAGCAAACTGCTGCTCATTTGTGTGTTAAAGCAGCCAAAGAAATTCAGTCTGTAGCACCAACCTGTCAATGCCAGAAAAGCTCTCAGGTTCTGTTACCATCACCACTGGGGAATCATAGAAACACAGAATCACTGAATTAGCCAGGTTGGAAAAGTTCTGAAATTGATTTCTCATTCCGGGTGGATAGGTACACTGATTTTTCTTGTCTATTGTAAGCTTTTGCATTCAAGTGTAAATTCTCCTGATAGAACAACATATCACATACAACCTACTTAAATATCTTACTATTAACATCTTTGAATTTCTTAAAACTTAAATTAAATATCTTTAAAGTCCTAAACTCAACATATTTAAATCCTTAAAACTAAAATATATTTAAATTCCTAAATTTAAACAACCTATTTAAATTTCTTAAAACTTAAACTCAACATATTTAAATCCTTTAAAACTTACACTTAAAACTTTAAATTGCATAAAACATAATCATCTCAAATTCCTTAAAACGTAAAGCTTAAATATCCAGTGGCTATTTCTTCTATACCTTATTATACTTCCCTATTTAAATATTATCACAGTATTTCACAGTTCTCCTACTTATCTGAAGGTCTTAATGATTTGGTTAGGGCAATTATCACTTAGCTTAGGCTTCTGCAGCCTCTCCTTTCACACATGCCAGGAGAAAAACTGAGTTTAGAATCACAGAATCATAGAATCAGTCAGATTGGAAGGGACCACAAGGATCATCTAGTTCCAACTCCCATGCCATGGACAGGGGCACCCTACCCTAGATCAGTTTCTCTTTAACAAAACAAAACAAAACATAATGCTTAACTTTGCCTGATTGGCTGCACTCCTTTTCTCAAGCAATTTCAATACAGGAAAATATTTACAAAGTTACAAGGTACAACAAATTTACAATGGTTTTATCTGGAGGTCCTGCAAGCGGCTTTTCCCCTCCCCTGCAGTAGGAAGAAACTACCCACTGCTTTTCCACGATGCTCCTTTTCCTGATGCTTTAATCTGATCCTCCCTGCCCAGATCAGCTTCTTTGGCAAACATCAGCACAGACAATTTCGGACAGGCAAGTTTGCAGCACTGCAGCACTTGCAGACAGTCAGCAGCAGCCGACTGGGAGCCAACCCTGCACATGGCTGAGTAAATGCGCATTCACTGTCCTCAAGTCACAATGAAACAACACATTTGAGGGGTAGAAGAGTCGGACTCTAGAGAGGTAGATCAGGAATATCAAACAAGGGCAGACTATCTGGAGATGCTTTTGAGTCCCAAGAACCAGTCCCAGTGCATTCAAAAGTTTGTAGTGGGTGCCCAGGGCTATATCACCATTCCTTCCTCTTCTGTGGCAGTGGTGACAGCAGTCCCATGATTCCAACTGCCACGCTGTGAGCAAAACTGGTCAAGATACAATTATGTTCTTTGGTCATATACTGACCCATGATTACTAAAGTTCCCAGCTGCTCACCTCTTCTCTCAAAAACATAGGGATGTTTAAAATGTCGTGAGACTAAACAGCTGGCTGGACTGCTGTATTGTTTAGTTCAGCTGGGCTTGCTAGCGGTCCATTGTAGCAGTTGGTTGGGGCAGCAGGAGGCATGGACTTCAGAAGGCCTTTCCCCCATGAAGACGTTTATTTGCACAACTTATTTTTCTTACATACACTTCAAGTTCTTTTCACATGGCAATCTACAAGTAGTCTTAAGATCACACCCTTTACTACCCATGCATACTAATTACATTGGTTAATTACGTCAGATCTACACCCGAATTCCTTCCTTTCACACTTCATTTATCTTATCTACCATATATACCAAGAAGCATCCATTATTTCGTCAATACTGAGATGAAAAATGGCATTCCCAAAGGAGACTGTAACTACCAAACTGAATAGCCAGAAGTTTGTGTGCTCTTGAATTTGCAATCATGTTCTCATTTCTAACGGAAGCTGCAATCATGATAGAACTATGTCCCATCACTGTCTCTCTGAAGAGATCACTGAGCATATACATGTAGAGTCTAAACTGAAGTCTCATCTGCTGGATCCTACAGGTCAACACTGATGATGCATTGACGAAGCAATGTAACAAAGCTCTCAGAAGAAACATTACTGTGTAGAATCTAAAATTACATTAATGACATTACTTTCATACTGAAGGCATTCAGTCTTTCAGGTCCTATGCTGACATGAAGGCTATTGTCTGATCTTAGGGAGTCTCTAATGGAGGTGGTCAGTTTGTGCTTTGATGAACAACTCTGTGGCACGTCTGGAAATTGGAAGAAAAAAGATTTAAAAAGCAGCTTTTTCTCATTGTTCTACTATAGGATATTTATGTGCACAAAACAAATCATTGATATCCTTCCTCACTGGATTATTGTTTTTATATAATCTGCCCACTCTTTCCTGATTACAAGTTTATTAATTTGCTTTCTTACCTGTGCCTAGAAAAGTGACATTCTCAAAGTGATAAAGTGAGGTTATTTTCTGTGACATACAATTACCACAACCTGACTTTAAAACGTACCTTTTAATAAACAGTGTATCCTACCTACAAAAATTAAATACATAGGAGGAATTAAATATACTTGCAGTAAACAACTGGAACTAGTCAATTAAATTGGTAATCACCAAATGTTTATTAAGGGGAAAAGATGGATTAATTGGCAGAAACTTTACTAGTCTTGAGACATTGTTGGCACAGAGAACAGCCACTGCTTTGTAGGCTTAGGACTGAGAGACTAGAAAGAACGAGTGTTGTTTAGCTAAAGTCACTCTTTGCTATGCATGAAATCAAGGTAATTATTTCATAATTCTTTTTACTGAAGTTTCTAGAGCCCCAGGTGTTCTGACTAGTTTAATGTGATTGTGTGTGGCTAAAGACATTTTTAGAGGGCTTTGGTTGGATTCCCCTGTGTTAATCATCACCGTAGGGTGATAGCAGAAACAGACTGCTGTCAGTTGACTGTCACCCACAGGGTTGCAATTATCTATTGCATCCACACCTCATGGTGTTGCAGTTTAACAGGTTTTCAAGTCTGCAATTCAGTTTAGAGCCTTCTGCCAAGCAAGTATTTTCATTTCAGATACAAAATAAGTATTATTCAATCCTGCCTAATAATTGCAACTGATGATTCCCACACATCTTTTTCAGTCTTGCATACTGGTTACTCTTCATTTTAAATGCTTGAACTTTTTGAAACAGATGACAGACATAGTAAAGGCAACACCTTGTCTGCTGCTGATTCACAAGCTTCATCCAAGTTCACGACTGGTGCATCCATATATTAAGAAACCAATCAGAGGAGGCAAGAGACTTGCATGGATGAGCAAGTTTCTTCTGGAAAAACTCAAATGGAAGAAGGAAGTTTAGTGTATGTGGAAAAGTATACTGGATGCTTGCAAGGACTTCAGAAATGTTGCAAAATGATCAACAAAACAACCAACCATTTTAAGTAATCCTATCAGAGAACTTACTAGTTAGAGGTTTCAGTGCTAGGATGTGATGTTTTCTATGATAAATTATTAATCTTTATTAAGTGCAATAGTTGTGGTTTTGAAAGCTGTCCTGTACTGCACAGATGATCCCAGGACTGGAACACCTCTGCTATGACAATAGGCTGAGGAAGTTGGTGTTGTGCAGCCTACAGAAGAGAAGACTCTAGGGTGACTGCATATTGACCTTTCAGTACTTGAAGGGATCCTACAGGAAGGCTGACAAGGATATTTTCTTAAGAGTGTCTAATGATAAGACAAGTGGAAATGGTTTTAAACTGAGGGGAGAGTAGTTTTAGACTGGATCTTCAGAAGTTCTTCACTATGAGGGTGGTGAGATTCTGGAATAGGTTTTCCAGGGAGGTTGTGGATGTCTCCCCTCAGCAGGTATTTAAGACCAAGCTGGATGAGGCCTTGAGTAGCCAAGTCTAATTGACTGTCATCCCTGTCTATGGTGAGGAGGTTGGAGAAGAGGATCTCCAAGGTCTCTTCCGATCTAAGCCATTCTGTGATTGTATGATACTGTCTTTGCTGGCCTTAGGTGTTGCCACATTTCTCAACAGAGGATTCAGCCATAAATTTTAGTTCCGTAATAGGTGTGTGAGTGATATTTCATGCTGGTGTTGCAGTCAGCTTCAGCAAAGTAAAGCTATACTGTGCCATTTGTCTTCAAGATGAAAGAAGGTAAGTACCGTGCTTTTTCTTCACTGGCAAAGGAGAGAACTATTTGGTTACATTTAGTATCTCATGTTATTGCTGCTAGATCTGTGTTTTTGAGCAAAGAATCATTACTACTAAGACAATCAGTATTGTGATAGAAACTGTGTATTTATTATTATTAACAGATGCTATTTTCTGTTCCAGTAGTCATCCAAATTCTTTATTGCTTGAGACCTTATTAGTTTTCAACTGTTGTCAGCTCTAAAGCTGTAGCTATATCAACTATAACTGAAGTTCTTATGAAACTCTTAGCTTACTAGAATTTTATGTGATATTCCAATGGTATTTTATGAAGACAGCCATGAAAGAAGGAAAGAAGAAGGGAGGAAGGAAGGGAAAGAGAAAAGAAGGAAGAGCAGAAGGAAGGATAGGGCAGGAGGAGAGAGATATAATGTGGTTTTGTCTTTGTTGGTGGAAGAAGGCAAGCTCATGCATTAGACTGGATTGTATGTTAAAAAGCTTGTAAATAAAAAAATTAAGTACAAAGTTTTCCTAATTTCATTCCTATGTTGTGTTAAATACATGAATTTTGGAAGAGTGATTCACAGGCAGAAAATATTTTTTTGTAGTTCTCTAAGGTGGAAAACAGGATATACAACACACAGAAAAGACAGTGATGTGAGTTCATATGATATGTTAGTTTTTCATGAAAGAAAGAGGAAGGGTAATTTTTTTGTAAGAACCTTACTAGTGATGTATTAAACAGTCTGGGGACAATAGACAAATCTATTTCTATTATGCCAAATGAGCTATTTTGATAGTCTGACTTCAAAATATTAAATCATGATTGTCTTTAATGCAAAACTCATGCTAATGAGAGTTCAGTTTTACATGTATTTTGTGGTTCATCTTTCCATCATAATATGTACCTTCTATTTTAGAATTAGTCCTTGACTAAATGGCCCATCCATGATGTTATTTTAAAAAGACTTATTACCCTGGTTTCATGCTCTTCTGTCACAATCCCCCCGACACAGATTGGGAAGGAAAGCAATACACAAAAAAAACCTCAAAACAAACCCTGGGCTGAGATAAGTAGTTTAATGAGATGAAACAACGTACAATTACCTTAACCTATTTAGCAGAAAAACACTGCAAAGCAGAAGCGGCAGCAGACGCCAGCAATAAAACATTTCTTTGCACCCAAGCATACAGCAGCCAGCCCAGTGGAAAAGACCAGCCACCCAAAACTGGAAACTGGAAGCAACAACTGGAAATGGGAAGTCTCTCATGATACAACCTGAACTACAAGCCCCATGATACTTTGCTCTAGCCAGCACTTTCAATTTAAAGCTGATACGACACCAGTGTTGTACTAAAGATACATCATCAGATTCAACTGGCTAAACTCATGACGTTGTCTACCCCTTACTCTGTACTACTTACATTATGCTGTGCAGTAATTAGCATCACATAATACAGATCATACTTTAATCACTGTCCATTCTCACTTGAAATGAGATTGCCTTGTGGTACACAGATAACTTCTTACTGCAGATGCTCTGGAGGTCCACCTTATTCCATTACAGTCTGGAGCAGTCCATGAGCAGTCCAAGTCATAGAATCATAGAGTCATAGATTCATCCAGGCCAGAAAACACCTCTGAGATCATCAAGTCCAGCCATTTTGCCACTCCATGAAGTCTGTCACTATATTATGTCCCCAAGCACCAGATATGTATGGCTCTTAAACACATTCAGAGATGGTAATTGAATCACCTCTCTGAGCAACCCATTCCAGTGCCTGAGAACCCTTTCTGTGATTTTCCCCCCAGTGTCCAGTCTAAAGCTCCCCTGGCACAGTTTGAGGCCATTCCCTATTGTTATATCAGTAGTTATTTGTGAGAAGTGACCAGTGCCTACCTCTCTACCTCCTTTCAGGTAGTTGTAGAAAGCAGTAAGATCTCCGCTCAGCCTCCTTTTTTTGTAAACTAAACAGCCCAAATTCCCTCAGCTGCTCCTCATAGGACTTGTTGTCAACATGGGGCGTGTTTCCACCCCTGAGGCAGTTGATTCCATTGAATTCTCCCACTCCTCCATGTGAAAGCAAACTGTATCTTTCATTCCAGTACTCTGCTACCAAAAGACCCAGGTGTTGGGATCCCCCTGTCACTCCAGCAATACAGATGGATTCCACCTTTCATGGTTGTGATGACATCACATTACACAGGGCACCTCTATCTACCAAAACTTTATATTCTTGTGGAATCAGCCACCTGATCCATACAGTACAATAAACTCAGATGCCCCTCTCCTCCATCTGGTTGGAGGCAGTGCCCGTCTAATTCTGACTGGAATCACTTGCATCCTGTGGCAATGCTTTGGAAGTCACTTTGAGAAGATCAGATACAGTATCAGCTTGTCTGCTTTTTATGGGTGACTTTCCTCTGGAAACTGGGGCAGCATTCTTCTGTGGAGAGTTTCCTTGTAATTAATACTCACACCACTAGAACTGGGAAAATGTATCGCTAAGCTTTAGGTTGATGAAGTAGACAGATGTACAGACTACATGTGAGGAAGACAATAGTGAAAACATGAAATAAAAATCAAATTAAAAACAGATCATTGGGAAGAATCCTGAATTAATCAGATTATTGACCCAGTTGGTATTTTCCATTTCCAGTCTTTTTCATTACATATGATCATGAACATCTGCAAGTATATACATGGAGAAACATTTTCTCTTCCATCCCTTAAAAATCAGTTACATTTCATCATGTTTACAGAGCATCAAAAAGACTACTGTAATTGAAATTCAATCTCTGATCTTCAAAGACACTTCTCAAAACGAATAGATGAGATATTATTGCAACCTAATTTTCTTTTTAATAAAAATTATTTTTCATCTCCCCCTACTGAAAAGCAATTCTTCTCATCTCAACAGCACTTACAACATCCTTTATGCTAGTTTTTCTGAGAAAAGACAGGAAGTCTCTGTTACATTATTGAAGGCAAATGTTGATTTTCCTTTTCTGGCTTTGAAGGCCAATACATAATTGTGGTTCATTTTAATAATTCATCAGTGCAAATAAAAAAGAAAGAAATAGTACTTTTGTGTTATGACCTGCTGTTTGATCAATACTGTCCATATTTTTTCCAATTGTATTTCTGTCTTTTTCCTTTTATTTCTGTAATCCAAATTTCCTAGACTAATATAGCAGTATTAATTTCTGTGTCTACTCTTGGCACGTTCCAGATAACTTGCAAATACTGTTGTTCATCTCTTAGCCAGCTCCAATTGACAGCCCAGAAACAGCCTTTTAAATTGTGTTAGATTCTCATCTCTTAATTTGAAGGGTAAAGTTAAACAGTTTTCATAGCCATCTTCATGAAGTCTTTCATCTAACAAATGAATCGTTTGGTCCTTTTACCAAGCTTTTGTTTATGGAAAAGTACGTAATTTTATCTTTGCATTCTAATAGCTTACTGAAAGCTGTTTCAGCTGCCCATTTACTCAGGGGCATGTGATAGCTTGAAGTCATTTATTTACCAAAACAGAGCTATTCTCACTAGACATATTCTTATCATATATAAAGGCATTGTTCTGCATTTGCTCTACAACAGAATGAATAAAAATGTTCTGTTGTCACAAATAGCACTCAGGTTTTATAGAAATGAAAGTGAATTCAAAATCCCCGTAGAGAATAATATGATATCATCAACTGTTATATTTTTGTGTATTTCAGTCAAGAAATATTTATATTACAACATAAACATGAGCTAGACACTCTGCAAGCCTATGTGGTGACACTGCTCTTGCCACAAAACCTTTACAAGGGAATAAATATAAGCTACTAAAGAAAATGTAGGTATTAACCTACTGATACAGAATACTCACTACATAGAAAACATCCAGTTTCATGGCCCAGAAAAGCATTCTCTAAATCAGGGTTGAAATAAACTTGCCTATCCACTGAGTTGCTCATGTTGAAATCTGCTGTTAAAGATACCATTGTGTCTAAATGAAAGCAAGTCCCCAAATTAATAAAAATAAATTCATAGTACACTTTTTAAGTGTGATTGAAAAGAAGATATATGAAGGCAAGTGAGTGTCAGTTACAGCGATATTAGAAATGCACATAATCTGACTTGGAGAGTATCTTGAAACATCAAAATGGAAAATGTGGGGCGTCCTCATGTGAGCAGTAACACCAAAGGTAGGCAATAATCAAATTTATTAATTTACCTGGGATTCTTGAGTTTGCAAAGTATTTATTGTTTATTGTCTGTATTCCAGTCTTCATAGTGGCAATGAGTAAGTACTGAATTTATTTTATTTGCCTTTTTTTAGAAAAAAAAAATCCACACCATACATTTTTCACGTAATTTAATTAGACATGGTAAGAAGCCAGTGCTTCCTCTTGGGAGCTGCTTTCTGATGCTGCTTATGACTGATTGAAAGACTTTATCATCTCATATCTGTCCTTCTTTGTGGTCATCTGCCTCCTGAATCACTATTTATTTTAATTATTTGCTAAGCTCTAGCATTAATCTCTTAAGCTTGCGCAGTGAATTATTTCATTCAGATAGTTTGTAACTTTTGCTGCTGTTTCCCAAGCTCCATTTGCCTTGTCAATACATTGCAGTAAAAGTAAGATTTGATAAGATATTCCCTGAGCAATACAGAAAAGAAATATTTTCAGTGACCTGATGATTTTTCCCCCCCGTGGAAAGTCCAGTAGATATTTTATTTTGTTAGGAAGTCCACTGTGAACTTTTATCTGACTTTCTCACCGTTATTGTAAGCAAATACTAGAAGATGATAATCTACATGAAGATTTTTGTAGGTTTTGTAATGTACCTTCTCATAGGAAAAAGGAGAAACAAATCTGTCCTGACAGATGTTTTTTCAGGTCACCCATGGTTATGGAGGAACCCTGCTGTACCCCTAATACATATTTTCAGAACAGCTCTCATTTTATTATCTTCTTTTCTGAAGCGACTCAGAAAATCTCTTTTACCAACTGAATGAAAAATGCAGACAAGTTATTTAAAATCTCACACACAAAAATCAGTTTGTAAAACCTTTTACGCAAATGTGTAACCTCTCTTACGGAGCGGTGAAGTGCCTCTAAATATTTTGCCTGTAACAAAATACTATGTTTTCACTGTCACTGACAAGACACTCCATTTTTTTTATAGGAGTCTTTTATTTCTAGCATCCCTTCTCTTTGTCTTTTGCCCATCAGTGTAGCCAGTGAACCTGCTAACCTGAATTTGTATGTCTTGCGATCTTTGAAAGACTTGAGTGTAAAACATGATGTGGCAGTTTCAAGTTTAAAAATCAGATCAGCTTGAATCATAGCATCATGGTAAGGGTGAAATCAGAATGTACTTAAAATTAATCATGAGATGGAATGCACTGATTACAATTAAATTCAGAAAGCCTCGTAAAGAATGTGCATAGGAAGAATAACATTGATAATCAGAGACAAAAAGAAGGTCTCACTAAAGATATGATCAAACAATTGAAATGTACTGAGGTAGGCAGTGCACAGAAGTTGTAGTGAATTTCTTCATCTTTGAAATATTATGGCAGCATATTTTCCGCTGAGTTTTATTATACAATCCATACAAACCTTATGAGGAGAGGCTGAGGGAGCTGGGGTTGTTTAGCCTGGAGAAGAGGAGGCTCAGGGGTGACCTTATTGCTGTCTACAACTATCTGAAGGGAGGCTGTAGCCGGGTGGGGGTNGCTGCCCAGGGAGGTGTTGGAGTCACCGTCCCCGGAGGTGTTCAAGAAAAGACTGGATGAGGCACTTAGTGCTATGGTCTAGTTGACTGGATAAGGCTGGGTGATACATTGGACTGATCTTGGAGGTCTCTTCCAACTTGGTTGGAATTCTACATTCTACATCTACATTCTACATTCTACATCCATAAGGTCTGGAGGATTTATAGCTGGCTTCCAAAACTTGAAGGGATCCTGCAGGAAAGCTGGAGAGGAGCTTCGCGTAAAGGTGTCTAGCAATAAGACAAGGGGGAATGGTTTTAGGCTGATTAGACATGATCTTAGGAAGAAGGTCTTCAGTATGAAGTCGGTGAGACTCTGGAATAGGTTGCCCAGGGAAGTTGTGGATGTCTCCTCCCTGGAGGTGTTGGTTGAAGCTGAGTTGGATGAGGTCTTGAGTAGCCCGGTCTAGTTGAGAGATGTCCCTGCCCATGACCGGGAGGTAGGAGTAGAAGATTTCTAAGGTCCTGTGTAACCTAAGTCACTCTGTGATTCTATGATAATATATAAAGGTAGCAAAAAAAAATTAAAAAAAAAAAAAGTAACAACCTGTTATGTTGTTGTTGATTTTTTTGTTGTTTTTTTTTTTTTTTT
>WAAF01013556.1:20040-42591 GCA_013400475.1 Tricholaema leucomelas
CAGGCTGCACACCCCCAGCTCCCTCAACCTCTCCTCACAGGGCTGTCCTCCAGGACCCTCCCCAGCCTTGCTGCCCTTCTCTCAACACCTTCCAGCACCTCAACATCTCTCTTGAATTGAGGAGCCCAGAGCTGGACACAGCACTCAAGGTGTGGCCTGACCAGTGTTGAGTACAGGGGCAGAATAACCTCCCTTGTCCTGCTGGCCACAATGAAGCAAGGCTACCAAGAATATCTCAAGGAATCCCTGTAAGCACAAATGCAGGTAGTGGAGCTGCTAAGAACTGTCCTTTCCAACTGGGAAAAGTTGAGATGTTTCTGGAAGTGTGCAGTTGGTGGGCCTTCAGTTGTCCAAGTGCTCAGCCTCCTCTTAGTCCATGTTAAGCTGCTTGTCCAAGTGCTCAGTCTCCTCTTAGTCCAAGTCCACGTAGGTGCCACTTTACCCAGGAGAGCTGTCCAAAAAGCAGCATCTTCTGAGCTGACCCTTCCATTTAGTGAAACCCTAAGAAACAACCAACTCACTTCAGCTGTGCATGACACAGTGTTTGGGAAAGCAGAGATGCTGTTTGCAATTCAGTGCACAAAGAAGCCTCTCTAAGCCAACACAACTTTCCACTGTATGACAAATTGAAGCTCTTAAGTACCTTTCCCTCCTTCATCCTTTCTTTCCTTCCACTCCTGTTTGGCTGGCTCAGTCCCACTGGCTGTGGCTCTGTTAAATACCTTTCCCTCCCTCTTCCTTCCTTCCACTCTTGTGTGGATGGCTCAGTCCCACTGGCTGTGGCTCTGTTAAATACCTTTCCCTCCCTCTTCCTTCCTTCCACTCTTGTGTGGATGGCTTAGTCCCACTGGCTGTGGCTCTGTTAAATACCTTTCCCTCCCTCTTCCTTCCTTCCACTCTTGTGTGGATGGCTTAGTCCCACTGGCTGTGGCTCTGTTAAATACCTTTCCCTCCCTCTTCCTTCCTTCCACTCTTGTGTGGATGGCTTAGTCCCACTGGCTGTGGCTCTGTTAAATACCTTTCCCTCCCTCTTCCTTCCTTCCACTCTTGTGTGGATGGCTTAGTCCCACTGGCTGTGGCTCTGTTAAATACCTTTCCCTCCCTCTTCCTTCCTTCCACTCTTGTGTGGATGGCTTAGTCCCACTGGCTGTGGCTCTGTTAAATACCTTTCCCTCCCTCTTCCTTCCTTCCACTCTTGTGTGGATGGCTTAGTCCCACTGGCTGTGGCTCTGTTAAATACCTTTCCCTCCCTCTTCCTTCCTTCCACTCTTGTGTGGATGGCTTAGTCCCACTGGCTGTGGCTCTGTTAAATACCTTTCCCTCCCTCTTCCTTCCTTCCACTCTTGTGTGGATGGCTTAGTCCCACTGGCTGTGGCTCTGTTAAATACCTTTCCCTCCCTCTTCCTTCCTTCCACTCTTGTGTGGATGGCTTAGTCCCACTGGCTGGTGGCTCTGTTAAATGCCTTTCCCTCCCTTATCCTTTCTTTCCTTCCACTCTTTTATGGCTGGCTCTGTCCCACTGGCTGGTGGCTCTGTTAAATACCTTTCCCTCCCTTATCCTTTCTTTCCTTCCACTCTTGTTTGGCTGGCCCATGGTGGCTCCCTACCTGCCCTGTGGTGATGTCTCTGGCAGGGTTTTTGATTGTCTTTAGGCAATTTTTGTAAGCTTACTTGGCCATACATGAGAATCTGTTTCAATAAGAATAAAAATAGGCTTTGGAGCAGAACAAAAAGCCAAGGTAGAGAGCAGAAACAGAGGTTATAATCCCTCTGTTGATGGCCTTGGAGCAGAATGTGAGAGCTGTTGGCGTGTTATAGATAACCTTCATTTCTCCCTGTGAGTCCCTGGGATCACTCTTGTGGAAAGTGTGATTGTTCCAGGTAAGTTACTTCTTTTCTCTCTTGCTTTGAGAAGGTTGTGAGATTGGGGTTTTGTTTTTCCCCTCTCTGTAAACGAAAGAGTGAAGATCTTTAGGGGGGGTGTGGGTGTGGTGCAGTTAGGCGAAGCGCTGCCTTGAAGGCGATGAATGGATGCTTGCTGCGCTGGAGCCAGTGCTGAGGCCAATCCCAGCTGAGCTCTGAACTCTTTTCTTTCCGTAGGGAATGCAGTCGGATTTTTGGTGAAGATGGTCTGACGCTGAAACTCTTTCTTAAAAGGACTGCTCCCTTTTCTATTCTGTGGACTTTGACTAACTACCTGTACTTACTGGCTTTAAAGAAGCTGACAGCCACAGACGTCTCTGCTCTATTCTGTTGTAACAAAGCTTTTGTCTTCTTGCTTTCTTGGATTGTGCTGAAAGACAGGTTCATGGGAGCAAGGGTAATGGCATGCCTGATTTTCAACTCTCTCTTGTGTCCATAATTGCACTTAAACCCATAAACTATCCTGCTGTTGCCTTAAGGTGTACATATAGCATGAAACCATTTCTCATTCAATTGTATGATGCAAACCTAAGCCTGAGGATCAGTTAAAGGTCTCAAACCCCAGAAGGAACTTGGTCTTGGACTATAACAGTTAAGTGCAATTGGATGAATTGGAAGAGGTGGACTTGCAGCTGAATATTCTCTCTTGGGTTACACTGCTAAAATACAGTTGGTTAACAGAGTTAATTCACTCTGATAGGGGTCAAGAACTGGCTGGAGGGCTGGTGCCACATCCACTTGGCAGCTGGCACCAGTGGTGTGCCCCAGGGATCAGTGCTGGGCACAGTCCTGCTCAATATCTTTATTATGATCTGGAACAGGGGATTGAGTCCAGCAGTTTGCAGATGACACCAAGCCAGGAGGCTGACACCAAGCAGGAGATGGTGCAGATGACACCAAGCTAGGAGGTACTGGAATGTGTGCAGAGAAGGGTGACAAAGCTGGTGAAAGGCCTGGAACACAAACACTATGAGGAGAGGCTGAGGGAGCTGGGGGTGTGCAGCCTGGAGAAGAGGAGGCTCAGGGCAGAGCTCATTGCTGGCTACAACTACCTGAAGGGAGGCTGTAGCCAGGTGGGGTTGGGCTCTTCTGCCAGGCAAGCAGCAACAGAAGAAGGGGATGGAGTCTAGAATTGTGCCAGGGGAGGTCTAGGCTGGATGTTAGGAGGAAGTTGTTGTCAGAGAGAGTGATTGGCATTGGAATGGGCTGCCCAGGGAGGTGGTGGAGTCACCGTCCCTGGAGGTGTTGAAGCAAAGCCTGGCTGAGGCACTTAGTGCCATGGTCTGGTTGACTGGATAGGGCTGGGTGCTAGGTTGGACTGGATGATCTTGGAGGTCTCTTCCAACCTGGTTGATTCTATGATTCTATGACACTTCTGACTATCTCACAATGGAATAATGCATCCAAGTTACTCTGGAAGTTCTGGAAGCCCAGATACTATTGGCTCAGAGCAAACACAAGTATTTAAAAGGTTTCTTGCATTCAAGGAGTTCTGTCGGCTTGAATCTTGCTTAAATGAGCTTAAATATCTGCATGTTGAAGCTCCTTATTGTGTTTTATGTATGACATTGAATTAATACATCTTGGTTTTTGCTCTCTGAATGGTTGACAGGGATGCTGAGAGGGCTGCAGCAGCTCTGCTCTGAGGACAGGCTGAAAGAGTTGGGGCTGTGCAGGCTGGAGAAGAGGAGGCTCCCAGGTGACCTTCTTGTGGCCTTCCAGGATCTGAAGGGGGCTACAAAAGAGCTGGGAAGGGACTCTTTAGGCTGTCAGAGAGTGCCAGGACTAGAGAGAATGGATAAAGGCTGGAGGTGGGGAGATTGAGGCTGGCTGTGAGGAAGAAGTTGTTGAGCATGAGAGTGGTGAGAAGCTGGAATGGGTTGCCCAGGGAGGTGGTTGAGGTCCCATGGCTGGAGGTGTTTAAGGCCAGGCTGGCTGAGGCTGTGGGCAGCCTGCTGTAGGGTAGGGTGTCCCTGGCTATGGCAGAGGGGTTGGAACTGGCTGCTCCTTGTGGTCCCTTCCAACCCTGACTGATTCTATGGTTCTGTGATTCTATGACTCTAGCCTGCAGACAGGTTGCTTTACTGCATGATCTCATTTTCTGCTGTGCTCCTCATGGGAACAAAATTGTTCTTGTGTAAAATGTTGGTCAGCCTTGCTGTCTGCCAGGGGAAAAGAAAGACTAATTTCATTCCTTACCTAGGAGGCTTCAAAGACACTTACTGCTCTCTTGCATGAATTAAAAGCCTTGTTTAACAAGCTGTCAGCTACAACAACTCACTTTGCTTCATGGTGACCTTATGGCTTACAAAAGGCTGCAGGATGTGCTCTCTGGTTTCTGAAGCACACACATCACAGG
Source organism: Tricholaema leucomelas (assembly GCA_013400475.1). NCBI lineage: Eukaryota > Metazoa > Chordata > Aves > Piciformes > Lybiidae > Tricholaema lacrymosa > Tricholaema leucomelas. The sequence goes on from WAAF01013556.1 coordinate 24,323, forward strand.
ATCCCAGGATCACAGGATGTTAGGGGTTGGAAGGGACCCAAGGAGATCATTGAGTCATAGAATCATAGAATGGTTTAGGTTGGAAGGGACCTCAAGGATCATCCAGCTCCAACCCCCTGCCATAGGCAGGGACACCTCCCACTAGAGCAGGCTGCTCAAGGCCTCATCCAGCCTGGACTTAAAAGCCTCCAGAGAGGAAGCATCCACAACCTCCCTGGGCAACCTGTGCCAGTGTCTTACCACCCTCACTGTAAAGAACTTCCTCCTAACATCCAGTCTGAATCTCCCCTCTGCCAGCTTAAACCCATTCCCCCTCGTCCTGACATTACCAGACCTTGTCAATAGTCCCTCCCCAGCCTTCCTGTAGGCTCCCTTCAGATACTGGAAAGCCACTCTAAGGTCTCCTCGAAGCCTTCTCTTCTCCAGGCTGCAGAGCCCCAACTCTCTCAGCCTGTCCTCATAGCAGAGCTGCTGCAGCCCTCTGAGCATCTTCGTGGCTCTCCTCTGGACTGGCTCCAGCAGTTCCATGTCCTTCTTGTGTTGGGGGCTCCAGAACTGCACACAGTACTCCAGGTGGGGTCTGAGGAGAGCAGAGTAAAGGGGGAGAATCCCCTCCCTTGCCCTGCTGGCCACACTGCTCTTGCTGCAGCCCAGCACAGGGTTGCTGTCTGGGCTGCATGTGCACACTGCAGGCTCATGTTGAGCTTTTCATCACCCCAGACCCCCAGGTCCTTCTCCTCAGGGCTGCTCTCAGCCATTCCCCACCCAGCCTGGAGCTGTGCCTGCGATTGCACCGACCCAGGTGCAGGACCTTACACTTGTCCAATCCCCCTGCCAGAGCAGGACAATACTAACACAGATCACAGAGGAGCACATCCAGACAGGCCTTGAAAGCCTCCAGAAAAGGAGACTCCACAACCTCTCTGTGTCAGTGCTCTGGGACCCTTAGAGGAAAGAAGTTCCCCCTTGTGTTGAGCTGGAACCTCCTGTGCTGCAGCTTACACCCATTGCTGCTTGTCCTATCCCAGGGAGCAGGGAGCAGAGCCTGTCCCCCTCTCCTGACCCCCAGCCCTCAAAGAGTTATAAACATTGATCAAATCCCCTCTCAGTCTTCTCTTCTCCAGACTGAGCAGCCCCAGGTCCCTCAGCCTCTCCCCATCAGGCAGTGTTCCAGTCCCCTCATCATCCTCGTGGCCCTCTGCTGGACCCTCTCCAGCAGATCCCTGTCCCTCTTAAATATGACAGTTGCTAGGAAGAGATAAATTGGGCTAACACAGTGGTGTACAACTTTGAGGAAGAGCTTTGAATGTGAAACCCAAATAATGTTCTTCCATGTTTTCCAGTGTCAAGTCTTTTTCCTCTAATGTCTTATCAGGTAGTGCTCCATATATGCCCATCAATTTAGTTGTTTCAAGACCAAACATTGTCCTTCAATATGGAAAAGTCTTCCAAAGGACAACTTCCCCATTTCCTTCTCTTAGCCTGTCACTGTGCAACTTAGGCTGGCTCTGTTTTCCTACATCAGTCAGGCAAGATTACTTTATTTGAGAGCACCTGATAATCAGACCACCTTCCACTTTCCCCTCTCATTCTAAAAGGAAGAATAGAATCATAGAATCATAGAATCGACCAAGTTGGAAGAGACATCCAAGATCATCCAGGCCAACCTAGCACCCAGCCCTATCCAGTCAACCAGACCATGGCACTAAGTGCCTCATCCAGGCTTGGCTTCAACACCTCCAGGCACAGTGACTCCACCACCTCCCTGGGCAGCCCATTCCAATGCCAATCACTCTCTCTGCCAACAACTTCCTCCTAACATCCAGCCTAGACCTCCCCTGCCACAACTCCAGACTCTGTCCCCTTGTTCTGTTGCTGCTTGCCTGGCAGAAGAGACCAACCCCACCTGGCTACAGCCTCCCTTCAGGGAGCTGTAAACATGATTGGCTTTTGAAATATTTGATTTGATTGGGAATCTTTGATTTGGGAATATTTGATTGGGAAACTGGCTCTGTAAACTGGGAATCACAGAATCATAGAATCAAGCAGGTTGGAAGAGACCTCCAAGCTCATCCAGGCCAACCTAGCACCCAGCCCTGTCCAATCAACCAGACCATGGCACTAAGTGCCCCATCCAGGCTTTGCTTCAACACCTCCAGGGACAGTGACTCCACCACCTCCCTGGGCAGCCCATTCCAATGCCAATCACTCTCTCTGACAACAACTTCCTCCTAACATCCAGCCTAGACCTCCCCTGGCACAACTTGAGACTGTATTGGCTTGTGGAAGTGTGTCTGGCAGACAGGGACCTGGGGGTTATAATCAACAAGCAGCTGTAGATGAGCCAGCAGTGTGCCCAGCTGGCCAAGAAAGCCAGTGGTACCCTGGCTTGTATCAGAAATAGTGTGGCCAGCAGGAGTGGGGCAGTGATTGTCCTCCTGTACTCAGCATTAGTAAGGCTACATCTCAAGCAGCATGTTCAGTTTTGGGCACCTCAATACAAGAAAGACACAGAGGCACTGGAGGCAAAGAAGAGCAACTAAGCTGGTGAAGGGCCTAGAGAATAAGTCTTATGAAGAGTGACTGTTTTGTTTGAGGAAGAGGAGGCTGAGGAGAGACCTTATTGCCTTCTACCATCTTGAGTTTTGGGCTCCCCAGTAGAAGAGGGACAGGGATCTGCTGGAGAGAGTCCAAGCAGAGGGCCATGAGGATGATGAGGGGACTGGAACACTGCCTGATGAGGAGAGGCTGAGGGACCTGGAGCTGTTTAGTCTGGAGAAGAGGAGATTGAGAGGGGATTTGATCAATGTTTATAAACATCTGAGAGACAGGATGGGGGACACAGGCTCTGCTCACTGCTCCCTGGGATAGGACAAGCAGCAATGGATGGAAGCTGCAGCACAGGAGGCTCCAGCTCAACACAAGGGGGAACTTCTTTCCTGTAAAGGTCCCAGAGCACTGGCACAGGCTCCCAGAGAGGTTGTGGAGTCTCCTTCTCTGGAGCCTTTCAAGGCCTGTATGGATGTGTTCCTGTGTGCCCTGAGCTAGATTGTGTGGTCCTGCTCCGGCAGGAGGGTTGGACTGGATGATCTCCTTGGGTCCCATCCAACCACTAACACCCTGTGAGGCTGTGAAGTACCTGAAAGGACAATACAGAGAGTTAGGTGCTGGTCTCTTCTCATAGGTAATATTGATAGAACTGGAGAGAATGGCCTCAAGCTGCAGCAGGGTAGGTTTAGGCTGGAGAATAGGAGAAAAAATGTTGCTGACAGAGAGTCAGGCTCTGGAACACACTGCCCAGGGAGGTGGCTGTGTCAGCATCCCTGGATGTTTAAAGGCCATTTAGATGTGACACTTAGCGATATGGTTTAGTGGTGAACCTGGCAGAGTTGGTTGGACCTGATGATCTTAAGGGTCTTTTCCAACCTGAGTGATTCTATGAGTCTATGACTTCCAATAGGAAGAATCTCCTGCTAAGGATGATGAATCTACTGATTTTCCACTATTAGAATCATGGAATCAACCAGGTTGGAAGAGACCTCCAAGATCATCCTGTCCAACCTAGCACCCAGCCCTATCCAATCAACTAGACCATGGCACAAGGTCTCTCTCACTGCATCTAAGAGATGAGTGCACCAAGAGTTAAATCTCAGTCCTTTCCCCTGGAAGGAGGAGATAACTCTGTTGGACTTTCCTGTTTTGCCTTGACAGAGACATTGCTTGAAATATTCCAGCTGACAGCTGAAATGCTACAGCCAAATTTATGGGCAAGGCAGGCTGTATCATGCAGCCTGAGATGAAACTGTGCAGGCAGAGCAGCAGGGCAAGGGGTAGCCTCTGCACGCTGATAGAGGAGGCAATGGTGATGCCTGAGAGGTCATGGGTGGCATTTTGCATTGCTTCAAGGCTGAGGCTTCTGTGGTATTTGTACCTTGAGGTCACCTGTAAGGAGAAGCATTGCACAATTACATCACCAGCAGAACACTCATTAAACCAAAGGTGGTAGGGGAGAAGTTCTCCAGGGACTGTTCCTGCTGAACAGGACTGAAACTCCTTATTCTGAGAGAGTTTAACTTTGTTTGGCTCCAGGCCCTCAGGTAGATGTAAGCCTAAGGACCAAAATAAGCACTGCTGGATTCTGAGTGAGGTGTGTCCAGTGGCAGATGTGCCCTGAGTTTTCAGCAGGGTAAACAGCAGATGGTGATGTCTTCCAGCATCTCTTCTCTTAAGGAGTGAAGACCAGATTCCCATTTAAGCACTGGAAAACTCAACATGCTTCCCTGTCCTGCAGAGCAGCTCTAAGGCAGAGATGGTGGTCTCTGAATGAAGGGACTCAAGCCCTCATCCAGGATGGTCTCACTACCACTCTTGTTCAACCTCTTTGTGGGTGCCATGGGCAGAGGCACTGAGTGCAGTCTCAGCAGGTTTGCTGCCCACACCAAGTTGTGTGGTGCAGCAGCCAGGCTGGAGGGCAGGGATCCATCCAGAGGGAGCTGCACAGGCTGCAGAGGTGGGCACAAGCCAAGCTCAGGAGGTTCAACAAGACCAAGGGCAGTGTCCTGCAGCTGGGTTGGGATAATACAAGCAGAAATGCAGGCTGGGCAGTGAGTGGCTGGAGAGCAGCCCTGAGGAGAGGGACTTGGGGGTGCTGCTGGACAAGAAGTTCAAGAGGAGCCAGCAGTGTGCACTTGCAGCCCAGAGAGCAACCAGAGCCTGGGCTGCAGCAGCAGAAGTGTGGCCAGCAGGGCCAGGGAGGGGATTCTGCCCCTCTGCTCTGCTCTGCTGAGACCCCACCTGGAGTACTGCATCCAGTTCTGGAGCCCCTGGGACAAGAGGGCTGTGGAGATGCTGGAGTGTGTCCAGAAAAGGGACACATCTCTACATGCAGGGAAACAGGGGGACACAGTCTCAAGTTGTGCCAGGGGAGGTCTAGGCTGGATGTTAGGAGGAAGTTGTTGGCAGAGAGAGTGATTGGCATTGGAATGGGCTGCCCAGGGAGGTGGTGGAGTTGCCATCCCTGGAGGTGTTCAAACAAAGCCTGGCTGTGGCACTTAATGCCATGGTCTGGTTGATTGTCTAGGGCTGGGTGCTAGGTTGGCCTGGATGAGCTTGGAGGTCTCTTCCAACCTGCTTGATTCTATGAAATCTATTGGCATTGGAATGGGCTGCCCAGGGAGGTGGTGGAGTTGTTGTTGCTGGAGGTGGTGTCGCTGGACCTGTTGAAGCCAAGCCTGGCTGAAACACTTAGTGCCATGGTCTAGTTGAATGCCTAGGGCTGGGTGCTAGGTTGGACTGGATGAACTTGGAGGTCTCTTCCAACCTGCTTGGTTCTATGATTCTATGTCTCTGCTTCCTATGAGGGTTAAAGGTTTAAAAGTCCCTTCCAACCCAATGCATTCTCTGATTCCATGAAATACTTAATGACAACCATTCTGTCAGTAGCTCCCAGGAGCATTTGCAGTGCTCCAGATGCAGATCACTGTCAGTGCCTGGGCTTGCATTATGTTTTACATCTCTCCCCCAACCATACTTGATTTCCCCTCTTTAAGGGAAACCAAGAGAGCTCCAAGGCAGTGAGAGTTGCCTAACGGCGCTGCTGACAACCCCCCGCAGCCATACCCTCGGTGGCTGTGAGGAAGCCTTGCTGAGCTGTAAGCTGCTTTGCTCTGTCTGTGCAGATAGTTGCAGCCATCATGGCCATCACTGGCATCGTCATGATGGCCTATGCAGACGGCTTCCAGGGCGATTCCATCATCGGGGTAGCCTACGCCGTTGGATCAGCCTCTACGTCTGCGCTCTATAAGGTAGGTCTGAGCTCTTCCTTGCTGTTCTTCTTGGACATCTGGTGTTAAAAAATGCAGCAGTACAAAAGTTGACTCATTGGACAATAAAAATGGCTTGGTTTTATTTATCCCTCCTGTATGATTGGCTGTTGTGACCAGGCCATGTCACCCCGTCAGGAAATCTGCTGTGATGGTAATTAGTTGTTAGCTGCCAAATGCTCAGAAGCACTTTGCTTTAGGAGCCCTTGATGAAGTTTGCATTGCCACCATGTGAGGAGTTTAGGGTCATGTTTTAATCATTTCCTGCCACCAGATTTTGTAACACTGCCAGGCAAGCAGCAAGAGAACAAGGAGACAGAGGCTCAAGTTGTGGCAGGGGAGGTGTAGGCTGGATGTTAGGAGGAAGTTGTTGGCAGAGAGAGGGATTGGCATTGGAATGGGCTGCCCAGAAGGACAATCACAGAATCACAGAATCACAGAACATTAGAGGTTGGAAGGGACCTCTAGAGGTTATCAAGTCCAACCTCCCTGCCAAAGCAGGATCCCCTAAGGTAGTCTGCACAAGGGAGGTTATTCTGCCTCTGTACTCAGCACTGCTCAGGCGACACCTGGAGTGCTGTGTCCAGTTCTGGGCTCCTCAACTCAAGAGAGATGTTAAGGTGCTGGAAGGTGTCCAGAGAAGGGCAGCAAGGCTGGGGAGGGGCCTGGAACACAAACCCTATGAGGAGAGGCTGAGGGAGCTGGGGGTGTGCAGCCTGCAGAAGAGGAGGCTCAGGGNTCCAACCTGGTTGGTTCTACAATTCTATCACTGTTCTGACAGAAAGTGCTGTAGGCAGCAGGGAGAAGATGCTGGATGTGGGTAGAGCTTTTCCTGAGTGGGGACAAATGAGCAGCTCATCCCTGGCCCACACTGCAGCTCTCTTGTGTATTCTGTGCTTGTGCTGGACTTGGAGCCCCTGCGTGTGCCTAGTGCAGGTGATGCATTGAGATACACAGAGCTTTGTCCCCTGCTTCAAAGCAGTGGCTGCTCTTGAAGGTGAGAAATGAAGAAGGCAGGGATGTGGCTGAGTTAGAAACAGGTTGGGCTGAATGTGGTTGTGTTTATTGTCAGCTCAGGGAGGGTGAGGGCTGTGTGTAAAAGAGAAGAAATTCAGAATTACTCATAGTGGGATGAGAAGTTACCTCCCAGTCTGCTCTCGTTGAAGATAGAGCAGCTCACTGCATGGGGGTTGGACCCCATGACCTTTAAAGGTCCCCTCCAACTCCAACCATTCTGATTTGTTCATGGAGCAAAGCTGGAGGTGGGGAAATTGAGACTGGATGTGAGGAGGAAGTTGTTCAGCACAAGAGTGGAGAGAGCCTGCAATGAGTTGCCCAGGGAGGTGGTTGAGGCCCCATGGCTGGAGGTGTTTAAGGCCAGGCTGGCTGAGGCTGTGGGCAGCCTGCTCTAGGGTAGGGTGTCCCTGGGCATGGCAGGGGGGTTGGAACTGGCTGACCCTTGTGGTCCCTTCCAACCCTGACTGATTCTATGGTTCTGTGATTCTGTTATTCTGTGATTCTGTGGTTCTGTGATTCTGTGGTTCTGCTTGATCTTAAATGACAAGTGCATGAATTCAGGCTCATGTAGGACAAATCCTCTGTGAAGCTTGTGCTGCCTGTGAAGCTTGTGCTGCCTGTGAATCTGAAAGAAGATGTCCCTCCAGGCTGGGTTTTCCTCTCACAGAAGGTTCATGCTGTGAAAGCCACTGGAATCCTCTCACAGACTCTAACAGTGCCAAGCACAGCCCAAATCCTGTGACTTCCTTGCATGTTGTCCTTGGGTTCTTTGTTACATTTGCTCCTCATGGCATTTTACAATAAGCCCTGTTGGACAGACACAAGGATGCCTGTGGCAGCAGTATCCTAGACCATGGCATCCCTGTGGCAGCAGTACCCTAGACCATGGCATCCCTGTGGCAGCAGTACCCTAGACCATGGTACCTCTGTGTCAGCAGTACCCTAGACCATGGCATCCCTGTGGCAGCAGTACCCTAGACCATGGCATCCCTGTGGCAGCAGTACCCTAGACCATGGCATCCCTGTCTGCGATAACATTCAGGAAAGGGCATAAACTTGGACCAAAGCTCCTCTTGCAAAACTCTTCTGTAGGAAAGGGCTGGGTTTTAGCACCCTCCCCTGTGCCCTGCTCCCCCCAGGGCAGGGAGGAGCACTCTGTGCAGGATGACCTTGTTTCCTATGACAAGCATGCATTTTGAACCCCTCCTCTCTCCTCTTCTGTACAGGTTTTGTTCAAAATGTTTCTTGGCAGTGCAAACTTCGGGGAAGCAGCACATTTTGTGTCTACACTGGGCTTCTTCAATTTAATCTTCATCTCTGTTACCCCAATCATACTGTATTTTACAAAGGTGGAGTACTGGTCCCCCTTCTCTGCTGTGCCCTGGGGCTACCTCTGTGGTGTTGCTGGCCTCTGGTTAGGTATGTGATGATAAATTTATCCTTTTTTCCAGCTCTTTTCCTTGCCATCAATACCAAATTAGCACCAGGCACAAACTGTTGTTCCCACACCCAGCCTCAGGCAGAAGAGCTCTCACATAGATGAAGGCTGATGAACAACTCCAGGAAGTGCTACAGGCTAGGGACAAAGTGGCTGGAGGGCAGCCAGGAAGAAAGGGACCTGGGGGTGCTGGTGGATAGTAGCTGAAGATGAGGCAGCAGTGCCCAGGTGGGCAGCAGAGCCAATGGCATCCTGGGCTGGCTCAGGAGCAGTGTGGCCAGCAGGACAAGGGAGGTTCTTCTGCCCCTGTACTCAGCACTGCTCAGGCCACACCTGGAGTGATGTGTCCAGTTCTGGGCTCCTCAATTCAAGAGAGATGTTGAGGTGCTGGAAGGTGTCCAGAGAAGGGCAGCAAGGCTGGGGAGGGGCCTGGAGCACAGCCCTGTGAGGAGAGGCTGAGGGAGCTGGGGGTGTGCAGCCTGCAGAAGAGGAGGCTCAGGGCAGAGCTCATTGCTGTCTGCAGCTACCTGAAGGGAGGCTGTAGCCAGGTGGGGTTGGGCTCTTCTCCCAGACAAGCAGCAACAGAACAAGGGGACACAGTCTCAAGTTGTGATGGGGAGGTCCAGGCTGGATGTTAGGAGGAAGTTGTTGTCAGAGAGTGATTGGCATTGGAATGGGCTGCCCAGGGAGGTGGTGGAGTTGCCATCCTTGGGTGTTGAAGCCAAGCCTGGCTGAGGCACTTAGTGCCATGGTCTGGTTGATTGGACAGGGCTGGGTGCTAGGTTGGCCTGGATGATGTTGGAGGTCCCTTCCACCCTGGTTGGTTCTATGATTCTATGATCACAGTGCAAACAGGTACTCCTTGAAAACACATTCCCATTGTTTAATAGGAAGCCTTAATAGTAACATGAATAGCAGAGAATAAAGATGAAGCTGTGATGCTAATTGTCCCTTCCTTGCCTTTGCATTCCTACTGTAGTTCCATTGTTAGTTCTGTTTCTGGCACAGCTTGATTGCTGTAGGTGCACTTTCAGAGGGCTGGTGTGTGTGAGGACCCACACTCTGTGGGGTGTGTGTGGACACCCACACTAAGACACCTTTCTGGGAGTGTTGCAGGACCCTGGGTAGAGCTCACCCAGCTTTGCCTCAGCCTCTGTAAAGGCTGTCACTCTTTCAGGATGTTTAGACGTGCTGAGGGACATGGTTCAGTGCTGGACTTGGCAGTGTTAGGTTAATGGTTGGACTTGATCTTAAATGTCTTTTCCAAGCTGAATGATTCTGTGATTCTCTTCTGCTCCAGGCTTCCCTCTGCCTTTCTGTGGTGCTCCCTCTTTCAGAGCCACAATTGCTGTTCTCTAGCCAGACAGAATATCTGCTGGATTCAGCCCAGGGCTGTTCTGATGACCACATATAATAACATCCCTTCCTTAGTAAAGTCTCTATTATTTCATAATTGAAGAGCTTTTTGTCTCCACTATATTAAGTGGAAGCAAAGAGGGTGCTTGGTACATATCCCATCAATGTAGATGTCCTGAGGCATGATCAGGCTGAGAGCTGAAGTACTCTGAGCATCTTCAAAGTGCTCTGGACAAAATTGCAGCTGCCTTATGAACACCTAAGGGACAAAAAAAAAAGTAGGGATGATTTCTCATCCAGCAACCTACCCAAGTGTATAATACCAGCCACAGGGGAACAAGCCTGTGGAGCAAAACAACTTGCTCTGTTTATTCAGGGGACTCATCAGTAGGACTGGGTGATGGACAATGAAGGAGGACCTGGCATCTTGCCACAGCATCAGCCTCTGTCTGCAAGAACTGGAGGTAGTCATGGTCTAGTTGATTGGACAGAGTGTGATAGGTTGGACTGGTTGATCTTGGAGGTCTCTTCCAACCTGGTTGATTCTATGATTCTAACCTGATTGATTCTATGATTCTAACCTGGTTGATTCTGTGATTCCAACCTGGTTGATTCTATGATTCTAACCTGGTTGATTCTATGATTCTAACCTGGTTGATTCTATGATTCTAACCTGGTTGATTCTATGATTCCAACCTGGTTGATGCTGTGATTCTAACCTGGTTGATTCTATGATTCCAACCTGGTTGATGCTGTGATTCTAACCTGGTTGATTCTATGATTCCAACCTGGTTGATTCTATGATTCTAACCTGGTTGATTCTATGATTCCAACCTGGTTGATTCTGTGATTCCAACCTGGTTGATTCTATGATTCTAACCTGGTTGATTCTATGATTCTAACCTGGTTGATTCTATGATTCCAACCTGGTTGATTCTATGATTCTAACCTGGTTGATTCTATGATTCCAACCTGGTTGATTCTATGATTCTAACCTGGTTGATTCTATGATTCTAACCTGGTTGATTCTATGATTCCAACCTGGTTGATTCTATGATTCTAACCTGGTTGATTCTATGATTCTAACCTGGTTGATTCTATGATTCCAACCTGGTTGATTCTATGATTCTAACCTGGTTGATTCTATGATTCTAACCTGGTTGATTCTATGATTCCAACCTGGTTGATGCTATGATTCTAACCTGGTTGATTCTATGATTCTAACCTGGTTGATTCTATGATTCTAACCTGGTTGATTCTATGATTCCAACCTGGTTGATGCTGTGATTCTAACCTGGTTGATTCTATGATTCCAACCTGATTGATTCTGTGATTCTAACCTGGTTGATTCTATGATTCCAACCTGGTTGATGCTGTGATTCTAACCTGGTTGATTCTATGATTCCAACCTGATTGATTCTGTGATTCTAACCTGGTTGATTCTATGATTCCAACCTGGTTGATGCTGTGATTCTAACCTGGTTGATTCTATGATTCCAACCTGATTGATTCTGTGATTCTATGAATGCTAAGAAAAGGAAGTTTTTTGTAGTTTGCATTTGGTCACTCCAGGAAATTGGATCTGCCTGGGAAAACCAAACCAAACCAACCCATAAATGAAAGGCATTGAAAGTTTGTCAGCTTTCATTTTGCCTTCAACGTGGCAGCAAGACCATGGCCTCACTCCTGTCTGCTTAGGTTATAGTTACCTTTATCAGCTAATGGTATTTGGTGCTATTTAGAGTATGATTTCCTGCTGCTATCAGCTTTGCTGTGTGATCTAACTAGAGGGATGTGCAGCCTCTCATGGGAAATACATTACTATGACAGGGACAACCCAGCCTCTAGTCAGGAGGGGCAGCTGGGATCACCTTCCTTCTGGTAGGAGGAGAAATGATGGATTATGGCAGCAAAACTAGGTCGTTGGTAGCAACAAGGAGAGGCTGAGGGAGCTGAGGGTGTGCAGCCTGCAGAAGAGGAGGCTCAGGGCAGAGCTCATTGCTGTCTGCAGCTACCTGAAGGGAGGCTGTAGCCAGGTGGGGTTGGTCTCTTCTGCCAGGCAAGCAGCAACAGAACAAGGGGACAGAGTCTGGAGTTGTGCCAGGGGAGGTCTATGCTGGATGTCAGGAGGAAGTTGTTGGCAGAGAGAGTGATTGGCATTGGAATGGGCTGCCCAGGGAGGTGGTGGAGTCACTGTGCCTGGGGGTGTTGAAGCCAAGCCTGGCTGAGGCACTTAGTGCCATGGTCTGGTTGATTGGACAGGGCTGGGTGCTAGGTTGGACTGGATGATGTTGGAGGTCTCTTCCAACTTGCTTGGTTCTATGATTCTGTGACTCTATGAACAAATTATATATGCATAGACCATACTTACAGGACCAAGGTGGAGAAGTCTCACTCCAGTGTATTTCCCCACAATCTTTAGCCACTTAGTGCCATGGTCTGGTTGATTGGACAGGGCTGGGTGCTAGGTTGGACTGGATGATGTTGGAGGTCTCTTCCAACTTGCTTGGTTCTATGATTCTGTGATTCTATGCATTGTTTTCTCTCCTAGCTTTCAACATTCTGGTTAACGTCGGTGTCATGCTTACATACCCCATCCTGATCTCTATTGGCACAGTGCTCAGTGTCCCTGGAAATGCAGGTACAAGTACCATGAAGGGGGTGGAAAAGATAAGCATGCATGAAACCCTTTGTCTGAATGTTGTCATGTATTTCAAACCCAGTCCAGCTCCCTGCAGCTTCCCTGGATGCTCCTGGATGGTGATGTTTCAGTTGGTGAAGACCTTAAGGTCTTATCTCTTTTTCTTGGGAGTAATGGGCTATGTTCATGCCATGTAGAGAAAGGAGGGCAGGCTGATCTTGGAGAAGAGAAGGCTTCAAGGAGACCTTATAGAGGCCTTCCAGTATCTGAAGGGGACCTACAGAAAGGCTGGGGAGGGACTACTGATGAGGTCTTGTAATGGCAGGACAAGGGGTAGTGGGTTTAAACTGGAAGAGGGAGGATTTAAACTAGATGGTAGGAAGAAGTTCTTTCCAGTGAGGGTGGTGAGACACTGGCACAGGTTGAGGGTGGTGAGACACTGGCACAGGTTGAGAGTGGTGATACACTGGCACAGGTTGAGGGTGGTGAGACACTGGCACAGGTTGAGGGTGGTGAGACACTGGCACAGGTTGCCCAGGGAGGTTGTGGAGCACAGGAGCACCAAACGTGATCAAAGATCACGTTCGGTGCTCCTGTGCTCCACAACCTCCCTGGAGTTGTTCAAGGCCAGGCTGGATGAGGCCTTGAGCAACCTGTTTCTAGTGGGAGGTGTCCCTGCCTATGGCAGGGGGTTGGAACTGGATGCTCCTTGAGGTCCCTTCCAACCTAAACCATTCTATGACCCTTAGGCAGCAACTCAGAGCTGGGGTTTGTCTTCATCCTGCTGCTGCAGTGGCTCAGCACTGTGCTGGTGACCTACCATGCAGCAGCAGAGCTGGAAGTGTATGTGAAAGTTTACTCCAGAGTCCTGTCTTCTTAAATAGCCTCATCTCTGCTCTTCCAGTCTCCTCCTTCAGCCCATTAGCCTTGCCACGTTCTAAGCATGTTCTCAAAGAAAGCAGGTCAGAGCTGCAAAACAGTCAGTACCTGTAAGAGGCTGCTGAAGGGCTCAGACGAGCTGGTGTTGCTGGTTGTGGAGTTTGGAGGCTGAGCCTGGGGGCATCGACTCCAGCTGTCTGACCTGAGTGCTGCTCTCCCCATCACTGCTCTGTGCAGCTGAAGGAAACATCCTGCTGATGCAACCTGCAGTAGACAAAGAGCTAGCACAAAGTACCTTCCTCTTTTGGAGCAGAAATGGAAATGCTGAGGCTTAGATCAGCCCTTCAAGGCTTCCTTGGAGCTTGTTTGAATGTGATGAGGAGATGTGGCACTTTGAGTACTGCAGTCCCAGGTCAAAGCTGTTCTTCAACTCAAGGAGCTTGGTCATTTGAGAGAGTTGTTCAGCCTGAACAACCCTAATGGCTGTAGCCAGGTGGGGGTTGATCTATTCTCCCAGGCAACCAGCAACAGAACAAGGGGACACAGCCTTGGGGGAAGTATAGGCTGGGTGTTAGGAGGAAGTTGTTGGCAGAGAGAGTGATTGGCATTGGAATGGGCTGCCCAGGGAGGTGGTGGAGTCACTGTCCCTGGAGGTGTTCAAGCAAAGTCTGGCTGAGGCACTTAGTGCCATGGTCTGGTTGATTGGCCAGGGCTGGGTGCTAGGTTGGACTGGATGAGCTTGGAGGTCTCTTCCAATCTGATTGATCCTATTCTATTCTATTCTATTCTATTCTATTCTACTCTATTCTATTCTAAGAGAAGGCTCCATGAAGACCTTATTGTGGCCTTTCAGTACTTAAAGGGGGCCTGGGAGAAAGATGAGGACAGAGTTTTTAGCAGGGACTGTTTTGACAGGACAGGGTGTGGTGGCTTTAAAATTGGGGAGATTTAGACTAGATGCAGGGACACAGGCCCAGGTTGCCCAGAGAGGTGGTGGATGCCTCATTCCTGGAAGCATTCCAGGTCAGGTTGTTTGGGGCTCTGAGCAACCTGCTGTAGCTGCAGATGTTTTTAGGAAGAAGTTCTTTACGTTGAGGGTGGTGAAACACTGGCACAGGTTGCCTAGGGAGGTGGTGGAGTCATTGTCCCTGGAGGTGTTGAAGAAAAGCCTGGCTGAGGCACTTAGTGCCATGGTCTGGTTGACTGGATAGGGCTGGGTGCTAGGTTGGCCTGGATGATCTTGGAGGTCTCTTCCAACCTGGTTGATTCTATGATTCTATGATATGATTCTCCGACCTTTAAAGGTCCTTTCCAACCCAATCCACTGTATGATTGAGAGTGATGGGGGCCAGAGTCAGAGCCAGAGTGCAGCATGCAGATAATTGAGACCTGCCAGGCTGGCTTGGTGCTAGAGATCATCCTGCCACACTTTTCTGGGCTCCTCAATTCAAGAGAGATGTTGAGGTGCTGGAAGGTGTCCAGAGAAGGGCAGCAAGGCTGGGGAGGGGCCTGGAGCACAGCCCTGTGAGGAGAGGCTGAGGGAGCTGGGGGTGTGCAGCCTGCAGAAGAGGAGGCTCAGGGCAGAGCTCATTGCTGTCTGCAGCTACCTGAAGGGAGGCTGTAGCCAGGTGGGGTTGGGCTCTTCTGCCAGGCAACCAGCAACAGAAGGTGACACAGTCTCAAGTTGTGCCAAGGGAGGTCTAGGCTGGATGTTAGGAGGAAGTTGTTGTCAGAGAGAGTGATTGGCATTGGAATGGGCTGCCCAGGGAGGTGGTGGAGTCACCATCCCTGGAAGTGTTCAAGAGGAGACTGGATGGGGCACTTAGTGCCATGGTCTGGTTGTTTGGACAGGGCTGGGTGCTAGGTTGGGCTGGATGCTCTTGGAGCTCTCTTCCAACCTGGTTGACTCTATTGCATTCTTTTAACGCCGTCGTTGATTTCTCCTTCACAGCTGTGGATCTGTTGAAGCACAAAATGATCTTCAGCGTAGTGAGGCTGGGAGCCACCATCATCATTTGCATCGGGTTTCTGCTGATGCTGCTCCCTGAGGAGTGGGATGAAATAACACTGAGGTTCATCAACAGCCTGAAGGAGAAGAAGAGTGAGGATCACGCCGACGATATCACAGACACCAGCGTGCACACCAGAAGCAGAAGCAGAGCTAATGGGACAGTGTCTATACCACTAGCTTAGGGGGCTGGTGGAGGACTTGATCTGCACACAGATGTATATTCTGTGAATATAGCTTCAATCTCCTCACTCCCTGTATGCTTAAAGCCAACATTTACTCTGAACTGGAGGTGAACTGTAAGAGAAGAGAAATATGTCTATTATAAACGTTTACATTTATACATTTATCAAGGAAGGGATGTAAATAGCTGCAATAAAATGTTTTGTAGTTAAAGAACAACTCCATGTAAGCTCCTGCCTTAATCAGCTGGGGAGGGGTTAAACTAGAAGTCAAATCTACACTGTTTATCTCCTGGTCAAAAGAAAGATACTGTGTCCAGTTCTGGGCTCCTCAAGTCAAGAGAAATGTTGAGGTGCTTGAAGGTGTCCAGAGAAGGGCAGCAAGGCTGGGGAGGGGCCTGGAGCACAGCCCTGTGAGGAGAGGCTGAGGGAGCTGGGGGTGTGCAGCCTGCAGAAGAGGAGGCTCAGGGCAGAGCTCATTGCTGTCTGCAGCTCCCTGCAGGGAGGCTGTAGCCAGGTGGGGTTGGGCTCTGCTGCCAGGCAAGCAGCAACAGAACAAGGGGACACAGCCTCAAGTTGTGCTGGGGGAGGTCTAGGCTGGATGTTAGGAGGAAGTTGTTGTCAGAGAGAGTGATTTGCATTGGAATGGGCTGCCCAGGGAGGTGGTGGAGTTGCTGTCCCTGGAGGTGTTGAATCAAAGCCTGGCTGGGGCACTTAGTGCCATGGTCTGGTTGATTGGACAGGGCTGGGTGCTAGGTTGGACTGGAAGAGCTTGGAGGTCTCTTCCAACCTGCTTGATTCTATGATTCTGTGATTCATCACAGGGCTGTGGAATTACAGCAGTAGAAACCAACCCAATCCACCACTCCCTTTACACGAAATCCAGAAGTGTAAGGTTTGGGTGCTCCCAGATGGGCTTTTTAAAGCCTTTTCTTAACATCTGAGATGTTCTCAGCTCCCTGTCTGTGCTTTTGAGAGGAGCTACACCATAAAAAACACTCTGAATTCTATCAAAGGGGAGATACTGATGGGATGAAGCAGCTGAGAGCAAATAGCATATGGCATCTTGGGCACCACCCCAAGTCCATTTTGGAGCTGATGTATTCATTTACATGACTAGATAGTTTTAGAGATGTGTTTGACTGAGTTTTTCAGCTCCTGCCAAACTGAACACATGGGAAAAGCAAACATTTTGGTTTAGTATGCATTGATGAGTATGCTTTGGCCAGCAGCCTCGTGGCAGCATCTTTCAGGCCCATCTTCAAGGAGCCTCTCTGAGTATTCAGCAAGGAAAACTGTGAAATCCCAGGCTGTGAGTCAGTTTTCCCCTGCTTGAGACATTTCATGGCCAGGGGCATAGTGTGTTACTGTGCAAGCCTGCAAGCAGCCTCTGTGCACATCCCATCCCCAGGGACCAGCTATCACCCTGGCAATTGTACAGAGAGAAGAGGCACATAGTTCTGAGCCCAGCAGCCACCTTCTGCATCTCATCAGGCTCATCAGACACCATCTAACCCAGCCCAAGCCTTGTGCTAGGAGTGAGCAATCCCCCCATATGGAGCAAACAGTGTTGAAGGTTGAAACAAGACTGCAGGAGGCTTTCACCTATGCCACTGCTTTGCTCTGGGTGGGCTGGAATGATATGCTCCTGCATCCATAGGCTGGATGTTAGGAGGAAGCTGTTGGCAGAGAGAGTGATTGGCATTGGAATGGGCTGCCCAGGGAGGTGGTGGAGTCACTGTCCCTGGAGGTGTTGAAGCCTGGCTGAGGCACTTAGTGCCATGGTCTGGTTGATTGGACAGGGCTGGTTGATAGGTTGGATTGGATGAGCTTGGAGGTCTCTTCCAGCATGCTTGATTCTATGATTCTATGATCAGGCCTGGGCAACATCCACTGCTCTAGCCACAAGTGCTCTAGGTCCCCAGAGGCACGCAGGTACCTAACCCCTTGGTTGCATTACAACCAGATGCTTCCTGGGGGTGTTCATCCCACTCAGTAATTCCTTACAGCTGCCCCATCCCCCCCCTGCCCACCCTGCACTTTGTCTTCCTCATTAAGTGAGGAAGGTAGCTGTATGCTCTAGAGCTCAGCTCAGCCTTTCAGCTAGAGGAAAGCCATTAAGGCCAAGAAATCAGCCAATAAATGGAGGCTGTTGTGGTGATCCATCAGAGGAATACAAACCCATAATCACACCCATCAGGTGACCACGGAGATGTGGTTACTTCTGACACTGTGGGCACCTCTGATGAGCCCTTCTACCACCTCTAGCAACGTGAAGGTTTTCAATCCAAGTGCACCACCTCCTTTGCACCCCTGGGAAAGAGCTGGTTTTGATGTGGCAGCTGCCTTCTCTGAGCCTCCTTCACGTCAGAGCTTGGCTCTCTGGAAGGAAAACAAAACGTGCTCTGCATAACCCACCTCCAGCAGCACCTCTCCAGAGGGCTCACCCACCCTGCACTGCAGACACTGTTATCAGCACCACCAGTATCTGCACCCCGGGCTGGGACAAGATGAACATGCCCTGTTGATGCAAGTGACAAGCAGCAGAGGGGGGAACAAGCTGTGTTGCTTGGCTCGACAGATGTGCAGAAACAGGATCTGATGTATATCCCAGCCGGAGAGACAGCGCTGGGCTTCCTCTCTCTGCTGCTCTTTCTTCTGCTATCACCAGCTCAGCCTGCAAGCATAACAAATGCCAGAGAGTCTCTTTGCATCATTAGGGTTCCTCCTTGCTTTAATCACCAAGGATTTGCATAAGGTCCAGGCATTATTTTGGCAAAGATTCATGCCACAACCCTGGCTGAGGGAGCCTGGAGAAGAGGAGGCTCAGGGCAGACCTCATTGATGGCTACAACTACCTGAAGGGAGGCTGTAGACAGGTGGGGTTGAATAGAATAGAATAGAATAGAATAGAATAGAATAGAAT
>WAAF01013559.1:0-15209 GCA_013400475.1 Tricholaema leucomelas
TAAACAACCCCAGCTCCCTCAGCCTCTCTCAAATATAATAAAAAGCAAAAGCTGAATTTGATGTCCTGGAGGGGAAGAGGAAACCCAAAAAGAACAGATTAATCCACAATCTCCAAGCAGTGTCAAAAGTTACTCAGAGAGCAAATGGCACAGCACTGATTTTAAAGACAAAAACTATCCAAAGCCCCAGTTTAAAGGCCACCACAACAGAGTAGCATCACAACAAAAATCCAGTACCTTCTGACTGAAACATGGGGAGCTGCATCTACCTTAAAATACCTTGAACTGCACTTTAACAGAATGCTTTGTTTGCCTGTGCTTCTCTTAAGCACACCATCTGCTTTTTTTTATTTGCCTCTGTCACCCAGGGAAAAGCATCTCACCTTTTATGGACAAAATAAACATTTCATGTCCCAGATTCGGGGAGTGCTTGCACTGTTTGGAACAGAATACTCTTGCAGACCACATCAAATGACCAACAGGTATCCCCCTTCAGGTACAATCCATCCTTAATTCCCAGGACACTTTTCCAAGGGTGCTGGGACTCTCTTTGTCTAATCTGAATTTGTGTGTATGTCTGATGCCTGCTCACAAGATAATTCTGCAGCACTCAGTGACAGATGTGCCCACAACAGCAAATTCAACATAAACTGAATGCACTGGACTTGAAGGCAACTCAGCTTCCACACATACTTTGGAGGAATTTTAGAGCAATAGTAGGGCAAGGGAGGTTCTTCTGCTCCTGTACTCAGCACTGGTCAGGACACACCTTGAGTCCTGCATCCAGGTCTGGGCTCCTCAATTCAAGAGAGGTGTTGAGATGCTGGAAGGTGTCCAGAGAAGGGCAACAAAGCTGGTGAGGGGCCTGGAGCACAGCCCTGTGAGGAGAGGCTGAGGGAGCTGGGGGTGTGCAGCCTGCAGAAGAGGAGGCTCAGGGCAGAGCTCATTGCTGTCTACAACTCCCTGAAGGGAGGCTGTAGCCAGGTGGGGTTGGGCTCTTCTGCCAGGCAAGCAGCAACAGAAGAAGGGGACACAGTCTCAAGTTGTGGCACGGGAGGTCTAGGCTGGATGTTAGGAGGAAGTTCTTCACAGAGAGAGTGATTGGCATTGGAATGGGCTGCCCAGGGAGGTGGTGGAGTTGCCATCCCTGGAAGTGATCAAGCAAAGCCTGGAGAAGGCACTTAGTGCCATGGTCTGGTTGATTGTGTAGGGCTGGGTGATAGATTGGACTGGATGATCTTGGAGGTATCTTCCAACCTGGCTGATTCTATGATTCTGATTGAAAAAGACCAAGTCCAACCATTCTCTAACTCTACCAAGACTGGTGCTAAACCATGGCCCTCAGCACCTCTTTTAAATACTTCCAAGGATGGGGATTCAGCCACCTCCCAAGGGAGCCTGCTCCAGTGCTTGAGAGCCCTTTCAGTGAGAAATTTCTTCTAATATCCTATCCCATATTGCCAATCTGTACATTCCTACCAAAGAAAACCCAAACCAACCCTGTGTCCTACAGCTGGGAGATGAAAATCCTGTTCCTTCTTACTCTAAGGGAGGAAGCAGCTCCCCTGTAACAAGTTGGAAGGGTCTTTGTTGATCTGGCCACTGTTCTTCCCCAGACCAAACAAGAGCTCAGCATTGCCATTCACAACTGTTCCTTTACTCCACAGTCCTTCACATCAACAGTAAGAAACTGGGCTCAAGCTCTTCAAGTGATAACTAATGCCAAAATCTTACTTGCCTTTCTAAAGACTGTCCTTTTCATTACTGATTTACTTCAGTGGAGGGTAAAAAGCAGAACTTGTAAAGCACTGACACACACTTTAGTCTCACTTTAGCTGTTATTAACAATTACCACCAACAAGAAAGCTGCCAAAGTGCTGATCCTTTGCTGCTTGTTCTCCACTAAATGCAGCACTAAAACCTAAGCTGATTAAATTCAATTACTACCCACTCCTCTTTCATTTTCCCCTTATAACATCTGCTTTTCTTCACAAGTCCATATTCCACAGCTGCATATAAATCATTCTAACTTTTATAGCTTGATCTCTATTTTGTCCCAAGCCATTAAATTCTAGATTAACCATGATATTCCAAAAGCCAAGAGAAACATCCCTGAGATTTGTAAATGCTACACTCCTAAGATTTGTGAGAGGGGAAGGAAGTGGTGACCTCCTAGCATTTCCTGTGGACTCCATCATTTATTACAGAAGGCTTAGGGTAATGCTGACAGAGTCAGGCAGCCTACATGCCCTTCCTCTGAAGCAGACCTTATAACTTGCTTCTAGAGCTACACAAGTCAGTGAGACCAGAACTGGGCTAAGAAGAGAAAAATCTCTTCTTTAAGACTTTTCCCTTGTGTTTTCTTGCTCTCTTCTGACGTGTTCATCACTTGAAAGCAGAATGAGAGGAGGAGGGCAGAGCTGACTTACTTAATCACATATGCTCCTAACTTGATGATGCTGCTCTAAACAATTGGATTACCCAAATGGCCTACCCAAAACTACCTGAGATGTTGCTAGAAAAATCCTTTAGGCTTTGTACCCAAAACTACCTGAGATGTTGCTAGAAAAATCCTTTAGGCTTTGTACCCAAAACTACCTGAGATGTTGCTAGAAAAATCCTTTGGGATTTGTACCCAAAGCTACCTGAGATGTTGCTAGAAAAATCCTTTGGGATTTGTACCCAAAGCTACCTGAGATGTTGCTAGAAAAATCCTTTGGGATTTGTACCCAAAGCTACCTGAGATGTTGCTAGAAAAATCCTTTAGGCTTTGTACCCAAACTACCTGAGATGAAAGAGTTGGGGCTGTTGCATCTGCAGAAGAGGAGGCTCCCAGGTGACCTTCTTGTGGCCTTCCAGGATCTGAAGGGGGCCTACAGAAAAGCTGGGGAGGGACTTTTTAGGTTCTCAGGGAGTGACAGGACTGGGGGGAATGGAGCAAAGCTGGAGGTGGAGAGATTCAGCCTGGATGTGAGGAGGAAGTTGTTGAGCATGGGTGTGGTGAGAGGCTGGAATGGGTTGCCCAGGGAGGTGGTTTAGGCCCCATCCCTGGAGATGTTTAAGGCCAGGCTGGCTGAGGCTGTGGCCAGCCTGCTCTAGGGTAGGGTGTCCCTGCCCACGGCAGGGGGGTTGCAACTAGATGATCTTTGTGGTTCCTTCCAACCCTGACTGATTCTATGATTCTATCAAATGTATCAATCCTCAATTACAGAAAGATTTGATTACTTCAGTAGTCACTGAAGGGCTGAAGTGACAACTCTGGAGATGGATATACCCTGCTACAGGCCAAGATGCAAGAGCACAAGCAACAACAGTGCAGCAGAACATACCCTCCCGTGCCCCAGTTCATCCAGACCTCCAGCAGCACCCACACAGGTGGCTTTTTGGGCACCCTGGAGCACCCAATGAATCCATCCAACTAAGGTGACCAAGAAAAGATTCAGACACTTGCACATGAAATAATCACCTCTCCCACACAAAGGCTCTACACAGTAAGCCCTCTTTGCAACAACATGCAGGAGAACAAAACAGATGCCAGGTCTGCCCCACATCCCCTCTCCTAGTCCTGCCCAGAGGCTTTGCACAGACCAAAGAACCATCCCATCACCAAGGAGCCAAGCTAACCTCCCAGCATCAAGAACTTCATCCAAGAAGATCACTCCAGTGATCCCCCAGCTTAATAGATTTAACAGGAGATCCAAAACTTGCTTGTCAGATAGATGAGATCTTTCATAATTACACACACTGAGTGCAGCATATAAACTGCTCTCTGCATAACAATCTGCTCTCTCCTGAGCACAGCAACAAAACTAACCAGATAGGGATGTGTTAAAATACAGATGCATGAAAAAAACAGGCTGAATTCCAACTGTCACTGTGAGTTAAACCCTTCCTTGGTAGGCTCCTCCTAGGTATCTCCACTGTAGTCTGTTCCTCTCACTGGTTTTCTTCATCATCTCTTGACAGCAGAGGGTCTTCAGGGTGGGGGCTGCTGCAAGCAATTCTAGGCATGTTTGTACAGTGATTTGTAAAATGAGGTCATGGTCTCAGGTGGGACTTTTATTTGCATTAGTGAAGTACTTCAGAAAGATAGAATTAAGACCAGAAGTTATTAAAGACCAAAATGATGTGGAACTGGGTGGGGAATGCTCATGAAGATGCTTTCTGGGCATTTTAACAGGATATAGGAATGTACTTTAAGACAAAATGTATGTCTTAAGGCAACTTCAGAATCTTCAATTGATAACTGAGGTGTGTATCATCAAGCTTAGAACCACCACTGACTGGCTGGTTCATATTATTTGAAGCACTCACAAGGTCTCCAAGATTACAGAAAGAAAATTTCCCCAGATGCACATCAATGGATGCCTAAAAATCCCAAAAGAGCAATCTGGCAGCTGATCACCACAAAGCAACAAAGTCTGCAGCATCAGGAGAATGAAATAAGCGAATGAAACTGGTAGATAGCAGCTGGACATGAGGCAGCAGTGTGCCCAGGTGGCCAGAAGAGCCAATGGCATCCTGGCCTGGATCAAGAACAGTGTGACCAGTAGCACAAGGGAGGTTCCACACATTCTGGGTTTTTCTGGGAGGAAAACTACATTAATTTTCTTCTCTGGGATCCAGTTTGGTTCCTTAGCAGTCAGACACAGCACACTTCCCCTACCTGTTAACTATCACAGGGGTTGGAATGCAGGCAGCAGGCACTTAGCCATTTTATTGAGTTGAAAATTGTGAATTTTGTAGCATTCTTGACATTTATCCAAGGGCTACCCACTGAAAATGGACTTAAGAAAGTCCTGAGGACATCTACCTACCATGCAATTGATGGCTCAGTTCTCAATTAGAAACAAGCTCTTACCTGTCAAGAAGAAGTTCCAGTACTTCCTTAGTAGAAGCAAATGCTTTGTATGTTGAGAGGAAGATACTGATGTAGGTAAAATCATTATCCCCAAAAGCTGTCAGAAGGTTCTCCACAAGCTTCTCCAGAGTTCCAGCTTTAATTGTTCTGATCTTGTATGTTTCAATCTGGCTGACAGTATGTTCTGAAGGTAACTGCTCCTCTTCTACCTACAGTGTTGAAGCAAAAGCAAGTTCCAAAAATCAGAGAGAGGCCAGAGCCCTGACACAGCTTTTACAATCAAACTAAATTCCACCCTTTCAAAGTCCACCTTCAGTTGCTGAACAATTCCCCCAGCTCCCTCAGCCTCTCCTCACAGGGCTGTGCTCCAGGCCCCTCACCAGCTTTCTTGCCCTTCTCCAGACACCTTCCAGCACCTCAACATCTCTCTTGAATTGAGGATCCCAGAACTGGACACAGCACTCAAGGTGTGGTCTGAGCAGTGCTGAGCACAGGGGCAGAAGAACCTCCCTTGTCCTGCTGGCCACACTGCTCCTGAGCCAGCCCAGGATGCCATTGGCTCTGCTGCCCACCTGGGCACACTGCTGCCTCATCTTCAGCTACTATCTACCAGCACCCCCAGGTGCTCTCAGCCACTCTGTCCCCAGCCTGTAGTGCTGCTTGGGGTTGTTTTGGCCAAAGTGTAGAACCCTGCACTTGGCCTTGTTCAATCTCATCCCATTGGCCTCTGCCCACCCATCCAGCCTGGCCAGGTCCCTCTGCAGGGCTCTCCTACCCTCCAACAGCTCCACACCTGCTCCTAGCTTGGTGTCATCTGCAAACTTACTGATGCTGGACTCAATCCCCTGGTCTAGATCATCAATAAAGACGCTGAACAGGACTGGGTCCAGCACTGATCCCTGGGGGACACCTCCAGTGACACAAGACTAAATAATGTAGTTTGTAATTTCATACTCTGGTTGAGCATATAGGAACTTGCAGTGCCTCCAGAAATTGTCTTACAGCTTACACTCAAGCTTCTTTCCCCGTATCAGCCTGGATGTTTCTGCAGCAGTCCTAGGTTGTGCTGGGGGGGGTCTAGGCTGAATGTTAGGAGGAAGTTGTTGGCAGAGAGAGTGATTGGCATTGGAATGGGCTGCCCAGGGAGGTGGTGGAGTCGCTGTCCCTGGAGGTATTGAAGCAAAGCCTGGCTGAGGCACTTAGTGCCATGGTCTGGTTGATTGGCCAGGGCTGGGTGCTAGGTTGGACTGGATGAGCTTGGATGATCTCTGATTGATTCTATGATTCTTGTGCTTATAGAAACTTAAAATAGGCTCAAGCCACTCCTTTATCGCAAGGAAAATGTGGGGGTTTTTTTTTGTTACTGGTGATATGTGATCATAGTGATTAAATAATCATTAGGCATGTCATGTAATTACAACTAAGGTCCACCTCTGGAGCACTTAACACAGGAAGGATGTTGACGCAAGGGAAGGGGTTCAGCGGAGTGCCACAAAGATGATCGGTGGGTTGGAACTCATCTCCATGAGGATAGGCTGAGGGAGCTGAGGTTGTTCAGCCTGGGGAAGAGAAGGCTCTGGGCAGACTTAGTAATGGCCTTGCAGTACCTGAAGAGGCCTACAAGAAGGCTGCAGAGGGATAAGGATAAGGAATCCTCACTGGATAAGGAATTGGCTGGATGGTGGCATGCAGAGAGTGGTGATCAATGGCACAATGTCCACCTGGCAACTGGTGCCAAGTGGTGTTCCTCAGGGGTCAGTGCTGGGACCAGTGCTCTGTAACATCTTTGTCAGTGATATGGACAGAGGAATTGAGTGCACCCTCAGCAAGTCTGCAGATGACACCAAGCTGTGTGGCACAGTTGACTTGCTGGAGAGCAGGGATGCCATCCAGAGGGACCTGGACAGGCTGGAGAGGTGGGCCCAGGCCAACCTCATGACATTTAACAAGGCCAAGTGTAAGGTCCTGCACCTGGGTCGGTGCAATCCCAGGCACAGATACAGGCTGGGTGGTGAATGGCTGAGAGCAGCCCTGAGGAGAAGGACCTGGGGGTCTGGGTTGACAAAAAGCTCAACATGAGCCTGCAGTGTGCACATGCAGCCCAGACAGCAACCCTGTGCTGGGCTGCAGCAAGAGCAGTGTGGGCAGCAGGGCAAGGGAGGGGATTCTCCCCCTTTACTCTGCTCTCCTCAGACCCCACCTGGAGTACTGTGTGCAGTTCTGGAGCCCCCAACACAAGAAGGACATGGAACTGCTGGAGCGGGTCCAGAGGAGAGCCACGAAGATGATCAGAGGGCTGCAGCAGCTCTGCTATGAGGACAGGCTGAGAGAGTTGGGGCTCTGCAGCCTGGAGAAGAGAAGGCTTCGAGGAGACCTTAGAGTGGCTTTCCAGTATCTGAAGGGAGCCTACAGGAAGGCTGGGGAGGGACTATTGACAAGGTCTGGTAATGTCAGGATGAGGGGGAATGGGTTTAAACTGGAAGAGGGGAGATTTAGACTGGATGTTAGGAGGAAGTTCTTTACAGTGAGGGTGGTGAGACACTGGCACAGGTTGCCCAGGGAGGTTGTGGATGCTTCCTCCCTGGAGGTGTTTAAGGCCAGGCTGGATGAGGCCTTGAGCAGCCTGCTCTAGTGGGAGGTGTCCCTGCCTATGGCAGGGGGTTGGAGCTGGATGATCCTTGAGGTCCCTTCCAACCTAAACCATTCTATGATTCTATGACTGTTTCCAAATGCCTGCAGTGATAGGATGAGGGGCAGTGGTTTGAAATTAGAGAAGATTTAGATTGAATGCTAGGAACAAGTTCTGCATCACAAGAGTGGTGGAAGAGGTTGCCAAAGGAGGTCGTTGAGGCCTCATCTGTGGAGATATTCAAGGTCAGGCACAACAAGGCTCTGAGTAACCTGATGTAGGGTAGGATACCCCTGCTGACTGCAAGAGGGTTGAAGTAGATGACCTTTGGAGGTCCCATCTGACCCAAACCATCCTATGATTCTATTCTGTGAGAAGAGCAAGCCTGTCACAGCACATTCCCATGTCTCTTATGTTAGGTCTGTTATGTTCCTTCCCTGAGCCATCCAACTTAAAAGGCTGAGAGATATTTCCTGTTAGATTGCTCTTTTTGATACTCTTTTTGTTTGTTATCCCAGTTTTAACACACATTTAACAAACATTTAGCCACAGAGAGAGTTCTGCACTATCATCTAAAATAATGACAGAATTCAGAGGAGTGTTTCTAGTTATTCTTAGGCATGCAGCAGGCTGCAAGCATTAAAAGCATATGTTCTTTAAAACCAGCACACACCCCCAGCAGCAAAGCCTGAATTTGTTGACAAATATTGTGCCAAACAGAAACTGTTCAGATTCACTTGAAATGTTAAAGAGCAGAGAAGATAAACTGAAATGTGGCAGTGCAGTGCATGTTTGCAAGATGACTTTGACACCTCCCTTGCAAAAAGTATCAGATCCAAACATGTTCATGACTCTGGGTTGTGTGTGGCAACTCAAAGTTGGTATTTTCAGGAAAGGAACCACAAGTGCTGATGCCACAGTTGTGGGTTGGCTTTCACATTGGATGGGTGGGCAGAGGCCAATGGGATGAGAATGAACAAGGCCAAGTGCAGGGTTCTACACTTCAGCTGCAACAACCCCAAGCAGCTCTACAGGCTGGGGACAGAGTGGCTGAGAGCAGCCAGGAGGAAAGGGACCTGGGGGTACTGGTAGAGAGCAGCTGAAGAGGAGGCAGCAGTGTGCCCAGGTGGGCAGCAGAGCCAATGGCATCCTAGGCTGGCTCAGGAACAGTATGGCCAGCAGGACAAGGGAGGTTCTTCTTCCCCTGTACTCAGCACTGGTCAGGGCACACCTTGAGTGCTGTGTCCAGTTCTGGGCTCCTCAATTCAAGAGAGATGTTGAGGTGCTGGAAGGTGTCCAGAGAAGGGCAACGAAGCTGCTGAGGGGCCTGGAGCACAGCCCTGGGAGGAGAGGCTGAGGGAGCTGGGGGTGTGCAGCCTGCAGAAGNTTTCTACTCCCATTATAATATATATATATATATACTGCCTTTTATAAGCAGGGAAGGCAAAGCACAGCCTCACTGCACCAAACCCCAGTGCTACCCCAGTGCAGCCCACAGGGAGGGGATGAGCTTACACCTCTGTAAACACTCAACCTTTTGTTACACAGATCTCATGGCTGTTTTAAAGGTGTATCATTTGTCATATACAATACACCTTCCAGTCAGATATCTGACACTACCATCACAGAAACACTTAATGTTGTTGGTACTATTTCTCTCTTCCATTTTAATTTTCCCTAAGGAAAATGTGCTTGGGATAAAAAAAGAGAGGAGGGGGGCAATACTGATGCCTTTTCAGTTTATCATTAAAATATGCTTTCAAAGCTTATCATTAAAATATGCTTTCAAAATAACCAGTTAGACACCACAGTGGTTTTCAAAGAGGGAAGAAAATCTTCCCTACTGCATTTAACTCTCAGTTTTCTACCCAGCAGATTGCCCCACTCATGCTGTACTGACTTATGGCCATATTCTACTTGGTGGGTGTGAAACCCTCTCACAGATACTGGATGTGACTCTGCATCAGATTTAGGCAGAATTTTGGTTCCAGGATTGATGCATGCACAACATTTTCCATCGATTGCAACACTGCCAACTTCCACAAGACACCATGTTGGGAGAACATTAAAAGAGAAAACACAGCAACCAACCAACCAACCAAACCCCCCCCAAACCCAAAGCCAAACAGAAAAGCAAAGCCTGAAAATCTAAACTCGAGTTTGTCAGCAAAGCATTGAACTGCTAAAAGTCATTTCAAGAGACTTTTAAGGGTTGTTATTTGTATTACGTTCGCAATTCTGCCTCCGAGTTGAAAAGGGAGAAAGGACTTGGCAGAGGAGCTCAATAAGAGACTTTTGGAGTAAGATGTTGTGGGCTGAGTTAGCATGCTAACAGGAAACTGCTCAGTCTGGATTTAATCAAGAGGCCATCTCTTCACTGACATAACCAGGCTACCCAAAGGCAGAGGAGGTTTCATGTTTGCTTTTGTCTTTCCTGCTTAAAGGAATATTCTATCCGCCGCTATTCGGAGATGTTCCTAAAGCTCTCTGCAAATTCGGACAGGGCAGGCAGCCTCAGCACCTCAGAGCTTCACTACAAGGCTAAAAATAATCAAACAGAGTGTTTTATTGTCTGGTTTATTTGTGGTTTGTTTTTTTTCATTAAGCAGCCTCACTTCAATTTTTTTCATGCAATGGATCATGGCCTTAGAATCCTACAACCAACCAGGTTGGAAGAGAGCTCCAAGCTCATCCAGTCTGACCTAGCACCCAGCCCTATGCAGTCAACCAGACCATGGCACTAAGTGCCTCAGCCAGGCTTTGCTTCAACACCTCCAGGGACAGTGACTCCACCACCTCCCTGGGCAGCCCATTCCAATGCCAATCACTCTCTCTGACAACAACTTCCTCCTAACATACAGCCTAGACCTCCCCCACCACAACTTCTGACTGTGTCCCCTTCTTCTGTTGCTGGTTGCCTGGGGGAAGAGCCCAACCCCACCTGGCTACAGCCTCCCTTCAGGTAGCTGCAGACAGTAATGAGGTCTGCCCTGAGCCTCCTCTTCTGCAGGCTGCACACCCCCAGCTCCCTCAGCCTCTCCTCACAGGGCTGTGCTCCAGGCCCCTCACCAGCTTTGTTGCCCTCCTGCGGACACCTTCCAGCACCTCAACATCTCTCTTGAATTGAGGAGCCCAGAACTGGACACAGCACTCAAGGTGTGCCCTGACCAGTGCTGAGTACAGGGGCAGAAGAACCTCCCTTGTCCTGCTGGCCACACTGTTCCTGATCCAGCCCAGGATGCCATTGGCTCTGCTGCCCACCTGGGCACTCTGCTGCCTCATCTTCAGCTACTCTCTACCAGCACCCGCAGGTCCCTCTCTGCCTGGCTGCTCTCAGCCACTCTGTCCTCAGCCTGCAGCACTGCTTGGGGTAGTTGTGGCCCAAGTGCAGAACCCTTGATAATCTGCAAGTGTAACCAAGGAGTAAATAAGATTCCTACCAGGCAGACAGCAGTTCTCAAAAGCAAACATTGAACAACTGACCTGAGGTACCTCCTTGCAGGGCCTCATCTTGGGAGGTTGTGTGGGTACTGAGCTAGACTCATTCTAACACCTTCACTAATCTTCTGCAATGCTGCAGCTTCAGAAGGTCTCATTCTAAGGCAATCATTTTACAGCTCATCAGCACCAAATGTGGACCCACACATACAGTACTTATTTAAACAAGGGAGGTCCAGGCTGAATGGAAAACGTGCAGGTTAAAAAGGTTCCTTCAAACACAAACTCACTCCAAAAGCAGCTGCAGATGCCCAGTACTGGAGGAGCTCTAACAGGGCTCCAAGCTGGTTACAATTAAGCCTCTGACCTTTCTATGCACAGCTTGGCTCCAGAAGCAACACACAATCTTTGTGAGTCATCCAGGCCTTGTTACAGTGCCAGAGAGCCACATGGACAATTGCAGGACAAGAAAAAGATACAAGTACCAGAACAATACTCAACAGGCCTCTTCTCTTTGCCACAGCTGCCAACCCAGGGGCTTGAACAAGCAGGTCCTAAATTGCAACCAGCTTGTCATAGAATCATAAAATCAACCACGTTGGAAGAGACCTCCAAGCTCATCCAGCCCAACCTAGCACCCAGCCCTATCCAGTCAACCAGACCATGGCACTAAGTGCCTCAGCCAGGCTTTGCTTCAACACCTCCAGGGACGGAGACTCCACCACCTCCCTGGGCAGCCCATTCCAATGCCAATCACTCTCTCTGCCAACAACTTCCTCCTGACATCCAGCCTAGACCTCCCCCACCACAACTTGAGACTCTGTCCCCTTCTTCTGTTGCTGCTTGCCTGGCAGAAGAGCCCAACCCCACCTGGCTACAGCCTCCCTTCAGGTAGCTGTAGACAGCAATGAGGTCTGCCCTGAGCCTCCTCCTCTGCAGGCTGCACACCCCCAGCTCCCTCAGCCTCTCCTCACAGGATGAGGCACTTAGTGCCATGGTCTAGTTGATTGGATAGGGCTGGGTGATAGGTTGGCCTGGATGATCTTGGAGGTCTCCTCCAACCTGGTCCATTCTATAATTCTATGATTTATCTTAGCAAGAGGGAGGAAAAACTGAAGGTAAAATAACAGTTCCAATTGTGAACAGTACAAAACTAGGCTGCTCCCCCACTAATGGCATACAGGGTTGTAGTATAGGCTGGATGTTAGGAGGAGGTTCTTAACAGAGAGAGCGACTGGCATTGGAATGGGCTGCCCAGGGAGGTGGTGGAGTTGCTGTCCATGGAGGTGTTGAAGCAAAGCCTGGCTGAGGCACTTAGTGCCATGGTCTGGTTGACAGGATAGGGCTGGGTGCTAGACTGGACTGGCTGATCTTGGACAAGGTCTCTTCCAATCTGGCTGATTCTATGGTTCTATGATACGATTCTATGATCTCCAAAATATCACTGGAAACAATCACTTTTTCCCCAAAACCCAGAGCTCTGCAGGATTTTTCCAATACAAATATTATTTGTTGAGATTCTGAAAGTGAGAAGTGTGGAATGAAATCAATGTAATTCTTCTTCATCAGACAGACTGGAAGATAAATACCAAAAGAAAACAACTGGGATGAACAAGAAAATGGAAGGAGACACCAATCAGTCCCCAGGCTTAGCCATTTCTAACATTTCCACTTTGCTAAGGACTTGTTTTAGTTAGAAATGCTGCTGAATCATTTTCAGGAGCTTTTTAACCAGTGGCTCTTGAACTCCATTTGTACTGATTTTGACAGATTTCTAAAAGCTTCTGACTTTCCTTGAATCTTACAGCTTTTCCAGATGGGGAATTTTCCACTTTACATGTTTTTATTAAGGAGGCAGACACCCTGTGCTGGAACAAAACTGCCTGAAGCACAGTAAGTTACCTCAAACTAAGACAGTGAAACTCAATAACGACTGTTTCATTTCACTGTTTGCCTGAAAAGGAATCAATTTTAGCTTTCTGAAAGAGGCTTTTCCTGATTTTGCCCTTATTTCCTTTTTTATTCCCACACACCAGCTCTCCAAACCTTTAATATCCACACTCATAGAATCATGCCACCTACCCTCATCTTTGGAGAGGGAAAAATGTAATACAGAAAACCATGGAATGATTAAGCTTCAAAAGCTCCACAAATATGAGCATCTCTAACACCACTATGGAATAAAACCATAGAATCAACCAGTTCGGAAGAGACTTCCAAGCTCATCCAGTCCAACTTAGCATTCAGCCCTGTCCAATTGACTAGACCATGGCACTAAGTGCCTCAGCCAGGCTTTGCTTGAACACCTCCAGGGATGGCAACTCCACCAGGTGTTGCCCATTTCAATGCCACTCACTCTGTGAAGAACTTCCTCCAGTGTCCAGTTCTGGGCTACTCAGTTCAAGAGGGATGTTGAGATATGATTCTATGATACTGGAAGGTGTCCAGAGAAGGGCAATGAAGCTGGTGAGGGGCCTGGAGCACAGCCCTGGGAGGAGAGGCTGAGGGAGCTGGGGGTGTGCAGCCTGCAGTAGAGGAGGCTCAGGGCAGACCTCAATGCTGCCTACAACTACCTGAAGGGAGGCTGTAGCCAGGTGGGGGTTGGTCTCTTCTCCCAGGCAAGCAGCAACAGAACAAGGGGCCACAGTCTCAAGTTGTGGCAGGGGAGGTCTAGGCTGGATGTTAGGAGGAAGTTGTTGGCAGAGAGAGTGATTGGCATTGGAATGGGCTGCCCAGGGAGGTGGTGGAGTTGGTGTCCCTGGAGGTGTTGAAGCAAAGCCTGGCTGAGGCACTTAGTGCCATGGTCTGGTTGATTGGCCAGGGCTGGGTGCTAGGTTGGACTGGCTGAGCTTGGAGGTCTCTTCCAACCTGGATGATTCTATGACTCCCCTCCCTCCACACCATGTCATCATTAAACCAAAAAGCACTAAAAATGGTACTTTTGCACTAACAATACCACACAAGAGTGCACATCAGAAAGAGTGGGGACTTAACTAAGCTCATCAAATGAAGCCAGAAGTATTTCAAGTGTCACTAAAGTAGACAGATCCCTGCTCCATGCTGTAATCAGTCCTTCAATGCTGGCAGTCTTTAGGAGCCTTAAATCTCATGCCCTTATCCTCCTCTCCACAGAGCTGTGAGCCTGGAATGTCAGCTCCTATGAGATAAGACTTAATCTGCAGCAGAACTTTGACTCCAGAAAACCATGGCTTGACAGGCAGGAGGATCTGGGTGGCAGACTCAAGCCAACGTGGATGCCTGCATAGGAGCAGCTGTTTTTATCATACAATGCACTTAGAAATAAAACCAATTACAGAGTCCTCCACTTTTCCTAACTCCTTTCTACTCATTTTAGATGCTGCTGAAAAATCAGAACTCTGCATCAAACTCAGAAGCCAAAATAACTTCGTGAGCTCTTTCCTACAGTTTGACAGCTAGGGGCATTCCTGGATTTCCACAGCTCCACCCTTCTCCTTTCCTTTCTTACCACATAAATAACCTTTTCTTGGCAGCAACCCAGACTTTCCAGGACCAATTAAATCCATGATCATTACACAAAAGGCATTCTCATTTTCTCCTCTCTTTAGAGCTCACAGTCTGGCTGGTATCTGTCTGAAGAGCTGGCAAATAATAACAAAAGATGTGGGTAAGATCTAGAGGTAGGGGTGAAAAAAAAAAGGGGGGGGGGGTGGAGAAAGAAAGCCTTTTACACAAATGCTGTTGCTCCCTTTGAACAGTTCCACTCATGCACCTTGCAGCTACTCAAATTACTCCAGGGGAATAAGAAACAAGAGGCATGTCAGGGTGCTGAGCTGTGTGTTCTCACACCTTCTGAACTTATGCAAATATCCACTCATTTGGGTATCAGTGAACTATGTGGGACTAGCTCCAAATGAATCAAAGCGAGAGTAAAGCAGCCTAATTTACACAGCACCTCTCACTGCCTGCAACTCAAGCAGCAAATGCATTAAGGAACTGAATCTTCAAAGAGGTCTGCATTAAAATGGCATTGTCCAGCTTTTGCAAACAGTGGAACTTATTCAGCCATGGCAACATAGAAATTCCTCCTCTGAATGTGACCCACTTCTTTGAAACGTCTGTGCAGCAGGGGAATGCAGCCACGTTACTCAGTCAGCAGCAAGGCCTCTGAGACATTCCCCATATCATAGAATCAAGCAGGTTGGAAGAGACCTCCAAGCTCAGCCAGTCCAACCTAGCACCCAGTCCTCCCCAATCAACCAGACCATGGCACTAAGTGCCTCAGCCAGGCTTTGCTTCAAC
>WAAF01013559.1:15441-45630 GCA_013400475.1 Tricholaema leucomelas
TCTGCCCTGAGCCTCCTCTTCTGCAGGCTGCACACCCCCAGCTCCCTCAGCCTCTCCTCACAGGGCTGTGCTCCAGGCCCCTCACCAGCTTCCTTGCCCTTCTCTGGACACCTTCCAGCACATCAACATCTCACTTGAGTTGAGGAGCCCAGAACTGGACACAGCACTCAAGGTGTGGCCTGACCAGTGCTGAGCACAGGGACAGAAGAACCTCCCTTGTCCTGCTGGCCACACTGCTCCTGAGCCAGCCCAGGATGCTGCCCACCTGGGCACACTGCTGCCTCCTCTTCAGCTGCTCTCTACCAGTACCCTCAGGTCCCTCTCTGCCTGGCTGCTCTCAGACACTCTGTCCCCAGCCTGTAGTGCTGCTTGGGGTTGTTGTGGCCAAAGTGCAGAACCCTGCACTTGGCCTTGTTCAATCTCATCCTACTGGAAGGTGTGGCCTGACCAGAGCTGAGTACAGCGAAATCAAAAGCCTTGTTCTTCAAGCCTTTGTATCTCTGTCCCAAGGCTCATCTCTTGCTCTCATCCACCTCAACACAATTATTGCTTAACCACAACTTCCATATTGTTTCCCCTCCCATCTCCCTAATTCCCTTTTATTGCTATATGAGCCTTGATTGTTTTAACACAAGGCTGCATATCACAGCACTATTTCCAGCATAGCTGAATTTTCATACTGCTCTGGTAACAGTCCAACAACACCAGCACTGCACAGA
Organism: Tricholaema leucomelas; assembly: GCA_013400475.1. Classification (NCBI taxonomy): domain Eukaryota; kingdom Metazoa; phylum Chordata; class Aves; order Piciformes; family Lybiidae; genus Tricholaema lacrymosa; species Tricholaema leucomelas. The sequence goes on from WAAF01013559.1 coordinate 16,161, forward strand.
GATATTCTCAATTATCACAGGATCACAGGCTCACAGGATATTAGGGGTTGGAAGGGACCCAAGGAGATCATCCAGTCCAACCTCCCTGCCACAGCAGCATCACACGATCTAGCACAGATCACAGAGGAACACATCCAAACAGGCCTTGAAAGACTCCAGAGAAGGAGACTCCACAACCTCTCTGGGCAGCCTGTTCCAGTGCTCTGGGACCCTTACAGGAAAGAAGTTCCCCCTTGTGTTGAGGTGGAACCTCCTGTGCTGCAGCTTACACCCATTGCTCCTTGTCCTATCCCAGGGAGCAGTGAGCAGAGCCTGTTCCCCCCTCCTGGCAGCCTTCAGATACTTAGAAACATTTATCAAATGCCCTCTAAGTCTTCTCATCTCCAGGCTAAACAGCCCCAGGTCCCTCAGCCTCTCATCATAAGCCATGTCCTCCAGTCCCCTCATCATCCTCTTAGCCCTCCACTGGACCCTCTCCAGCAGATCATCTTCAACTGGGGAGCCCAAAACTGAAGGCAGTATTCAAGATGAGGTCTCACCAGGGCAGAGCATCCTCAAATTTCTCCACTGCTTGGATGTTAAAGATGACCACAACTCTGTGCCTACCACAAGAAAGATCAGAGGGAACCTACAACACAAACTGCTTGTGAAATACTGCCCAGCAAAGCCATTTCACATGCTTCTGTCATGAAGAATGCCAACATAAAACATGCTGTCATTTCATAACCATCAAGCACAACAAAGAGAAGGGATGATCAATATTACCATTAACAGACTTAATAGGGCAAGAGGCACAAAAATCATAGGTTAACATGAAAAAAATGTTGACCATTCAGAAACATAAAAGATCATTTGGCTGCCCAGAGAGGTTGTGGAGTCTCCTGGGGGAGGCTGGACCCTTCCAACATCTACTACACTGTGATTCTGTTAATTTTGCACTGGTACCTATGCTGCTGGTAGCAGAAAGCTGCCTCTGAAAAGTCACACTATTTCCCTCCTCCCTTTCAAGAACTTGATTTAATTTCATTATGGAGCTCATCATCAGTAAGGAGAGACAAAGAGCATGCTGTAAGACACAGCAGGCCACACTGCTGAGCTCAAAATGGACTTAAGGGTGCCCCAAGTAAGAATTCTGTTGCATAATAGGAGCATGAATGCAAATTACATAACCCCAAATGGTTTTATTCATCCTGATTTGTTGGCTTTCCCTTCACACTGTAAAGCTAGCTCAAATAGTACACAGAAACTCATGTTACATGGACTCAGGAAATCAGTGTAAACTGCTACTGCACTGAGTGGAAACAAGGCAAGAATGAGAGATTTTAATAGTATAGAATCATTGAATCAATCAGGTTGGAAGAGAGCTCCAAGCTCATCCAGTCCAACCTAGCACCCAGCCCTATCCAATCAACCAGACCATGGCACTAAGTGCCTCAATCAGGCTTTTCTTGAACACCTCCAGGGACAGTGACTCCACCACCTCCCTGGGCAGCCCATTCCAATGCCAATCACTCTCTCTGACAACAACTTCCTCCTAACATCCAGCCTAGATCTCCCCCAACACAACTTGAGACTCTGTCCCCTTCTTCCATTGCTGCTTGCCTGGCAGAAGAGACCAACCCCACCTGGCTACAGCCTCCCTTCAGGTAGTTTTAGACAGCAATGAGGTCTGCCCTGAGCCTCCTCTTCTGCAGGCTGCACACCCCCAGCTCCCTCAGCCTCTCCTCCCAGGGCTGTGCTCCAGGCCCCTCACAAGCTTTGTCATCCTCCTCTGGACACCTTCCAGCACCTCAACATCTCTCTTGAATGGAGGAGCCTAGAACTGGACACAGCACTCAAGGTGTGTCCTGACCAGTGCTGAGTACAGGGGCAGAATAACCTCCCTGCTCCTGCTGGCCACACTGCTCCTGATCCAGGCCAGGATGCCATTGGCTCTCCTGCTCACCTGCCACACTGCTGCCTCATTTTCAACCTACTATCTACCAGTACCCCCAGGTCCCTTTCTTCCTCGCTGTTCTTAGCCACTCTATCCCCAGCCTAAGCCTATAGTATGGAGAGGTGGAAAACAAAGCCGTAGGTGGAAGAGGATGAAATGCAGTCTGACAGAGGGGAAAAACAGTAGGAGACTGAGGATTTTAAAGTAAACTGAAATTAGAATCATAGAATCAGTCAGGGTTGGAAGGGACCACAAGGATCATCTAGTTGCAACCCCCGTGCCACAAGCAGGAACACCCTACCCTAGATGAGGCTGACCACAGCCTGGTCAATGCCTCCCCATAGTGTGTTTGGATTTCATGAAATCACAGAATCACAAAAAAACCTTTGGGATCATCGAGTCCAACCTCTCACCCAACACCTCCAGCCATGGGGCCTCAACCACCTCCCTGGGCAACCCATTCCAGCCTCTCACCACTCTCATGCTCAACAACTTCCTCTGCACATCCAGTCTGAATGTCCCCACTTCTAGCTTTGCCCCATTCTCCCCCAGTCCTGTCACTCCCTGAGAGCCTAAAAAGTCCTTCCTCAGCTTTTTGGTAGGTCCCTTTCAGATCCTGGAAGGCCACAAGAAGGTTACTTAAAACAACTTAAAACACAAGGCACTTTAGTGGAAGAAAAAACCTCCAGGACCTATTATTATATGATTTAAGAGAACTACTGTGAGGAACCTCTAGAGCCAAGCTTCATTAGGCTTTGCTAGAAGAAAAGGGTCAGCAATAAGTAACCATTTTTATGACCACAGCATGAACATAGAACTAAACTGCATTACAAACTTCATTTTGATGGTTGTGCTTTTTAATACCCTTTGTTTGGAAATTAAGAAACCTTTCCAGGGTGGGGTCTGAGTAGAAAAAGCAGCAACAGCAAGCCAATGTTACCTAATATTAAGGATTAGCAGCTTGAACGTTTCTTCAAGTGCTGAAAGAGTCCAAAAGCAATCACCAGCTCAGGCCAAACTGCATTTTTACTGTATTATCTAGAGGTCACAGGGGATTCAATTATGGAATCTCTTGGATTCCTCTCTTGTACGCATAGAAGGAAAGGGAGTTTCTATCATAGAATGCTTTGGGTTGGAAAGGACCTTTTAAAGGCCCAGGCAAAGCTCCCTGCAGTCAGCAGTGACACAGAATCATAGAATCAACCAGGTTGGAAGAGACCTCCAAGCTCAGCCAGGCCAACCTAGCACCCAGCCCTATTCAGTCAACTGAAGTGCCTCATCCAGGCTTTGCTTCAACACCTCCAGGGACAGTGACTCCACCACCTCCCTGGGCAGCCCATTCCAATGCCAATCACTTTCTCTGACAACAACTTCCTCCTAACATCCAGCCTAGACCTCCCCCACCACAACTTCTGACTGTGTCCCCTTCTTCTGTTGCTGCTTGCCTGGCAGAAGAGCCCAACCCCACCTGGCTACAGCCTCCCTTCAGGTAGTTGTAGACAGCAATGAGCTCTGCCCTGAGCCTCCTCTTCTGCAGGCTGCACACCCCCAGATCCCTCAGCCTCTCCTCATAGGGTTTGTGTTCCAGGCCCCTCACCAGCTCATCTGGAGCTACAGCAGGTTGCTCAGAGCCCCAAACAACCTTGCCTGGAAGGTTTCATGGGAGAGTGCCTCACCACCTTCAGTGTCACAATTTACTTCCTTCTATCTAGTCTGAATCTCCCTTTTCACTCCTTGTCCTGTCACATACGGGGCCCTTATCCCCATCTATGTATGACTATGTGTGTGTCTTTATGTCAGAGAGTCATAGAATCAGGCAGGGTTGGAAGGGACCACAAGGATCAGCTAGTTCCAACTGCCCTGCCATGCCCAGGGACACCCTACCCTAGAGCAGGCTGCCCACAGCCTCAGCCAGCCTGGCCTTAAACACCTCCAGCCATGGAGCCTCAACCACCTCCTTGGGCAACCCATTCCAGCCTCTCACTGCTCTCATGCTCAACAACTTCCTCCTCATGGCCAGGCTGAATCTCCCCACCTCCAGCTTCGCTCTATTCCCCCCAGTCCTGTCACTCCCTGAGAGCCTAAAAAGTCCCTCCCCAGCTTTTCTGTAGGCCCCCGTCAGATCCTGGAAGGCCACAGAAGGTCACCTGGAGCCTCCTCTTCTGCAAATGCAACAGCCCCAACTCTTTCAGTCTGTCCTCATAGCAGAGCTGCTGCAGCCCTCTGAGCATCCTCCTGGCCCTTCTCTGGACATCTCCAGCATCTCCACATCCTTCTTGGAATGGGAGCTCCAGAGCTGGATGCAGTACTCCAGGTGGGGTCTCAGCAGAGTGGAGTAGAGGGAGAGAATCATCTCCCTCGACCTGCTGATGTTTGGAGGAGGCAGAGGCTGGCAGCTGGGGCAGGAGCAAAGCATTCAGCTCCATCCTCTTCCCACTGAGATAGGGCAGAGCTCAGAGTCGTCTTTGAAAGGAGTCAGGATGAGGCACTTGGTGCCATGGCTTAGTTAATTAGGTGTTGGGTGAGAAGTTTGACTCTGTGATCTTGAAGGTCTTTTGTGATTGTTTGATTCTGTGAAATCCAAACAGATTAGAGGGAAGCATTGGCCAGGCTCTGGCCAGCCTGCTCTAGGATAGGGTGCCACTGCCCATGGCAGGGGGGGTTGGAACTGGATGATCCTTCTGGTCCCTTCCAACCTTGACTGATTCTATGATTGAGGCAGAATGCAAAACAAATACAGCTCACAAGAGAGGGGGAGAAGAAAGAGAAAAAATGTCAGGCTGCAAGATAAAAAGAGAAGTTGTCTACCTTTACAGTTTGGTTTTGGGGGGGGGGAATTGTTTCATCACCCATCAGGAGTTAACAGCACACCTCTGTTCTTCTCTGTTCTGTCCTAACTTTGTGACCACCTGATGTTTTCTGAACAAAGCCACCGGTTTTGCATGAAGAACTTGAGCCTCATGGTTTAAGGAAGTGTGTAAGAGTTCATTCACATTTCATGTGCTGCTACAGGGAGCCAGCAGACCAAAAGCACAGCCAGAATCAATCTGAAGCACTCAATGGGAGGAATGCAAAAGCCTAAGATCTGAGGTCCAAATGAAATAGGTTATTGTTGCTTGTGAAACATTTCCAACAGCAGCACAATGGCTGCCGTGTCCAAACAGAAAGCACCAACCCTGCCCTGAAGGGTTACTCCTCCAAAAACACAACACAGAATAGAATCAACCAGGTTGGAGGAGACCTCCAAGATCATCCAGTCCAACCTAGCACCCAGCCCTATCCAGTCAACCAGACCATGGCACTAAGTGCCCCATCCAGGCTTTTCTTCAACACCTCCAGGGACAGTGACTCCACCACCAACCTGGGCAGCCCATTCCAATGGCAAATCACTCTCTCTGTGAAGTGCAGGTAGAGCCAGGGATAACAACAAAACAGGCACAGGTTTATCTTCAGAATCATTTTCTTGCTATATTAGCATCTAATATTACCACTGGCTTCCAAATGCAACTCAGGAGCACTCAGTTCACAGGCTGACAGGATATTAGGGGGTGGAAGGGACCCAAGAAGATCATCCAGTCCAACCCCCCTGCCACAGCAGGACAACACAATCTAGCACAGAGGAACACATCCAGTCAGGCCTTGAAAGTCTCCAGAGAAGGAGACTCCACAACCTCTCTGGACAGCCTGTGCCAGTGCTCTGGGACCCTTACAGGAAAGAAGTTCCCCCTTGTGTTGAGCTGGAACCTCCTGTGCTGCAGCTTACACCCACTGCTCCTTGTCCTATCCCAGGGAGCAGTGAGCAGAGCCTGTCCCCTGCCACTCCTGACCAGCCCTCAGGTGCTTATAAACATTGATTANGAAGTTGTGCTGGGGGAGGTCTAGACTGGCTGTTAGGAGGAAGTTGTTGGCAGAGAGAGTGATTGGCATTGGAATGGGCTGCACAGGGAGGTGGTGGAGTCGCTGCCCCTGGAGGTGTTCAAGCAAAGCCTGGCTGAGGCACTTAGTGCCATGGTCTGGTTGACTGGACAGGGCTGGGTGCTAGGTTGGACTGGCTGAGCTTAGAGGTCTTGAGTTTTGGTGTCTCCAGGATAGACACTGAGGATTCTCCAACAACTTCCTCCCAACATCCAGCTTAGACCTCCTCTGGCACAACTTGAGACTGTGTCCCCTTCTTCTGTTGCTGTTGCCTGGCAGAAGAGACCAACCCCACCTAGCTACAGCCTCCCTTCAGGTAGCTGTAGCCAGCCATGAGGTCTGCCCTGAGCCTCCTCTTCTCCAGGCTGAAACCGTCTCAATAGCAATGGCCACTCTGTAACAGAAACATGTAGTCTGCCTTGCACAAAGAGCCCCAGAGCAGCAGAACCAGCTGCTGAGTGGGAGAAAGGTTCATAAGGAGAAAGGCAGCTGTACAAAACAGCTGATGGGGTGGGAGGGGAAAAGAAAACATTCTTTTAAACTGCTTTCAGAACAAAAAGGTAGGAAAAAAACCCAACAGAATATAATACCTGGATCAGTTTGCAAAACCCTTTTAAATACCTACAGCTTATTAGGGCCATCATAGAATCATAGAATCATAGAATGGTTTAGGTTGGAAGGGACCTCAAGGATCATCCAGCTCCAACCCCCTGCCACAGGCAGGGACACCTCCCACTAGAGCAGCTTGCCCAAGGCCTCAATCATAGCCTGGTGGCACTGTTGCTTGCTACAGTCTGCAAGCTGTCTGGTGGTGACCCACCACAACACAGCCCCCCATCCCATGGGAGAGGCACTCCTCCAAGCGCTCCGTTCTCAGGTTTTAGGGTGAAGGTGGTATAACCTCTGATGTCTCACTTGACACCTTTCTCTTCACAGAAAGGATTAGTAGAGCCAAGCCTCTGCATGTGTAAGCAGTGGAGTACGTTAGTCTCCAAAATTCCAAGGGTAAAGCTTGGTCAACAGTCCCAAGGTGGATCAGGAGGATCTTGCTTTGCAATACAACTTTTCTTAACTGTCCAGCACAGTAGAAGAGGTTTTTCTTCCTCTCCTAAGTTTGAATCTATAGAGTTCTATTAAAGTATTAAAGCACAAGAGTTTGCCTCAGCACCATCACTAAATCTCAGCACGAATACCAAGCACATTACAGGTAAGAATATGAAACCCCCAGGAGAGAAGTTGGTCAGCTCAAGCCACAGGATGAAGCATTAGCAAATAAATACAGGACTCCTGACTTGCTACCTTTCTGAATCCTGTATGACAACTGTCCTCAAATTGGTATAAGAAGGCCATTAGACATAATAATTCATGCATTCAATACCATATGCAGCAACAGGTTACTATCAGTGAGGGTTCCATGTTAAGTCTGCTCTGGTGAGACCTCACCTGGAGTACTGCATCCAGTTCTGGAGCCTCTATTCCAAGAGGGATGTGGAGATGCTGGAGTGTGTCCAGAGAAGGGCCACAAGGTTGATCAGAGGGCTGGAACAGCTCTGTAATGGGGACAGACTGAAAGAGTTGGGGCTGTTCAGTCTGCAGTGGAGGAGGCTCTGAGGTAACCTTCTTGTGGCCTTCCAGGATCTGAAGGGGGCTACAGAAAAGATGGGGATGGACTTTTCAGGCTGTCAGAGAGTGACAGGACTGGGGGGAATGGAGCAAAGCTGGAGGTGAGGAGATTCAGACTGGATGTGAGGAGGAAGCTGTTCAGCATGAGAGCGGTGAGAGCCTGGAATGGGTTGCCCAGGGAGGTGGTTGAGGCTCCATGGCTGGAGGTGTTTAAGGCCAGGCTGGATGAGGCTGTGGGCAGCCTGATCTAGGGTAGGGTGTTCCTGGGCATGTCAGGGGGGTTGGAACTCCATGATCCTTGTGGTCCCTTCCAACCCTGACTGATTGTATGATTCTAAGTCATAGAATCACAGAGCCATAGGAGACAAGCGGAGCAGCAGCAGCTATGGGAAAAGCACCATGGATTTGAGTATGCAACAGCTTCTGCACTGAGGCAGGGCTGAGCTACAGAGAGCTGACTGCAAAAATCTGGGCATAAATTGGTATTTGATCACCAATTGTTGGCAAAGACAAATAAATCAAACCTCCCACAGACTGTAACCCAGCAGCCTGACGGAGCAGAAGGTTAATGAGTGCTGCTGTGCAAAATGGCAGAGAGATTCACACCAAAGGCGAAGGCTGCCAATGTCTCATTTTGATTGCCAAAGCTATTGACGGGGAGCTACACTGATGGGCAACAGATGGCTACATGTAGAGAAATGTAAGAGGCCACCATAAAAGTCTGTTGAAAGTACTAGCCTCAAAGGTCATCCAGTGGCACACAGATCAGAGGAAAGATCTGAAGGGTTAGAGTGGGCAGAACATTAAATCTTTCAGCGCAACACTTGGAAGCAGCAACAAAAAGCAAACAGTTCTGCAACATATAAATAAAGGGTACCAAAGCAAGTCAAAGGACATTATTCTTCCCCTGCAGAAAGGGTCTGATGAGACCACATGGAGAGAACCATGCTCTGTTCTAGCTGCCTTGTTTTTAAAGGGGCTATTATGAAGCTGAATAGGGAAAAGCAACGGGCAACCCACACAATTCCTACAGTCTCAGAGTTGAAACCATCAAGGACACTAACTTTTGTTTCACACACAGACAAAAAAAGCAGGATCTGGTCACTCAGAGCTCTTGTTGACCAAGGAGGAGGTGGCAGGACTGCTAGAAAACAGGCCCACAACAAGCTCCCATAGTATGTTGCAATATGGCCCTGACATCTTCTGAACATTAAAGCTCTCATGATTCTTTTTTATGACTGCCTGTGTTCAATTTTATTCTGCCTCATTAAATATTTGCTGCAAACAAATTGAAGCCAGAGCTTTATAAACAGCAACACATAATAGCTGTCATTTGAAACTAAACCAGAGGTTTTCCTCTCTGACAATGGCCAGATGCCATAGAGGATGGTGAAGGAATAACACCCATGACATACAGAATAAGCAGTCTAAAGGGAAAGCCTCTTCTCAGCTGCAGGAGGTACTTGTGCCTACACCACAGTGGCCAGATGCCATAGAGGAAGGTGAAGAACTAACACCCACAACATAGAGAGTAAGCAGTGTAAAGGGAAAGCCTCTTCTCAGCTGCAGGAGGTACTTGTGCCTACACCACAGTGGCCAGATGCCATAGAGGAAGGTGAAGGAGTAACACCCACAGCATAGAGAGTAAGCAGTCTAAAGGGAAAACCTCTTCTCAACTGCAGGAGGTACTTTTATGCCTACCTCACAAAGTGTCACATGTTTTGTGCTTTCAATCTCACACAGTGTTCACTCATTTAATTATTCATATAAATGCCCAACCCTTCCTGAATCCTTCCAGACTCAACTGGACTCAATGACCTCTTCCAGCAGCAAGTCTTTCATGTTAATTACAGCCAATGTGAAATTAACACATTTCTTCCCACCTCCCCCACCCTGATTTCAAAACCACCAAACAGTCCCTTCTCCACTCAATGCTTTAAATATCTCTGCATGTCCTCCTATTGGTTTTACCAACGTTGAGCCTCAATCCTGTGAAGATTTGACAAATGCAATTCTTTTAAACCTGAACATCAATCTTGCTTGCACCAAGATGCAAATTTAAGTCCTCGACCTTTCAGTGTCTCCAAATCTGAGCAATCCTTTCCCACCTGTGGATCCCTTCTCTAGTTCCCTCATCTTTGAGGTGAGGGGAAAACCATCAGGAATTAATGAGGTGCTACTGCAATCTCCTTAGTGCTATTTGCTAAGCTTCACTTCATTCTCATAGTAGGCTGAATATGAGTCAGCAGAGTGCCCAGGTGGGCAGCAGAGCCAATGGCATCCTGGCCTGGCTCAGGAACAGTGTGGCCAGCAGGACAAGGGAGGTTATTCTGCCCTTGCACTCAGCACTGGTCAGGCCACACCTTGAGTGCTGTGTCCAGTTCTGGGCTCCTCAACTCAANATCTGGCTGACTGGCCAGGGCTGAGTGCTAGGTTGGACTGCATGAGCTTGGAGGTCTCTTCCAATCTAGCTGATTCTGTGATTCTCCAGCTTCACATTTGAGCTTGCTTTTGCAACTGCTCTGCTACACGGTGGGCAAATGATTCCACTGTACTCTAGACTCTCAGAATCATAGACTCAACCAGGTTGGAAGAGACCTCCAAGATTATCCAGTCCAACCTAGCACCCAGCCCTGGCCAATCAGTTCTGGCCTTCTCAAGCAGTTTTGAATTAATTCACTTCTGGTTCTCAATTGTTCCAAAATGCTGCTGTGCACTGTTAAGCAGCTGCTCCTTGTGGCGTATATCATATGGGGAGAAGATATCCATATGATAACCCTATGAATTCACTAAATAACGTTCACCATGACATTTTGACAGCTAATCCTTTTCCCCCTGAACTTTATCTAACACTTCCAACTGGGCAATCTGCAAAAAGAATCATTTTCAAGTCACATTGTCCTAGAAACACTTTTTATTCCCTTGTCCCTAAAGAAAGGGGAACTCAAGCAGCAGAAAACTCAGCAGTAAAGCCCCACCTCGATCCTACTTTTGTACTATGTCACATCACAGCATATTTCTCCTAGTCTGCCTGGTGAACATTTGTGGCCATGCTTTGACAGTTACTTGGATGAAGGATGCTGTAAGAATGCAAGACCATTATCATTTCACTTGGACAGGGTTTTACTTTCCTTCCGGTCCCTCTATTATTAGTGGCAGGGTGCTGAACTGAGCTACAGTGCAGCCGCATTTAGGCACTAGCATGAGTTCATTCTGGCCCTAGGTAGAGTGAGTTCCATAAAGAGCAAAGAGATCACAGAGCCCAAAATGCCAAATTCCTCACTATAGCTTTAAAACTTCATAAAATAAACCCCCAAACAAAACACATCCTCAATAAAATTCTTATTCCAGAAGGTGTGAAAACATAAACCAACTTTATACTTCGCTTTACATTTCAGCCCTAAGTGGAAGGCTACATGCTAGTGTGCCACCCATGAAGAATCACAACTCACTTCAAGAGCTTCCATGGCCACTCAGCATGGAAAAAAAAAAAAAGCATTTTGTGGATGAATCAAGGTCAAAAGAAGTTCTGGGATGCTGCAGAGGCAAACCGTAACAACTCCCTGGAGACAGCTACTAGTTGGCTGCTCGGCCCTTTAGGAATCATAGAATGGTCCAGGTTGGAAGGGACCTCCAAAGATCATCTAGATCATCTAGTCCAACTCCCCTGCAGTCAGCAGAGACATCCTCCACTAGACCAGGTTGCCCAGAGCCCTATCAAGCCTCACCCTGAAGATCTCCAGGGATGGGGCCCCAACCACCTCCCTGGGCAACCTGTTCCAGTCTTCCAGCACCCTCATCGTAAAGAACTTGCTCCTAACATCCAATCTAAATCTGCTCTTCTCTAGTCTGAAGCCATTGCCCCATGTCCTGTCACTGCAGGTAATAGTTTCTCTCCATCCTTCATGTAGGCCCCCTTCAGGTACTGGAAGGCTGCTGTTAGGCATCCTTGGAGCAAGGTCCAAATGTTGAAGTAGGCAAATAAATGAGAAGTAGGCAAATAAAACATAGCCAAGTATCACCTCAGGGTTCAGAGAAGGCTGCATCAAGCTGGTCCAACACCCCTGGCCATAAGCAGCTTTCCTGCAGTCTGAGCAATCCACTAAGAATCTAACACTGCAGATGCAAGTGGGACTCTGTTCTACTGGTGCTTTGTAGTAAAAGCAGACAAGCCTTACCACAACCATTTACCATTGCTGATATTATCTTACTGCAGTAAGACATCCCTGGAAACATTCCTGGTCAGGGTGTCTGGGGCTCTGAGCAACCTACTCTAACTGAAGATACCCCTGCTCACTGGAGGCTGGTTGGACTGGATGACTGCTGAAGGTCCCTTCCAACCTATGGTTTTGCCTCCCATTCACAAGATGCCACACAATCACAACCAAGACCAGGATTTGCACTGAGTTAGGATTCATCGACCCCTTCCATAGGGTCACAGAATTAACAAATCAATGAATCAAGCAGGTTGGAAAAGACCTCCAAGATCATCCAGTCCAACCTAGCATCCAGGCCTGCCAATCATAGAATTAGAACCAGTCAAGGTCGGAAGGGATCACAAGGAAAATCTAGGACCAACCCGCCCTGCCATGGGCAGGGACACCCTACCCTAGAGCAGCCTGGCCAGAGCTCCATCCAGCCTGGCCTTAAACACCTCCAGCCATGGGGCCTCAACCACTTCCCTGGGCAACCCATTCCAGCCTCTCACCACTCTCATGCTCAACAACTTTCTCCTCACATCCAGTCTGAACCTACCCACCTCCAGCTTTGCTCCATGGCAATCAACCAGACCATGGCACTAAGTGCCTCAATCAGGCTTTTCCTGAACATCTCCAGGGACAGTGACTCCACCACCTCCCTGGGCAGCCCATTCCAATGCCAATCACTCTCTNAACATCTCACTTGAGTTGAGGAGCCCAGAACTGGACACAGCACTCAAGGTGTGGCCTGACCAGTGCTGAGTACAGGGGAAGAAGAACCTCCCTTGTCCTGCTGGCCACACTGTTCCTGAGCCAGGCCAGGATGCCATTGGCTCTCCTGCCCACTTGGGCACACTGCTGCCTCATCTTCGGCTGCTATCTACCAGTACCCCCAGGTAACCCCATATTCTTCAAGGGACTAGGGCATGATCTGACCACTCTGATCATTCCACTGGCATTGGAACGAGCTGCCCACGGAGGTGGTGGAGTCGCTGTACCTGGAGGTGTTCAAGCAAAGCCTGGATGAGGCACTCAGTGCCATGGTCTAGTTGACTGGATGGGGCTGGGTGCTAGGCTGGACTTGATGAGCTTGGAGGTCTCTTCCAACCTGGTTGATTCTATGAGTCTATGATTGTCTGTGCTCAATCCTCCACACAGCTGTAGCCCCTCACAGTGTTGGCTATAGACGCTGTATGTTTAGAAAAGAGATTCCTGCAGCAGCAGTAAAAGATGCAAGTCCAAAGCCTGCATTTACACACTGTCACTAAACAGATTTTTAATTAGCTTTGCCAAGGCTAAATTTAAATCCAGGCATGACTAACAGGCTTGCAATGCTTCAGCCTGGGTCTTAAATGAAAACATCAAACCCCAAACTGTAAAACTAATGCTTTCTCCAGGGCAGTTCTCTCCACAGCAACTCAGTATGCTGCTTCTCCCAGGCTTTCCTATGACACATAGCCACATTTCTCTTCAGCACTTCTTCAACCCAACAAGTGACCTACATCTCCTAGCATCCAGAAAGAAAATGCTGGCTCCCTTGCAGAGCAAGCTGGGGGGGTTTTTTTGGGTCCTTCCTTTCAATTCTTTGAAAAAGCAAGCAAGATAACATTCAGCTGCAAGACAATGAGATGCTATAATTCTTATAGAATCACAGAATCAGTCAGGGTTGGAAGGGACCACAAGGATCATCTAGTTCCAACCCCCCTGCCATGAGCAGGGACATCCTACCCTGGCCAGAGACAGCCTGATAATAATTCAGGGAGAACCTCAAGCATCCAAGAAGAGTAGTTTAAAAAAGACAGCCATTCTGGCTGTCAGAGATCTCCTCAGGGGAGATTAACTATAGCACAGGATGTCATTATATTCCTGCATGTCAGAGATAAACTGAAAGTGTGCCAAAGGTTAAGGTTTTGCCCATAAAAAAGCCCCAAACCCACCTCACAGGATGGCTGTGAGGTTTCCAAACATCCACTCACACACAACCAGTACTAAAACACAACAGTGCAGTCCCCAGCAGCTTTCTTAGCTCTTGTTATTCCACTGAATCTAGGAGTCATTAGTGAGAGATGCCTCTGCCAAGCCCCATAGGAAGGGAGGCTGCCTGTGTCTCCCTCTCTAGTTCCATATGGCCTCACAGGAGCATCCTCCAGCTTCGACTCAGTGTTAATAGCTGCAAGATTAAAGTCCAGGCAGTGACAGGAATGGGATGCTTCAGACTCAACCGAGAGTGTGACACTGCTACAAAGCCAGTTGCCCTTCTAATTACACATTTTGTCCTTGGAACTGGGAAAGTAGAAGACAGTAACCTTTCAGGCTTCCATTTTAAAACTCATAATAAGCTCAGATTCCATTTCAGAGCGTCTGTTCCACATACAGCCTCTATTACCCAGCTGATGACTGCATCAATGAGTACTCCATGGTATATCCTTGGAACAAAGACCTCTGACTGAACCAGGAAGGAAGGAGAAAAACATTCCATAAGTCATTAATAAGAACTATGATGTTCTGGTACTAATTGTGTCCAGTTCTGGGCCCCTCAATTTAAGAAAGATGTTGAGGTGTTTGAATGTGTTAGAGAAGGGCACCAAGGTTGGTGAGGGGGCTGGAGCACAGCCCTGTGAGGAGAGGCTGAGGGAGCTGGGGGTGTGCAGCCTGCAGAAGAGGAGGCTCAGGGGAGACCTTGTTGCTCTCCACAACTACCTGAAGGGAGGCTGTAGCCAGGTGGAGTTGGTCTCTTCTCTCAGGCACACAGTAACAGAACAAGAGGACACAGCCTCAAACTGTGCCAAGGCAGCTTTAGGCTGGATGTTAGGAAGAAGTTCTTCACATAGTGACTGGCATTGGAATGGGCTGCCCAGAGAGGTAGTGGAGTCACTGTCTCTGGAGGTGTTTAGGAGGGGGCTGGATGAGGCACTTAGTGCCATGGTTTAGTTGATTAGAAAGATTAAGTGAGAGGTTGGACTTGATGATCTTGAAGGTCTTTTCCAACCTGGTTAATTCTGTGACTCTGTGATACACCCACAACTGAAGGGAAGGACAGGAGGAAAGAGCCTACTCAAAACTAAAGGGCAAGCTGAAGGAGATGTCAAAATAACTATGCACCTGCCTATACGCAAAATAACCCAGCTGCCTCTGAAATCTCCTCTATATCCACTCTTTTTTGGGTCTCCAGCAGTTGACAGGCATCTTCTGCCATGCACAGGTTGCTGGGAACTCACCCAATCTTTCTTCCTGCTCCAAGAGAGCTCCTCAGAGCAGACAGCATTTGGAGTGGACGATAGCACAACACAGTTTCTGTAAGAAGCCTGTCAGTTCCTTGGGGACTGCTTTTCTGCTTCTGCCAAACATATGGCCAGAACTACACCCTGGCCTTGGTCTGGGTGGTCAGGATGGGCTGCAGGAACCTGATTTAGCCAAAAAGAACCAACACATGCTGTAAATTGAGAGACAAAACAGCAAGCTGCAGGAAGGACAAACAGCAGCCAAGTCCTTGTCTGCTGATTCCATAGGAAACTCCTTTTGACCAGAACATCTGGGACCTAAAAGTAAGATCAAAAAGAAATCAGAGCTGGCTCAGAAGGGCATATGAGAGGGTAAGGAGCAGGCCCAGACAAGATTTGAGGTTGGGCATGTTCCTAAAACGTTGATGGTTCCAGGAGCCATTTAAATATCAAGCCATACTTATATGTCAGTGCTGGAGAGGAACAAAAAACCCAAACTAAACCTCTTCTGGTGGACTGTTGAAATCAAAAGGAAGGTAATGTCCTAGGTCCTAACTGGGATACAGACTACTCAGATGTTTTTGCAGTGTCTCCTGCCACTGTTATGTGACTGTAAATGTGTTTAGAAGCCAAACTTGTGGCCATATGCAGTGTGAAGTGCAAGACTCTCATTCAAAACTCGTTTTTAACACACCACAAAATTCTTCCACAATGTTGTTATCAAATAATCAATCAATAAAGCACAAAAACATTTAACAGCAGCTTTGGTCCTTCTCAGCTCTTCTCCTTGCAACACTTTGGAGGTGTTTAAAAAAACCCTTCTACAGCAGTGAATTTGTAGTGTTCGAAGAGTACACTTTCAAAGTTAGAGCACTAAGACATTTTGAGACAAGCAATGGTTTAAATCAGTCTCTGCCTGAACAAACCCCAGAGCCAGAAGTTCAGCTGTGGTCAAAAGAAGAAAGCAGAAAGAAAAAAGCATGGATCTAAAATTCATCCTGGACATGGGCTCAATGGGTAACTAAAGCAGGGAGCATAGCATTCCCCTGCTCTCTGGGTATCTAAGGCTCAGAGAAAGAGCAATCCATATAGAATAGAATAGAATCAACCAGGTTGGAAGAGACCTCCAATATCATCCAGTCCAACCTAGCACCCAGCCCTGGCCAATCAACCAGACCATGGCACTAAGTGCCTCAGCCAGGCTTTTCTTGACCAACTCCAGGGACAGCGACTCCACCACCTCCCTGGGCAGCCCATTCCAATGCCAATCACTCTCTCTGCCAACAACTTCCTCCTAACATCCAGCCCAGACCTCCCCTGCCACAACTTGAGACTCTGTCCCCTTCTTCTGTTGCTGGTTGTGTGGGAGAAGAGCCCAACCCCACCTGCTCACAGCCTCCCTTCAGGTAGCTGTAGACAGCAATGAGGTCTGCCCTCAGGCTCCTCTTCTGCAGGCTGCACACCCCCAGCTCCCTCAGCCTCTATCAGCAGAGCAAGCACTGTGATGCTGGAGGACTGCCTCTGAAAGCCTTGCTAGCACTTCAGGTGTAGAGATGTGGTCTCTGCAGGCCTCCCCTGGTGCACAGGGGCTTTGGGAAGTCCCATTCCCGGCTGCTTTTCCTGTAATCTGCCCCAGTAAAAACTCTGGAGGCAGAGTGCAGGCTTCTTTCTCACTCCTTCCTGGATAAAGGACTCCAAGAGGAAAAACACTGACACGCCTCAGGGAGCCCCTCCTGACTCAAAGACTCATGCCTCACTACCAGGGCAGGACACCAGCAGCTCACCCTTCCCTGTGCCCTGGAAGGGTGAGATAAAGCACTCTGGGCAGGTTAACTGGGAGGTCACAGAATCACTCAGGGTTGGAAGGGACCCCAAGGATCAGCCAGTTCCAACTCCCCTGCCATGCCCAGGGACACCCTACCCTAGAGCAGGCTGGCCACAGCCTCATCCAGCCTGACCTTAAACACCTCCAGCCATGGGGCCTCAACCACCTCCCTGGGCAACCCATTCCAGCCTCTCACCACTCTCCTGCTCGACAACTTCCTCCTCACATCCATTCTCAATCTCCCTACCTCCATCTTTGCTCCATTCCCCCCAGTCATGTCACTCCCTGAGAACCTAAAAAGTCCCTCCCCAGCTTTTTTGTAGCCCCCTTCAGATCCTGGAAGGCCACAAGAAGGTCACCTGGGAGCCTCCTCTTCTCCAGACTGCACAGCCCCAACTCTTTCAGTCTGTGCTCATAGCAGAGGTGCTCAAATAAATAGGAGAGGTCTACAAAAATCACTTCATAGCATCTGAAAAACTCCTTTGCTTTTCCTTTTTGTCCTTTCCTGGTTCATTTGCCCATGCCAGACCCAAGCCTTTCACCCCTCATTTTCTGTGACACCGATTCTTACACCATTCTTGTTTCTTCTCTCACTCTGACATTTTCCAGCACCTCTTCATTACTTTTCTGCATCCAGTTCTCTGTATTCTGCTTCCCAGTGCATACTCAGAGATCCACATAAACAAGACACTCTCTTTATCCATCTCTCCCCTCCTCATTGTCTCCTCATTCCCATCTGTCCTTCTCTCACTGCCTCTAGAGCAACAACTTCAAACTCCCATTTGGCAGCAGCCTCCTCTTCCCATACTGGTGTCTCCAGCAGTAAGAGAGAGCAGCAGCACTGCCTGATGTGAATTAACCAAAGCTTTTCAGCCAGCCTTTTCTTTATCAGCCTGGATAAAAATTGCAGGGGACTTCTACCACAAAATAGCTGCTGTCAAGTGTGTCTTCTCCAGACTCTCACCTTCGTCTCTTACACACAACCAGCTCTGCACAGCCAACTTCCCTCCCTCTGATTGTACATCTGGATCTCTTTTTGTCACAAACTCCCACGTTTTTCCTCTCAAAAACACAACTTCCACCCCAGTCCTCTCCTCTGTTGCACACTTTCTTACTCTAACATTTCCTCTTGGCCTAGAAACACACAATTGGAGGATGCTGTGTCTTGCTACCAAAGGAAACCACCTTATAATCCTCTTCTCCAAATCACTCCCCTCCAGCTTGTTTGGTTCTTTGCTCCCTTCACTCTTGCTGGAGTGCAATCACACTGGACCACTGCTCTGATGGTTGAAACTTTTCAAGACCTGGACAGGCTGGAGAGGTGGGCACAAGCCAACCTCAGGAGGTTCAACAAGACCAAGTGCAAGGGCCTGCAGCTGGGTTGAGGCAATGCCAAGCATGTTCCAGGCTGGGCAGTGAGTGGCTGGATAGCACCTCTGAGGAGAGGGACTTGGGGGTGTTGGTGGATGAGAAGCTCAACATGAGCCAGCAGTGTGCACTTGCAGCCCAGAAAGCCAACCAGAGCCTGGGCTGCAGCAGGAGAAGTGTGGCCAGCAGGGCCAGGGAGGTGATTCTCCCTCTCTATTGCACTCTGATGAGACCCCACCTGGAGTACTGCATCCAGTTCTGCAGTCCTCATTACAAGCAGCATGTGGAGATGTTGGAGAGTGTCCAGAGAAGGGCCACGAGGATCCTCAGAGGGCTGCAGCAGCTCTGCTATGAGGACAGACTGAAAGAGTTGGGGCTGTGCAGTCTGCAGAAGAGGAGGCTCCCAGGTGACCTTCTTGTGGCCTTCCAGGATCTGAAGGGGGCCTACAGTCCCTGGGCAGGGACTTTTCAGGCTCTCAGGGAGTGACAGGACTGGGGAGAATGGAGCAAAGCTGGAGGTGGGGAGATTCAGCCTAGCCTTGAGGAGGAAGTTGCTGTGCATGAGAGTGGTGAGAGGCTGGAATGGTTTGCTCAGGGAGGTGGTTGAAGCCCCATGGCTGGAGGTGTTTAAGGCCAGGTTGGATGAGGCTCTGGCCAGCCTGATCTAGGGTATGGCAGGGGGCATGGAACTTGATGATCCTTGGGGTCCCTTCCAACCCTGACTGATTCTGTGATTCTGTCTTACACCATTTGTTCTTGTCTGTTTCTACCACTGTGAGGCCTATGCTGCAGGTCCCTAGTGGTAGACCTTCAAGTGGTGCATCCTCAATGTATGCATCAACTGGTCTATGGCACAAACAACAGCCAGACCAACTGCCTTCAATAGAAAGGCTTTGTCCATCCCCTTTTCAATGTTGTCAGTTCCACAGTCAAGCAAACTCAGAATTTAATCTCACTCCATATCTGCAGTCCCAACTCCTCAAGTTATCTTTGCAAAGGGTCAAGAAGTGCTCCTCATTTCTACCATGCTGCAAGTGCAGAAGTTTCTCTCCTGAGGGGCTCCTCAAATCCTTTGTCTAGAGGATCCCACCTCACCCTCTAACTCTTGGACCTTTTCACCTCCTAGTCTCATCACTCCCCTACTCAAAAATCTCTTTCATTATCTCACCTCAAACTTTCTCCCCACCTCTCTACCTGCCTTATTTTCCTTTCACCTGTTTAGTTTTCAGTCCACTGTTTACAATAAAGCACTGACTGGAGTGCAGCTCTTCCAATGCCATTCATACTCCATCAGCACACTGCTCCTGGCAACAGAAATTCAAGTGTTCAGCAGCTGATCTGCTTTTACAGCTACTGCTTTACTCCTCTTGTCTGTTCCTGGCTCTGGTATGAGTCAGGTTGTCTTCCTTTCTTTTCATGAGCACCTGGGGGGCAGTTCAAGATGAAAAAAAGCCTCACAGAAATCTAAACTTCCCACCTGTCTTTTCTGCTTTGTTGTCTTCTCCTCCTGGACAACAGTACCATCCCATTGACACAACAGGGTGCTAGCCTCCCTGCTGGCTGCCCTTACATCCTCAGACACAAGCCACATCTCATTTTCACCTTTCTTCTGTGTTGCAGTTCTCAGATACAACCTTCTCTTTCTGGCTGTATCATTTAAGTCCCCTACTGTACTTTGAAACCTTCTATTCCAGTTACTGACGTGCCTTTCTCCTCTAGCTTGACATAGTGCCACTCAAAACTGTGCTGAATGTCCACTCAGAAGCCTGCTGCAGAAAGCATTCTCCTCATCTCCTCTTTCAAGTGTGCCATCCATCTACATAAATCTTCACTCCTCCACCTTTCTCTCTCACAAAGAAGTCAGCTTAGGCAGCTCAGTCTCCATGTTCTTTGTGGCTCATTCCAAATCTCTACATCACCTCTCTCAAGCTTTTAGACACCCCTCAAAGTCTATCCTGGAGACACCAAAACTCATTTGTATTTTCTCTTGTTGAACTAAATCTATATAGAAGGTAGGACAAGGGAGGTTATTCTGCCCCTGTACTCAGCACTGGTCAGGACACACCTTGAGTGCTGTGTCCAGTTCTGGGCTCCTCCATTCAAGAGAGATGTTGAGGTGCTGGAAGGTGTCCAGAGGAGGATGACAAAGCTGGTGAGGGGCCTGGAGCACAGCCCTGGGAGGAGAGGCTGAGGGAGCTGGGGGTGTGCAGCCTGCAGAAGAGGAGGCTCAGGGCAGACCTCACTGCTGTCTACAACTACCTGAAGGGAGGCTGTAGCCAGGTGGGGTTGGTCTCTTCTGCCAGGCAAGCAGCAACAGAACAAGGGGACAGAGTCTCAAGTTGTGCCAGGGGAGGTCTAGGCTGGATGTTAGGAGGAAGCTGTTGTCAGAGAGAGTGATTGGCATTGGAATGGGCTGCCCAGGGAGGTGGTGGAGTCACCATCCCTGGAGGTGTTGAAGCAAAGCCTGGCTGAGGCACTTAGTGCCATGGTCTGGTTGATTGGATAGGGCTGGGTGCTAGGTTGGACTGGATGATCTTGGAGGTCTCCTCCAACCTGGTTGATCCTATGATTCTCTCAACATCTCCAGAAGTTACATTTAGCTTTTCAAGTGTTATTAAGATTCTCCATTGCCTTGATGTCTACAAATGACTGGAGGACAATTAGACTGTTGCCAGACTGATACTCCCACCTCAGATTCCAAGCAACAACTGAGACAACATACATGTACAGCCAAGCCTCATTTGATACTCTGTCTCCAAGTTCTTTTCACTCAGGATAGTGCTTTTGTGCAGCATAAAATCATCAAATGGTTTGGGTTTGAAGTGACCTTTAAAGGCAATTTAGTCTAATCCACCTGCAGCCAGCAGGGACATCTGCAACTACCTCAAGTTGTTCAAATCCCCAGACAAGCTCACTCAGAATGTTGCCAGAGATGAGGAAACATTTGAGTTTCAGCCATCATCCCTTGTCCTATTATAGAATCAATCACGTTGGAAGAGGCCTCCAAGATCATCCAGTCCAGCCTAGCACCCAGCCCCACCCAGTCAACCAGACCATGGCACTAAGTGCCTCAGCCAGGCTTTGCTTCAACACCTCCAGGGACAGCAACTCCACCACCTCCCTGGGCAGCCCATTCCAATGCCAATCACTCTCTCTGGGAAGAATTTCTTCCTAACATCCAGCTTGTAACTCCAAGAGACCTCCAAGATCATCCAGTCCAACCTATCTCACAGCCCTGTCCAATCAACTAGACCATGGCACTAAGTGCCTCAGCCAGTCACCTGCTAGAAAGTCTGTCCCCATCTTTCTTACTGGTCTTTTTAAGTACTGAAAGGCCACCAGAAGGTCTCCCTGGAGCCTTCCCTAGGCTGAACAACCAACTCTCCCAGCCTGGCCTCACAGCAGAGGGCTTCCAGCCTCAATCACAAGAAATTACATTTCAACATGATAAAAAAAAAGCCAAAACCATTCTCTCAGGGCCAACCACTGAAGAACTCTGGATGAGTTCTTAGGATAGAGACCTTTTAAAAAGGCTTATTAGACCCCTTGAAACAAAGATCCAGGTCCATTCCTTGACTGCTGCCTGCACAGCAACTTGTCAAGCAAGATGTCAAGTTTCTCAGTAAGCCAAACACACTCAAAAAAAGCAAGATCTTTTATATGCCTTCACCACAGGTTCTGGGAAATTTCAGATCTGCACTTTTCTGATACATCCAAGAATTAACCACCTCACACTTTTCACCTGACATCACAAACGCAGCATCACTGAGAACCAACCACCCTGGAACCACCAGCTCAAGCTCTGGTACCTCACAACATTTAACAGCCACATGCAATACCAAGGTTTTAAATTACTTGAGCTTTTCAAGTCACCAGGAACTGTGCTACTAAAGCAGGAGAAGCTCAGTGCCACAGAGAAGGTCAAACCTCTGAGTAGATCTTTATAGATCATCACAGTCACAAACTACACTGAAAAAGTAACTTGTTAAAAAGTAAATCCACAGATGGATATAATCAGTAACAGAGCTGCTGTATTTGTGTCAATGAAGGCTCAAAACGTGCTGATGTACAAACAACTTGTTCCCATACTCTTCAGCTGACCTTGAGTCTTCAACCTAGGCCTGACTTAGAGCAGCGCCAACAAAAAAAGGAGGCCAAGCCTGATAAATCAAACAGCCTATTTAGTGCTGTGGATTTCAGAGCATAGGGAAAAAGCAAACCACAAACCATCAAGATGAAGAAAAAAAAAGTCACTTGATGACACACCTTGAGTGCTGTGTCCAGTTCTGGGCTCCTCAATTCAAGAGAGATGTTGAGGTGCTGGAAGGTGTCCAGAGAAGGGCAAGGAAGCTGGTGAGGGGCCTGGAGCACAGCCCTGTGAGGAGAGGCTGAGGGAGCTGGGGGTGTGCAGCCTGGAGAAGAGGAGGCTCAGGGCAGACCTCATTGCTGTCTACAACTACCTGAAGGGAGGCTGTAGCCAGGTGGGGTTGGGCTCTTCTGCCAGGCAACCAGCAACAGAACAAGGGGACACAGTCTCAAGTTGTGGCACGGGAGGTCTAGGCTGGATGTTAGGAGGAAGTTGTTGTCAGAGAGAGTGATTGGCATTGGAATGGGCTGCCCAGGGAGGAGGTGGAGTCGCCATCCCTGGAGGTGTTCAAACAAAGCCTGGCTGAGGCACTTAGTGCCATGGTCTGGTTGACTGGATAGGGCTGGGTGCTAGGTTGGACTGGATGATCTTGGAGGTCTCTTCCAACCTGGCTGATTCTGTGATTCTATGGCAATTCTAAATGAGACAATGATGCTTTTGAAGGCAGAAGTGCTGGGGGTGGGGATGGCTATTCACAAATAATGTTCCGAGTTAGAGGCTATTTATTGACTTTAGGACCCCAGTAAAGCCATTACTGAAACAAGATGACAAAAAGAGCTTAAAATGTTTCACGTTCTGAAGAGCTTAAGGGAAACAAACAGCCTATATGCTTAAAAATATTTTCAAATAATATGCATGAGATCTTTTCCTGACTGAAGACATCAGCCTGAAAGCTGAAGTCACCAATTTATGCCCAGAACAGGTGCAGACCTCTGACCCACTGCCTCTTTCTCCACAAGAGCAGCTCCACTCTGACCTACAGAAAAAAAAAAAATCAAACACTAACCACAGAAAGCTAAAAGCCACCTCTGTGACCTTGCAGTCCTTTGTCTGCCTATTAAGATCGGCAGCATCAGCTGTGGTTGATGATCTCAGGAACACAAATGCACTCTGCCTTTGAGAACGTGACCAAGACCTGGCAAACTCCTTCCATACAAAAGGAAAAACAGAGTGGGGGTGCTGGTGGAAGAGAGGCTCAATATGAGCCAGCAGTGTGCACTTGCAGCCCAGAAAGCCAAGCAGAGCCTGGGCTGCAGCAGGAGAAGGGTGGCCAGCAGGGCCAGGGAGGTGATTCTCCCCCTCAACTCCACTCTGGTGAGACCCCATCTGGAGTACTGCATCCAGTTCTGGAGCCCCTATTCCAAGAGGGATGTGGAGATGCTGGAGTGTGTCCAGAGAAGGGCCANTGGATGAGGCTCTGGAGAGGCTGATCTAGGGCAGGGTGTCCCTGCCCATGGCAAGGGGGCTGGAACTAGCTGATCTTTGTGGTCCCTTCCAACCCTGACTGATTCTATGGTTCTATGAGTCAAAGTATGAAGTATGTTTATGCGACACAAACACCTTCAAAACAATCTCCAACTCTTACACTAAACCACCAACTGGTGGAATTTACAGGAGCTCAAAAAACCACTTTCTAATATTTTTTCCTGGTAGGAAACAGGAGGCAGAGATGGGAGATCTGCCACTCAAAGGAAGCAGATTTGAAATGATCTCTTCTGATTAGAACTCTGTGTACTTCTTGGAAACATGGGTCGGGGAAATTCTAAGCACTATCTGTACGTAGGAGAGAATTTGCTTATCTTTTTTGCCTGTGGTTTCAGCCCTGCTGTATTACTTCTATGCCACAGAATGTCACCAGGAATTATTTTTTTTCACATGAACCTCAAAACAGTTTTAAAAGTCTTTAAAATACCGACCTGGATACTACAAGTTCTCATACTATTGAAAGTCTTGAAGAAAATAGATAGACATAAAATAGTATGACAGCTGTAGCCACCTCCTGAAGAGCTGGCTCCACCTGCCACAGCTGCAACAATTCCATCCAAGCAAGGATGTGTTACATCAGCTGGAGACTTGGTCTGACTAAGGTGAAGGTGTTCAGCTGCGTTCCAACCAGAGTGTGCCACGGGAAGTATAGGCTGGATGTCAGGATGAAGTTCTTCACAGAGAGAGTGATTGGCATTGGAATGGGCTGCCCAGGGAGGTGGTGGAGTCACTGTCCCTGGAGGTGTTCAAGAAAAGCCTGGATGAGGCACTTAGTGCCATGGTCTGGTTGACTGGATAGGGCTGGGTGCTTGGTTGGACTGGATGATCTTGGAGGTCTCTTCCAACCTGGTTGATTCCATGATTCTACGTGTGTGCATTGAAGCTCATTTTACTTCACACTAAAAGCCTTCCTGCCTTGAAATATAGCTTTGAAAAACCAGTAGAGAGCTGTAATTCTTGCAGAAGGGCAGAGAATTAATTTCTCAGCTGGCTGAGAAAACAAGACAAAAACATGACCCGAGTGTTCTGAAGACATTTATGCTAACTTTTCAGAGTCCTTCACCAATCAAAATACCATGGCTATTTGTTTGGGAGCTGTGAGATAGATTCCTAGCAGCAGAAACAAGCTATAGCCCAGTCTGAAGTAACTGTTAAATGTTCCAGCTTCTCAGGCCAGAAGCTAAGATCATTATTTCTGCAGTAAGCAGCATCTGAGCCACAGCCACAACCGGGAAAATCTTTTTTACACGTCAAGAGGAAGAGTCAACGCAAGGAAAGAGTTATTTCAGATGACCCTGACAGACAACTTCAGTGTTCTGCTCTGCTTTTTTAAATACTGAGAGCAGCCAGAGCTGGAAGTTAATATTGTAATGATTAGTGTGGAACCCAGCTCCCTCCAAAGTCCACCAGCAGCCTTCCAATATGCTGCCGCCGCACCAACCTCACTTACCCCAAGCCATCTCGCTCCTTTGCTGGCAGCCTGCTGAATCTGCACTCTTTTCAGGGTGACATGGTAAACAGCTCCCTCTTCTACTTCTTCACCCTCATCTTGAATTGTGGTCTACCAAGGGAAGGGCAAAAAAAACACCATAAGAGACAAAGGAGCACTCTCCTGCTGCTGCTAGCCACAATCTATACCAGGTGCTCTAGTGCCAAGGGCAGAAGATAGGCGCGCACAAAGTGAACGCAACAATCACAGCAGCAGAGGATTCCTTCAGATGGAGGGAAGACTGGAGATATTCTTGGCAAGCTGTCCTTTCCTGTGGTGGTATCAAGATACCCTGACTTTCCATTTCACCATTTTTCCTAGGCTAGCACATATTTTAAATAGTTGTATAAAGCCTTTTTGAAGGAAATAGTTTGGTTTTGATTAGCAGCTCTCTCTTCTCCCCCATCCCCCACCCTTTTTCCAAAGCAATTAATCTCTTCAGTCTTTCATTTATGGAAGAATTGCACTTTTTAGAACCCCCGAATTACTCAGGCAAAACAGCCTTTTAAACTTTGAACTTAACAAGTATTAACTTGGAAGCTAACAAGCATTTAAAACACAGGACCCTTTACTTTGTTGACAGTGCTTGTGGTTGGCTTTTCCAAAACCTACTCTTTCAAGGTTAAAAAAAAACCAAAACCAAAATAACAACAACAACAAAAAAAGCCAAAAAACCCAAAACTTGTCAGAGTCGAGGCTTTAAAACTCACAGCTAATAGAAATCGGCTGAAAACTACAAGAAAAAGAAGCTGGACGCCTCCCCAACTTGAACCGAAGATGTGCTGCAGCAGTGACTCCTCACCGCCGAGATGATGAACCGTACAAAGAGCGCAAAGCCGCTCCCGCACGGACACAAAACAGGAGTCTGGTTCCTCCGAACGGCAACTAACTTCCCTCTCTCTATCCTCCCCTGGGAGACAAGCATCTCTGGAGAAGCCAGAGAGAGAGCGACGAGGCTCCGGGAAGCGGCGCGCCCGGCCACCAGCACCCCGCGGCACGGGCAGGGGATGGGGGGGACTGGGACACGGGACGCCCGGTTACCATTTTAGCTCTCCACAGCAATTTCATTCTCGATGCCTTCCCAGGCGACTCGGCGGGGCACGCCGCTGTCCGCCGTCGCTTCACCGCTTCGCCCTGCCCTGCCAGCGGCCGCCGCCGCCGCGGGCCGGGCCGGGCCGAGCCGTGCGGCCCCTCGGCTCCGCGGCGCGGGAGGGCAGGCGGCAGCGCCAGGCCCCGCCTCGGCCCGGCCCCGCCGAGGGGTTTCCTGTTTACCGCCGGCAGAAAAGTTGCACCGGGTCCGGTCGCTCTGTGCGGGAACGGTGGAGGGAGCAGCCGCGGGTAGGCGGCTCACCGGGGCGTACGGCTGGGAACAGGGCGGTCACCCACACTGGCCCAGGTGGTCCGATGGAGGGGGACAAGGTGCGAGCGTCCCGCCCGGCTCCCCGCGGGGCCGGGCACGAGGGAAACGCCTCCGCCGGCCTCCTGCGGCCGGGTGCAGCTGCAGCGGGGAGCGGTCAGGCTGTGCAGGTGCGGGGGCTGCGGCCGGCCGCCTTCGGGGCACGCTGCTAGCGCGTCCTGTTCTGTCCTCGCCTGAAAAGCGGGGCTCACAAAAGACGGGAACGGCAAACCATGCTTAATTCTAAAAACTGGTTTCTGGAGGTGCGAAACTCAGCTTTTACGTGTGGAGCCTGACACTCGACCCTCTCCCGGCTCTGCGGGAGCTTAAGGCTGCCCAGCACTTGCAAAATGCAGAGAAAGAACCTTCCTCATCCTCCTCCTGCTCCCCCTCCACCGCCTCCTGCCCCCGCCAGCCAGGCTGCTCTATATGCTGGCTGGGGGTCCCTTGCAGCCCCCTGCAAGCCTGTGGCCGCTGTGTCCTGACGGGGAGGTGCAATCAGTAGGGGCAGGGAATGTGCAGCTGTGTAGCGTCAGATAAGGAACAGGTGATAAAACAGAGGAGCCGTGAGGAGCACAAGTGGGGGCTGTGAAGTAAGAACTTACAGTCCATCACATTTCCCACCTACCTCCTTGAACGCAGACTAAACCCACACCACTCTTCCTTCTTGCAGACAAGACTCTGTGAGCCATGACCACCTTCTCTCAAACAGCATGTGAACAGGATCTCAAGCTGAGTGATTTTAAAGCCACTAACTTCAGTTGCCTCCTGAGCTATGTCCATAGCTTAGGATTTGGGTTTGGGGCGAGAAGCTGAGTGCAGAAGTTCCCATACAAGCCATCGACAGCCATAAGACTTGGACCAGAGAGTTCAGACCTCCTGAAGCTCAGTGCTAGCAGCCAGTGCATTACATATTTATACACAAAGTGTTACTGCCACTCATCTCAGGAGAGAGGCTGCTTCAGAGAGGCTGTTATCACTTGCAGCTGTTAACATGAGGAAGCATGTGAAAGCAAGGAACCTTATTTTAAGCTATGAAACAAAGACTGAGCTATGCTGTCGCAGGTGAGCTGATCTGATTGTTTGCCAGGCTGTGCATTTGGTTTGCTTGTCTAATGCTGAAGTGATCCAGAACATGCTGAGGCAGAGAAAGGCTTTAAAAGTCTGACTAAAATGTATCATAGCCAATAAATCAAAGTCTAGATTTTCCAGAGCTCTTTGGTTTCTCCTGTAAAACCTGAATAGAGCAGTTTGAATGCTTCAGATTTTGCAAAGTGCCTTTCCACATCATAATATTTAGGTGCAAACCAGAGAGGCTGCACTG
This sequence comes from Tricholaema leucomelas, assembly GCA_013400475.1. Lineage (NCBI taxonomy): Eukaryota > Metazoa > Chordata > Aves > Piciformes > Lybiidae > Tricholaema lacrymosa > Tricholaema leucomelas. The sequence goes on from WAAF01013559.1 coordinate 44,089, forward strand.
AATAAATGCAGCTAGCACAGCAGGCATGCCAAGCAGTTTCAGAGCAAATTGCTATTGAACAGGACAACCATATGAAAATGGGTATCTAGCTACGAGGAACACAACACCAAAGGCAAAGAATTATTCTCTGATGAAATAAAAGCTTTATCTGGGTGTGCTGTTCTGCTGCACCAGTGAGCACTGTGTCCAGTTCTGGGCTCCTCAGTTCAAGAGAGATGTTGAGATACTGGAACATGTCCAGAGAACTGGTGGTCACTGAGGTTTTCCAGCCCCACCTTTCTGTTACAGAATCTTGGAATCATAGAATCAACCAGGTTGGAAGAGACCTCCAAGCTCATCCAGTCCAACCTAGCACCCAGCCCTATCCAGTCAACCAGACCATGGCACTAAGTGCCTCAGCCAGGCTTTTCTTCCAACACCTCCAGGCACAGCGACTCCACCACCTCCCTGGGCAGCCCATTCCAATGCCAATCACTCTCTCTGCCAACAACTTCCTCCCAACATCCAGCCNCAGGATGCCATTGGCTCTGCTGCCCACCTGGGCACTCTGCTGCCTCATCTTCAGCTACTCTCTACCAGCACCCCCAGGTCCCTCTCTGCCTGGCTGCTCTCAGCCACTCTGTCCCCAGCCTGTAGTGCTGCTTGGGGTTGTTGTGGACAAAGTGTAGAACCCTGCACTTGGCCTTGATCAGCCTCATCCCATTGGCCTCTGCCCACCCATCCAGCCTGGCCAGGTCCCTCTGCAGGGCTCTCCTACCCTCCAACAGCTCTACAGCTGCTCCTAGCTTGGTGTCATCTGCAAACTTACTGATGCTGGACTCCATCCTCTGGTCCAGATCATCAATAAAGATATTGAACAGGACTGAGCCCAGCACTGATCCCTGGGGGCACCACTAGTGACAGCTGCCAACTGGATGTGGCACCATTCACCACCACTCTCTGGTCCCAGCCTTCCAGACAGCACTAAAAGCACCTGTGAACGTTATACTTCAGAGGAAGTTATTTCCCAGCTCAACAGAATTCTGAGGGAGCCTGGATGATGACACATTTACAATGAGGTGTCCTCAGTCAGCTGATGTGAGTGGAAGGTATCAGAATTAGCCTGAAAGAAAACTTCATTGTCTGTGCTAAGCATTAGTGCTCTTTAAGGATGAGGCAAAACAAAACCACCAAGCCAAGAGTGAAATGATCTCCTATTTGTGGAAACCTTCAGTATTTACTCAGTAGAAACCTTCATCTAGTTATTACTTATCCCTTAAACTAGGTTACACGAGCTGCTAGAAGTTGTTTTCAGCAACTAGTTTGGCTGCAAGGGGGAGATTACAAAACAGCCAAGACAACACACAGTGCACCTTAGTCTGACCAATTTAATCTTTCCTTAGCCCCAACCTGGTGTGCTCGTTCAAAAAGTACATAAGCAGTAGCTCACTTTAGCCTGAGTTTAAAACATTCACACCACAGGAACTAAGTTATTAAGATTCTTTGATGAACTGGAGCCTAGGCTCTGAAATCAAATTGAATCATAGAATCAGTCAGGGTTGG
>WAAF01013560.1:1650-67076 GCA_013400475.1 Tricholaema leucomelas
CTACAGTAGGCAGCCTCCTGGTAACATCCCTGACCCGAGCCCCAGGGAGGCAGCAGACCTCCCTGTGGAAGGGGTCTGGCCAGCATATGGGGCCCTCTGCTCCCTTCAGAAGGGAATCACCAATAACAATTACCCTCCTCTTTTTCTTTTGGGTACCTGTTCTGATGCGAGGGGGCAACTGATTTGTTTCAGTTGCCCTCCCAGCCGGTGATGCTTCTGTCTTCTCCAAAACCACCTCACCCTCAACCTCTAGTGCCCTATAACTGTTGTGTAAGGGCAGCTGAGGGTTTGAGGGTGGCTGGAAGGGTTTTCCCTTGCCCCTTCTGGCAGGCACCTGCATCCATTCTCCCCTGTCACTTGATTCATCTCCCTCTGTTAAGGGGGACTGTAGAGCATGGTGCTGTAGGTCCAGCTCTCTTTTATATTCCCTTTCAGCCTATCTAAGAAGATATTAAAAAAATACCAAAGAGAGCTGTGGATGCTGTGGATTAGAAACAATACAAAAACTCCTAAACATTTAGCAAGGGATACATCCCCTCAACTTTTTCCAGATCTTCTAATACACTTGTACATCAAGGATGTCATTTGAAGCACAAGCAGTGATAATTAGTGTTTCTGAGACAGCACTGCCTTACACTTGAGCTGAACACATGTATTGACACAGAAATATAGCTCTACTAGGCATTTACTTTCTTCCAAGAAAGAATAATGAGGAGCAATAAAGCAAATGGAAAACAAGACATGATAAAGGAATCGTAGAATCCATTAAGATGTGTAACAGCCTTGTAGTCATTGACAGATCATTTAAGCTGAATATTTACATCTCTGTTCTAGGGAGTAAATAATACGTCAAGGCTGTAATCAAAATATACCTACAGCTGCTCTGTACTCTTTCTTATAAAGAGCAGATATACATGAAAGAGTAGCAGTGTTCCCAGAGGACTGTTGCAGTTCTGCTCCAGAGCAAACTGCAGGGTTCTTGCTCAAAGAATAATATGAGCTGCTGAGACACAGCTGATTGCCTCTGCTTTGGAGAAATATTTCTTTTTTTGCTATTATACAGTAGGTAGGCTTTCCCAGGCAGCCTTCGGAGAAGAGTGCCTATGTTTTGAGGATCAGCTCAGAGGCTGGTTGTGGCAGGTACACTCTTCCAACTGATGTTGTCAACCTTATACTTGGTGTTGTTAGAGTGCACTGCACGTGGGAAGCAGGCTTGGACTTCTGCCACCCACCTCAGACCACACATTACATGCTGAAGAGAATGGCACATGTGATACATCCAGAGTCACACATGAGTGCTCCCACTTCAGCAACAACATTAAATCACCTTTCCCAAACCACTTTCAAAGCAAGTGTTGATCCCTGGTACTCTCATGACTTTACACACTTTGGTGAAACATGGGAGTTTTTTCCTCTGAGGCATGCAGGATCACAGAATCACAGGACCTCAGGGGTTGGAAGAGAACCAAAGAGATCATCAAGCCCAACCCCCACGCCAGAGCAGGAGCATACAATGTAGCTCAGGTCACAGAGAAACACATCCAGACAGCCTTGAGTCTCCAGAGGAGGAGACTCCACAGCCTCTCTGGGGAGCCTGTTCCAGTGTTCTGTGACCCTCACAGTAAAGAAGTTTCCCTTTGTGTGATCAAAACAAAGCAACCAAAAGCTGGGAATTGCAGTATCTGTTGTGTCACAGTCAATTTTAAAAAGTGGAGAAACTATGAAAGTAGGGTGATTTCAGAGCCCTCTGTCACTGGCTGCAAAGACGCTGCCACAGAACTGGTCAGACATCGTAGACAGGCTCTGCCCAGTCCAGAGGAGACAGCTCACAAAATAAATCATTTAAGCTTGTCTCACTGAGCTCAGAACACCCTGGGTCAACATATTTTATTGCTCAGACATCACAGGAAAGATAGCAAAGTTAGCAGCTGATAAAGAGTTTGCCTCTTCTCTTACCTGTGTCTCAGAGGATCTGAGCTGGCACAACATGACCTTGAAACTGAGCAACCAATGAGACTTCGGCTGCCTTTGCACTGAAGGCTGTGGCATGCCACTCTGGTTGTAAAAAGAGAGTCTGATTACTCTGCAGAGCATGGCACCCATTCTTCGAGCAAGGTGAAATGATAGTCTATGTGTACCTTTCATAAAAAAGTAAACCTTGTATTGGAGTAAAAACCTCAAGAAAAAAGCATACAAAGAAATAGCTTGGCAGGTCCCAGGTAAGATGTTGCTGTTGACCCATCACAGAGTACAGCTCTGCTGACTGACACCCATCCATTCATCTGGGACAAGTGTAACACAGAAGAGGAAAGGACCTCCCTGCACTGACTCAGCGATGGAAGAAAAGGCACCATGAGATAATTCAATCTTCAGGCTCTTCGCTGTGCCTGCCAGCTCCCATGATGGGTTTTATTATGTGGATCACTATTCATTAAAAGCTGGACAGGAACCAAACAGATACAGATGGAAATGTCTTTTTTTTTTCTTAATGGACTTCTTCCAAACCCAAGCTCTAGGTCCCAATATATATCCTCTTACCAGCAGGTTCCCAAAGAAGAAGAATGGCTTACAACAGTTTTATCAAATCCAGCTGTTTGGAAAGCTCAGATACTTCACCCTACCCCCAAATCTAGGGGTAGCAGCCCAAAGAACTTCTTTTTAAACTAGTGTAAATGCATAATAGGCAGAAATACGAAGAAATATGCTGTGTGGTTTGCAAGTGACCTTCTAAACCCAGTTCTCTGCTTTGTTATACAACATAAACACAGCTATTACTCTACGGCATTACCTGGTACTGAGTTATCCCAATGAAAATTGGCAAAGAACAGTAGATAAACAGATGCTCTTTCATATGAAACGTCTTGAATGAAGCAAGAATAGATGTTAACTCCTTGCTTCAATGCTGAAGCTTTTCTCCCAGCTGTAGAAAGCAGCAAAAATGCTAACAGCAACTGGAAGCCAGGAGCAAAGTCTTAATTTTGTATTTCATTTTTACTCTGGAGATGATACCTACCTCTGTATTAGTCTCAGATGCTACCATTCCTGTTCCCTGTGGAATAATAAATATGTTCAGGGCAATAAATACCAAAAAGAAGAACAGGTACATGCTTTATAAGTAAACTTCATGCTTAGTTGAGGTTTTTCTCTGTCAGTAGAAATCAGGATTGAGGCTTTTATTCAACCCACCAAATAATTATTAGACTGAAAAAAAGAGAGCAAGAAAATGATGGATTTGCCGATGCCAGAACAGTCAGACATGAAGCTGAAAGGCTCATTAAACACATTTCTCTAGAGAAAGGTGCAAATACTTTACAAGCACCAGGGTTTCAAGATAATTAATGTGTCCTTTTTTTGAGGACAATCTCAGTACAATATTTAAATGCAGAATGAACCTACACTACAGCATGCTTCTCTGACTCCTCATACAGCAATTGGAGAGCACCAACCATTACCCAGCTGAGCCTGTGCACTTGTGTACTGTGAAAAGGTTTAATGAGCCACAAAGTGTATTTTGCTCTCTTCATGGATCACGGAAGCAAAAATCCTGGGGGTAAAATGGCTCGTGTTGTTTCTGCTGCTGTGAATTGGGCCCTCAGGGGTACATTTTCAGCACAACGTATGTGGAATTGGCTGCTTGAGTCCCACTGATGTTGATGGTACTCACATAGCTAAAATCTCTCGAAATGCTTGAAAATGTTTTCGTTGGTGTCTGTAAAGCATTGTTATCTTCTCAAATAAAACTGACCAAACCAGTCCGATGGCGGTGCTCCTTCTCAGCAAGATCTGCAGTACTTGTGCAGTCAAGCAAGAGCGCATGGGAATGCATGCAAAATCATACTGCATCTGCCTCTACACATGCTTTCCAAGAACTGAATTGCTCAGGCTCTTGGGTCTGTAGTAATGAATAAAATAAAAAGTGTTAGGAAATAATATCTTGTCACGTTCCTTCATACAGGCCAAACTCCGTGGCTGCTCAGTACAGCTGTCACTCACTCACACGTGAGTATCGTGCCAGAGGACACAGAAAATACAAACAGATACATGCCACACTCTTCTCCATATGGATGTAAACTAGAACACAGGAGGTTCCACCCCAGCGTGAGGAGAAACTTCTTCACTGTGTGGATGACAGACCACTGGAATGAGCTGCCCAAAGGGTTTGTGAAGTCTTCTCCTCTGGAGACTTTTAGAGCCAACCTGAATGTGTTCCTGTATGACCTGCCCTAGCTGATCCCGCTTTGGCAGCAGTTTGGTGATATCTGGAGACTTCTTCCAACCCCTAACATTCTATGATTCTATGAATATCAACTTTACAGAAGGAATGGGCAAGAAGAGGTGGCAAAGTGGCCTTCTGTGTTAGAGACACATGTTAAACCGTGCAAATTAATGAGTGTGGTGATAGGGTTGAATACTTATGGGTAAGAATCAGGAATAAGGTCAGCAAGAATGCTATCGCACGGGGAAAATCTGCTATAGACCACCTAGCCTGGAAGAAGAGGTAGATGAAATCTTTTATAAGCAATTGAGAGAGGTCTCACAATCGTTCCCTGTTGTTCTCATGGGAGACTTCAAATTCCCAGATATCTGCTGGAAATACAATACAGCACGGAGAGAACAGTCCCAGGGGTTCCTGGAGTGTGTAGGCGATAGCTTCCTGACACCACTGGTGAGGGAGCCAACCAGGAAAAGGACCCTCCTGAACCTGCTTCTTGTGAACAGGGAAGAACTTGTGGGTGAAGTAAAGGTTGGCAACTGTCTGGGCATCAGTGACCACAAGGTGATTGAGTTCTCTCTCCTTGGTGAAACAAGAAGCAGGGTTAGTAAAACTGACACCTTGAATTTCTGGAGGGAAAACTTTGGCCTGTTCAGAAGACTGACTGACAAGTCCCTTGGAGGCCACCCTGAAGGATATAGGAGTCCAGGAAGTCTGGACATGTTTTGAGAGGGAAGTCTCAAAGGCACAGGAGGAGGCTGTTCACGTGTGCCATGAAACAAGTCATCTGGGGAAGGCATCAGGCCTGGTTGAATAGAGACCTTTGGCTGGAGCTCAGGAACAAAAGGAGAGTCTATAGTCTTTGGAAGAGGGGACAGGCCTCTCATGAGGACTATAAAGATGTAGTGAAACTACGCAGGGGGAAAATCAGAAGAGCCAAGGTACAGCTAGAGATCGAAGTAGTTAAAACTGTTAAGGATAATAAGAAATCCTTCTATAAATCCATTAATAATGAAAGGAGGACTAGGGAAAATCTCCATCTTTTATTGGATGTAGAGGGAAATACAGTGACTGAGGATGAGGGAAAAGCTGATGTGTTCAATGACTACTTTGCCTCAGTCTTTAGCACTGGATCCAGCAGTTCCCTGGACACCCAGACTCAGGAGCTATCAGCCAGGGAGGGTAATCTGAATGAGGTCATCACAATAAATGAGGAAGTGGTTGGTGATCTGCTACATCATTTAGATGCACACAAGTCTATGAGGCCAGATGGGCTGCACCCAAGGGTGCTGAAGGACTTGGCAGATGTGCTTACCAAGCCACTCTCCATTATTTACCTGGTTAACTGGGGAGGTCCCAATGGACTGGAAAGTAGCAAATGCAACACCTATCCACAAGAAAGGAAGAAAGGAGGATCCAGGAAACTATAGACCTCTCAGTCTTACCTCGGTACCAGGGAATGTCATGGAGCAGGTCGTCTCAAGCACCATTACACACCATACAGGGAACAACCAGGGGATCAAGCTCAATCATCATGGGTTTATGAAGGGCATGTCCTGCCTGGCAAACCTGATCTCCTGTGACAGGGTGACCTGACTACTGGATGAGGGAAAGGCTGTGGATATTGTCTACCTAGACCTTTGAAGAGCCTTTGACACTGTTCCCCACAGAATTCTTGTGGATAAACAGAGTGCTCATGGCTTGAACAAGCACAGCTCTGCTGGATACAGCACTAGCTGGATGAAAGGGCCCAAAGAGTGGTGGTCAGCGGAGTTAAATCCAGCTGGTGGCCAATCCCCCAAAGCTCAGTGTTGGGACCACTTCTGTTTAGCATCTTTATTGAGGGAGACATAGAGCATGTCATCAGTAAGATCACAGATGACATCAAGTTAGGTGGTAGTGTCGATCACCGTGAGTGTAGGGAGGCTATACAGAGGGACTCAAATAGATTCATGTCAATATCAATGGTATGAGCTTCAACAAGGCCAAATGCCAAGTCATGTACTTGGGCCACAAAAACCTTAAGCAATGCTTAAGTAATGCAGGCTTGGGGAAATGTGGCTGGAGAGCTGCCTGGCAGAAATGGACCCGAGGGTTTTGACTGACAAGCAACTCAATATGAGCAAGAAGTGTGCCTAGCTGGGAAAGGAAACCAATGGCATCCTGGCTTGTATTAGAAATGCTGTGTCCAGTAGGAGTAGGGAGATCATTGTCCCCTTGTACTCAGCTGAGGTGAGGCCACACCTCAAGTATTGTGTTCATTTTTGGACACCTCATTACACAAGGGATGTGAAGATGCTGGAGTAAGTGCAGAGGAGGGCAACAAAGCTGATGAAGGGCTTGGAGAATAAATCTTATGAGGAGCAACTGAAAGAGCTGGAGCTGGTTAGTTTGAAAAAGAGGAGACTGAGAAGAGACCACACTGCTGTCTACAGCTACCTGAAAGGACGTTGTAGAGGGGTTGGTGCTGGTGCCCTTCCATAGGCAATTAGTGATAGAATAAGAGGGAATGGCCTCAAGCTGCAACTGGGTAGGTTTAGACTAGATATTAGGAAAAAAAAAATTCATGGAAAGAGTGGTCAGGCATTGGAATGATCTGCCCATAGAGGTGGTTGAGTCACCAACCCTGAACGCATTTGAAAGTAATTTGTATGTGGTGTCTGAAGATGTGGTTTAGGCTGCACCTTATAGAGTAGGGTTATCAGTCTGACTTGGTGATCCTGAGGGTCTTTTCCAACATGAGTGTTTCCGTGATTCTATAATCTTATGGAGGGAAGAGAAGTGTATTTGATAAAATCTCTCCCTTTGCAGAAGAACAGACACAACTACATATGATTAATCTCATTTAGGTTTGCAATATTTTTTCTTATTATTTACCTTGACATTTAAGCAGGAGCTAAAGTCCAACTGCTTGACTGCTTTCCAGTTTTTCATTATACCATGTAATAACCAAGATATGAGAAAGATCATTAATGCTTTCAATGCTGATTATGTGTTACTCCACAGAGCCATCTATCTAAGAGAGGCATGTATGAGCTGCTTAATGTGGTCCCAGCTATGTGAGTCCATGCTGTGTTTTAGATCAACAAAAGATTTTCAAGCAGTGCTAAGACTTTAAAGTGGTTGGAAACACATGAGGTTTCAAAAAGAAACCTTTCACATTTGAGGGAATAGTGAGGGTAGAACATGAAGAAGAAGACATAATGATGTTAGCATTAAAGATGTAAGGATTTTTAACCTGCTTATTTATCAAAGTAATATGCATAGAAATGTCTGCATGGGGTACACACAGTATAGCACTGCCTGCTTAAGCCTACAATAGAGCAAGTCATTAATACACCACTACTAACTGCTAGGTTTATGAGGAGTCATTTCTGCACTCATTGGAGTAATATCATTAGATATTAAAGCTGGAAAGGACTATTGCTAGAGCTTTCTAAAGGGGAAGAAGGACAACTGAAAGAGGAATATCTTAGGCTGATGAGAAGGCAGGGAGCACATGACAGCAACTTGAGGGTTCTTTGAAATCCCAGTTCCCTGTGACATTGGAGGGGAAGGGGTAGAGTGACTGGAAAACTCATCAGAGTTTCAGTTCAGCTGTGCAAACCACACATGGACTGTCAAGAGGATTTCTAACACTCCACTCCTTTCTTTTTTTGCTGTGTTTCTGGTTTACCTTAGTTGGATTTCCCTCGAGACACAGAAAAGCAGTCAGGAGTTGAAGCCATAATTTCTCATTGAGCCGTGTTCAGACCATGTGTGTCAGTCATCCGTGCTGAGCTTAAATATTTGCAGTGAAGGAAAATCCACTTCTTTCCTAAACAGTTTCAGGAGGCATTTGTCTAACATTAGCTCTCAGCAAGTGAATCTTAATGAACCTGCTCTTCCTCATAAAACAGACTACCTCCACCAGGATACAGCCAGNACCGTGAGTGTAGGGAGGCTATACAGAGGGACTCAAATAGATTCATGTCAATATCAATGGTATGAGCTTCAACAAGGCCAAATGCCAAGTCATGTACTTGGGCCACAAAAACCTTAAGCAATGCTTAAGTAATGCAGGCTTGGGGAAATGTGGCTGGAGAGCTGCCTGGCAGAAATGGACCCGAGGGTTTTGACTGACAAGCAACTCAATATGAGCAAGAAGTGTGCCTAGCTGGGAAAGGAAACCAATGGCATCCTGGCTTGTATTAGAAATGCTGTGTCCAGTAGGAGTAGGGAGATCATTGTCCCCTTGTACTCAGCTGAGGTGAGGCCACACCTCAAGTATTGTGTTCATTTTTGGACACCTCATTACACAAGGGATGTGAAGATGCTGGAGTAAGTGCAGAGGAGGGCAACAAAGCTGATGAAGGGCTTGGAGAATAAATCTTATGAGGAGCAACTGAAAGAGCTGGAGCTGGTTAGTTTGAAAAAGAGGAGACTGAGAAGAGACCACACTGCTGTCTACAGCTACCTGAAAGGACGTTGTAGAGGGGTTGGTGCTGGTGCCCTTCCATAGGCAATTAGTGATAGAATAAGAGGGAATGGCCTCAAGCTGCAACTGGGTAGGTTTAGACTAGATATTAGGAAAAAAAAAATTCATGGAAAGAGTGGTCAGGCATTGGAATGATCTGCCCATAGAGGTGGTTGAGTCACCAACCCTGAACGCATTTGAAAGTAATTTGTATGTGGTGTCTGAAGATGTGGTTTAGGCTGCACCTTATAGAGTAGGGTTATCAGTCTGACTTGGTGATCCTGAGGGTCTTTTCCAACATGAGTGTTTCCGTGATTCTATAATCTTATGGAGGGAAGAGAAGTGTATTTGATAAAATCTCTCCCTTTGCAGAAGAACAGACACAACTACATATGATTAATCTCATTTAGGTTTGCAATATTTTTTCTTATTATTTACCTTGACATTTAAGCAGGAGCTAAAGTCCAACTGCTTGACTGCTTTCCAGTTTTTCATTATACCATGTAATAACCAAGATATGAGAAAGATCATTAATGCTTTCAATGCTGATTATGTGTTACTCCACAGAGCCATCTATCTAAGAGAGGCATGTATGAGCTGCTTAATGTGGTCCCAGCTATGTGAGTCCATGCTGTGTTTTAGATCAACAAAAGATTTTCAAGCAGTGCTAAGACTTTAAAGTGGTTGGAAACACATGAGGTTTCAAAAAGAAACCTTTCACATTTGAGGGAATAGTGAGGGTAGAACATGAAGAAGAAGACATAATGATGTTAGCATTAAAGATGTAAGGATTTTTAACCTGCTTATTTATCAAAGTAATATGCATAGAAATGTCTGCATGGGGTACACACAGTATAGCACTGCCTGCTTAAGCCTACAATAGAGCAAGTCATTAATACACCACTACTAACTGCTAGGTTTATGAGGAGTCATTTCTGCACTCATTGGAGTAATATCATTAGATATTAAAGCTGGAAAGGACTATTGCTAGAGCTTTCTAAAGGGGAAGAAGGACAACTGAAAGAGGAATATCTTAGGCTGATGAGAAGGCAGGGAGCACATGACAGCAACTTGAGGGTTCTTTGAAATCCCAGTTCCCTGTGACATTGGAGGGGAAGGGGTAGAGTGACTGGAAAACTCATCAGAGTTTCAGTTCAGCTGTGCAAACCACACATGGACTGTCAAGAGGATTTCTAACACTCCACTCCTTTCTTTTTTTGCTGTGTTTCTGGTTTACCTTAGTTGGATTTCCCTCGAGACACAGAAAAGCAGTCAGGAGTTGAAGCCATAATTTCTCATTGAGCCGTGTTCAGACCATGTGTGTCAGTCATCCGTGCTGAGCTTAAATATTTGCAGTGAAGGAAAATCCACTTCTTTCCTAAACAGTTTCAGGAGGCATTTGTCTAACATTAGCTCTCAGCAAGTGAATCTTAATGAACCTGCTCTTCCTCATAAAACAGACTACCTCCACCAGGATACAGCCAGGAACAGCACTGTAAATGCATTACCCTAAGAAGGATACAGGATTTCCTCTGCACAATGCTACACCATTTCAGCAAGGCAAAAGAGCCTTTGAAGGAGAGAATTACTGTGTTCTGCCGATTTTAATGGCCTTTTGTAAAGGAAAAGCTGGTGCAGTGAAAATGACAGCTAAATCTGAACTTTAGGGGAGATTTAGATCAGACATTAGGGAAAACTTCTGTTACTAAAATGTTATCAAAGACTGAAAGAGGCTGCCCTGGGAAGCTGTTGGATCCCCATTCTTGGATATATTTAAAAGCCATCTAGATACAGTGCTCCAGGATATGGCATACTTTAAGGTCTTTTCCAACTATAGTGATTCTGTGTGATTCAAAAAGGGTAAGAAGGAGGACTCAGGTAACTGTAAACTGGTCAGCACCACCTCCATCCCTGGAAAGGTAATGGAACAACTTATCTTCAGTGCTGTCCTTGGGCATATCAAGGACAAGAGGGTCATTAGGAGTGATCAACATGGTTTTACCAAGGGTAACTCTTGTTTGACTGACCAGACAGACTTTTATGAGAAGATAACTAGATGGATAGATGATGGTGGAGAAGTGGATGTGGTTGATCTTGATTTCACTAAAACATTTGACACCATCTTCCACAGCATCCTTGCATCTAAACTGAGGCAACTTGGTCTGTATGATTGAGTAGTGGGGTGGACATGAACGAGCTGAAGGAAAGAAGTCAGAGTTATGGTCAGTGGAATGGAGTCTAGCTGGAGACCTGTATCTAGTGGAGTTCCTCAAGGGTATCCTAGAAGAACAAGCTCCGAACATGCCCTAAACCAGACAGTGGGCTGGGCATTTGTATGTCTGGTGACCTGAACATGGCCCAGACTTGCCTGGATGTGTCCTGGGCCCAGGAAAACCAAGTGCACGTGTTGCACATGAGTCTGACCTTGTGGCACACATAGGGACTGTGTGTACCTCTGGCCATGTTTGGGCAAAACTGATTCCATAGGTTAATGTACTAAGTTTCTCCCTTTAACTTTCTTCTGCTATTGGTAATTATTCTCTGAGGAAAGTTATACTAATATTGGCCTAAATGGTTAGCCTTACCTTGCCTTGTACTGCCTGGAGAAACAAGAAGGGCCACTGTGGACGTTGCAGCTAAGAAACACTCTCATAGCAAGCAAATCTAGTGCTGCCGTGCCAAAAGCTGCAGGGACAAGAAGTGCTCCAGACCTGTAAGTCTCACAGTGTGCACCGGCAGCCACCCCAAGCACCAGAGAAAACCCCAAGCTGCAACCCGCCAGACAACCACATCACCTGTTTGCTTGCCACACACCAAAGGGATGTGTTCTTTATAAAAGCAGCCCAACCAAGAGTAAACCCTGCAAATCTAAACTTGAGTCTTGTAAAAGTTCTTCTGTCAGCTGCCTTGCTTAGCAGCCATAAAATGCCCTAGCGGGCAAGCGGCATTACTGCCGTGAATCTCTTTCCAGATTAAATTGATGTTTGCTTTTTTGGTTTTCCTTAAACTGTTTAAATGACCTGTTCCCTGTGTAAATAACCACAACTGTGTATCCATACCTTGTAAATAAGTTTCTGGTGAGATGTTGTATTAATAAATAATGATCTCATTAATATTTATAAATATGCAAACGGTAAGTGCCAAGAAAATGGAACCAGGCTCTTCTCAGTAATGCTTGTTGTGGGAGGCCAATAGGCTTAAAACATGTCCTGGCTTGCCCCAACCTTCTACTTATTGGGGAAGTAAAGGCAGGAGGAAAAAAAAAGGCTTGGGCCCTTATGTCTCCTCCTAAAGTGATAAACTGGTACCCACAGGTGTTTATGCACTTGTTAGTGTCTTGTCCAAATAAGGGTAAGCAAGCCCTAGTTTCACCTGATATGGTCAGTTTAGCAAAGTGCCATTTTGATTGGTGAATCTCTGTGGAGAAAAGAGCCATTATGCTCAGGCAAATAATAAAGGGAGACCTTATTGCTGTCTACAACTACCTGAGGGGTGGTTGTAGCCAGGAGGAGGTTACTCTCTTCTCTCAGGCAGCCAGCACCAGAACAAGAGGACACAGCCTCAAGCTACTCCAGGGGAAATTTAGGCTTGAGGTGAGGAGAAAGTTCTTCACTGAGAGAGTCATTGGCCACTGGAATGGGCTGCCCAGGGAGGTGGTGGAGTCGCCGTCCCTGGAGTTGTTCAAGGCAGGATTGGACGTGGCACTTGGTGCCATGGTCTAGCCTTGAGCTCTGTGGTGAAGGGTTGGACTTGATGAACTATGAGGTCTCTTCCAACCTTGGTGATACTGTGTGATACTGCATGTGTGATAAATGGAGCTACACTTCAATCAGTCTGCTCTGACAACCTGCTCCACTCTGCCTCAGTGTATTCTGCTTGGCCTTGTGCTTCAGACCAGCTTAGCCCTGATGTTTTGGACTTGAACTACCTGGAAAATTAAGTGCCTCAAATTTACCAGGAGAAGGCATTAAGTGCCTCATGATGCAGCAAGAAGTGCTGCTGACATCATGATCTTTGCACATCTCCAAGACACCCTGCCTACACCTCTGCAAACCTCCGTGCTAAGTCTGGAGTCCAAGAGGAACCAGGATCAAATCAGAGATTGTCTGCCTCTCTCTCAGTACCCATTTAGAGCCTGGGAAGATCTAGAAGCCTATCAACAGTTATTAAGACATGGACAGAACTCCCTTCAAGTGTTTGGGTACTCCCTTGAATCTGCAGTTAGCCCTGGGAATCTGCAGATAACACGTTGTGAGTAAGTATTTACAAGCCTCTCTATAACTGAATTGTATTGTGCCTTCTGCCTTAGCAAAAAGGAGCCTCTCAGGTCTCCTTCAAGGGCAAGCAGCATATTTGCCACAAAATTCTCTTTCCTAAATAGTTAATATTTGTTATATTATTGCTAGTTATTTGTAAGAGAGGAAGGGCAAAACCAATTCTCATTGGTAATTCACAGGATGATTCCTTAAGTGAAAACATCCTAATTGCAAACAATTTTGCCTTTGAAAAATGACATTTTAAAGAAATCATTGTTTGTTTGCTTGGACTGGTTAATTGTATTTTAATTTGGCAATGGAAAGCATCTATTCAGTATCTTAACCTCTCTGTAAGCATAGTAAATATAGTGGAGAGCAGCCAGACAGAGAGGGATCTGGGGGTACTGATTGATACTCACCTGAACATGAGCCAGCAGTGTGCCCAGGTGGCCAAGAGAGCCAGTGGCATCCTGGCCTGCATCAGGAATGGTGTGGCCAGCAGGAGCAGGGAGGTCATTCTGCCCCTGTACTCTGCACTGGTTAGACCNGAGGTGGTGGAGTCGCCATCCCTGGAGCTGTTCAAGGCTGGATTGGACGTGGCACTTGGTGCCATGGTCTAGCCTTGAGCTCTGTGGTGAAGGGTTGGACTTGGTGATCTGTGAGGTCTCTTCCAACCCTGATGATACTGTGATACTATGATACTGTGATACTATGGAATAGGAGATGTACTTCTAAGCTCCAGATGTAGCTCACATGGAATTTTCCAATTATTTCTCCTATAGATGCTTATTTCATGTGATGTAAATTGATATCCTTAAAAGCCAGAACTCTTTTATCTGGTGGTGGCTATAGTAATTCTTTAGGCAGTTACTGAACAAGATCTGTCACTGATTTCTGTTGCACATTCAAACCTCAGAGCAGCAAAGCCAAAGGCTGCCTACAGGTCTGAAACCTGTGGAGAGCACTTGAAATGAATGGTGGACCTGGGGTTGGCTGCAGAGCTGCAGAAAACTCATACAATATTTACTTTTTGCAGCAGTGTCAGGAAAATAAAATAAAACCAAAACAAAACCACACCAAACAGGAATTTCAAAAGAACTTTGCTTTGCATTTGCTTACATCCAAACTGAAAGCTGTACATGGGACTAAACCCAAACAGAATGACTTATGCAATGCCTTGGTAAGCAAACCCTGTAGTGTCACCTTTCTGACACAAATTTGGACCATATCCTGACATGCATTTTCCCCACTCCCTAGAAAAGCATACCAAGACTGTATCTGCGAGATTTTCATTTGTTTGTTTAATAACTAAGTGAAAAGGCAGAATTTGATTGATGTTTGCTTTTGAAAAATACTAAGTAAAACCAATTATTTCTCAAAGAGCTAGGGGGTTGGAACACTACAGGGCAGGAAGTGCTGATCCTGCTTCAAGCAATCTCATGGCACCTATGTGGATGAATACCCTTTCTAAGCCAGTGAAGAAAAGATGTTGTGCTAGTAGCATGCCTGCTAAATTTAAGGATATTTCACCTGTGAAAGTAAAAGCACAAGCTTTTCTTCTGTCTGACAAGGAACTGGGAACGGGGGATTACACCTCAGAGGAGGACCGGGTGGACAATGCATCCTTACAATCTTTCTAGAGCAAGATATGAAGACTTCAAAACAAGATACCCTGATTTTAAAACCCTCTGCTTGTATGCCCCAAATAAAGACTGTAGCAAGAAGCAGCGTGGTGTTACATGTGATTTGTAAATAGATCATTCATTTGTGGCTGCACCCACCTACCAGCAGGGACAAAACAGAATTTCATCAAGTTGGCACTTCCTGTGTTTTTCATTTATTTCTTCCAAAATTTTCAAGCTTTTACAGGGTGACTAAAACACTTGGAAACTTTGTGAGACTCTTCTGGAAGAGGTATAAGAACATCATTATTCTTGGGCTGGCACGACACTCCTGCAGTTTGTTCTTTCCCCTCCAAAGTGAGAGAATCAGTTTTGCATCCCAAAAAACTTATCTTATTTCCTGTTCCAAACCAATCTAAGAAGACTGTAGATGAGACTCCTTCAGTTATCACAGATGCTGCAGAAATCTCACACTAGGTATTTCCAGCCAAAAAAAAAAAAAAAAGCAAAAAAAAAAAAAAAAAAAAAAAAAAAAAAGAGGCAGATTGGTTCTCCTAACTCTAGATAACACATGAACAAACTGTTGTGTGATCTTTACTGAAGTTACAGGGCAGGGAGGGGTACAAGATGACAATTTACAGGTATTTTTTGCTTTAGTTTTTAATGAGCTGTGACATCTAATCTGCTGCTCTATCTCCTTCTTTGCAATGTACTCCTGCTTTCCCAACATCCTGATTGCTGGTGGATAGTAGATATACTTTAGTGTGGATTGCCTTCCACAGATCAGAAAACATAGTTCAAATAGCTTATTGAACCAAAAGGTGTGAGTTGTGTGAGCATACTCTCTTCATACACATAAAGAGATAGCAAACTACTGTGTTATGGAAAAGAACATTGTCTTAGTAGATTGTTTGGGGTTTTTTTTTATTATGGCTTTCATATATCTTATCCTTTTGTTTTTTGATTAACATCTTTTAAATTACTTTATTCCATTGAATAAGTTGGAGGTTTTTTTCATTGTCAATTGTTTACCCAGCTATGTATAGCCATAAAAGCTCTTTCCCTTGCTGGAACATGTCCACAGAAGGGCGACAAAGCTGGTGAAAGGCCTGGAACACAAACCCTATGAGGAGAGGCTGAGGGAGCTGNATTTAAAATCTATCAGTCTCTGTTCTGTCCAGATTTGTCAGAAAGACTGTAAATCTTAAAAGCCTGGCTCACACTCTCCTTCTCTAATGAAGTCCATAAACAGGCATACTGCACCTTGTGATCATTTTGACTAAACCTACCACTTTTCTTGTCAAAAATGACTATCCAGGAATGGAAGTCCAGGTTTTTCAAAACCCCTGGTTTATGTTGTCCCAGTATTACTGCTAGAAATTAGTATTGCCTAGTCATAACAGTCTGTGACTAGAGCGCTTATTTCTCAGCCTCTTTGAAAAATAGCAATAATATGCCTAAAAGAAAAAGTATCTGTCACAGTAACCAGCAAAGAGAAGTACATGGAGACCTCCTGATTGAATGTCTTAGACAAAGTCTACAGTAAAAATAAAAATTTAAAAAATACAGTACACGAGTAAACATTTTTAAAAGTGGAAGAGAGGAAGGGAAGGAAGTTTCACTGATTTGAATAGGTCTGTTCAGAGTTTGAGATGACTTTGCATACAGTGTACAGTTGTTACTAAATGGTGTTCTGCAATTTTGCCATGAAATACAGTAGATGACACCTCAGGAAAACTAAATCTCAGAAACAAATCCAGATTAAAAGGATCTAAGGAGGATTAGTCCAAATTTAATACCCCTCTTTGAGAAGTATCTTCCCCCTGACACTGCAGGCAGGCTTGCCCTGGAAGTAGATACCCACCCCAAGACAGCACATAAACTCAGCACTGCCACCCCCTTGCTAAATTTGTTGACATTCAGTCTGATAATGCAACTGCTCCTCAATGCTCCTAATTTGTTTTGGGCCATGTCAGCTGACTTTGCCTAACCACTGAAAAAAAAGCCAAGCTACCAAGATTTATTTGCACTATTTAACACCATCAGATTAGTTTTTCTAATGTGGTTTCAGGAAAAATCATACCACTGGCAGTTCCAGATGTGGTGAATGATTTGCCTCCTAACATCTGATGGAGAGGTGATGGTGGCATATGTGGAAGACCAAGAGTGAGTAACCTCTATTGCCTGTACAACTGTTTTCTCAGCAGCTGCTTGTTTCCATTTGTATCTTTTCTTCTTAATATAAACATGAAGATTAAAAAAAATTTAAAAAAGGACCTTCTGGTCGGGGTTTGTTTTTTTTTTCAGATGAGACAGCAAAATTTTCCATATGTCTTTATGCAAGTAATACTTAAAGTGGGTGGCCCCTAAAGTGGGTGCTCTAGTGGGAGATGTCCCTGCCTATGGCAGCGGGTTGGAGATGGATGATCCTTGAGGTCCCTTCCAACCTAAACCATTCTATGATTCTATGATTCTAAAGGATGAGTAATTATGGCAGTAAAAATTAGTGCAATTTAGATCCAGTAACTCAGATGGAAGATACAAAAGAACTTTGAAAAAAAAATATTTTTGTTTTGTTTTGTTCTGTTTTGGTTTTCCCATTCAAATAAGGAACCAAAGTAGCCAAAATTGGAAGTATATGCATGCACCAAAAGAGTGGTGGAAATAAATGTGTCTCTTTTTAATTAGTGGCACTGAACATATGCTCTAATAATATAGAATCATAGAATCATAGAATGGTTTATATGTTGAAACCTCTCCTAAAACTTCACAATAGAACAGTTTCTACCAGTTTCTATGAATCTTTTTCACTGAATACTAATTAATAATTAGAAATTACTTGCTCTTGAAAAAGAAATCTATAGAGAAGGGGAAATAGCAGTAAAGTTATAGTCTCAGAAGCTCCCTCCAGCTACCTCCCTGGAAATGTTTGGTCTTTGCCCAAGGTTTTTCATGGTTTTCTCACTAACTGGAGCTCCCATGTCTCTCCTCACCTTTTCAGTATGTGATATATAAAGCACCCATAAAGCATCCAACTGAACAGACGTCGACATCTACATACTGCCCCCTCCTTGTATTTCCACGTGCCTTGACAATGCTGTGCATAGATTAAGAGAAAAATTTGGCACAGAGCCCACAGTGCTCAGGCTTTAGCTGTGTCTCTATTTCTTTGTTCTAACAAAGCCATTGTAATTCAGCTCAAAAGATTTGGGCATGCAGATTTCCAACACATTGTGTGTGGTTCTATCTACAGAACTCTCTCATTTGTTTCAAACGTGGAGAAGGCAGGAGGGGAAGATCTTAGCAGGCTTTTTAGGGAAGTGCAGTATGACCCACCAAGAAGCCTAAGCAAGGGTACTAGGGAAGAGATGAGAAAGGGATTTTTTTCCCTTGCTTTTGTGAAAGGTTTCAAATCCATGAAGGAAGGAAGCTACAATGGCTGAATCACCTTGGATTCACTGTCAAATACACAGGGACACTTTGACTGAGGTAGATCAAATGCCTACTTGTATGATAATATATATAAAACAGAAGATGCTTCATTTCCCTTCTGATCTGGGGGGAAAAAAACAGCATACATTACATGTGTGTTCTCACACAGCCAATCCAACTTTAAGAAAAACTTCAACTCAAAACTTTGTCAGTATGGAGTTTATGAGATAGGTCTTTCTTATTTCATGTGTCCCTTCTGGGGAGAAATGATTATACTCCCTAGCAAGAGTTAAGTAGTGGATTTAAGACTACCGAGCCAAAAAAATACTCCTCACACTTGGCTGTCATTTAGCCCTGGCTGCAGCTAACCTCACTGTGTGCTTCCAGCCTTAGCCTGAAGTGATGTCTACACTGAGAGTCCTATTTCCATGCAGATGGCTGCAACTTCACATTACTTCTACCCATCTCCTCTGCAGTCTGGCCACAGGTCTCAAGGTCTTCTCTGTACAGTCTCTTACAAAACCATGGGCACCTAATGTAGTCAGGAACAGAACCTCATTGTTTCTGGTAAACATGTATGATGCCTGAGTCACTTTTCAGATTGCACAAACTTCCGTCCTTAAGCAGTCACCTGTCTGGAGCTTATGGGCCCTATGTCAATATTCAACAAGGAACTCAACTGATGGTCCTATCAGGAGCCTGCTCCAATAATTAGGATATCTAGGGGAGAGAATGTACCCCACCCTCACTTCTGAATCTGTGTTGCTGCGCTAGCAAGGAGCTCAGTACTCCTGGGGCAGGGAAATACACAAAGAGAAGCCTTCTAGCAGTCACCTCGTTGGTGGAGGAGGTTGTTTGTGACTCCATCCCTGGAGCAAGTCTGTCTAGCAGGATGATGTTAATGTGTGCCATCTCTGTGGTAGGAGTCAGGATGTGAATCTCACAACTTCACACTAATGTTGGATGTCCTCGGACCTGCATGCAAAACGCTTCTGAAGCTAGATCTTGATCTCTCTGGGAATATGGGTAATGGTTTCAGTCTTTTAATTAAAATATATTCACCTCTCCTTGCCCTTTTTGTGCTCTTCAGTGATGTATATAAGGAGACAGAAAGCTAAGTTACATTCATTCAAACATTTCTTGGCTTTTTTGCCCCGTCAAGTTAAAATGTCTTGAGCAATGCCTCCTGTGAATGATTATTTTCAATCTATCCTCCCCATCAGGAAACTTTTCTTGATACACATCCCAGAAGCTCCATTTCTTCATTCCATCTCATTATGTCTACTTATCCCTTTATGTAAGCAACTTTTTGTTCTCTAGCTGCATCTTAAATCCATGTGCTCAGTTAACAGTTTCATACAGAAGAGTACATATTTCAATTTTTTTTTTCCCTTTACAGAAACCTTTTTACATAGAGATGGTGTCTGGTAGTTTTATTGGCTTAAGGGAATACGAAAATGGCCTAAAGCTACTAGTCCTCAGGTCTTACAAAGCAAAGATCAATATTTGAGGAGTCTTTAATCACAATAAATAAGCCCACAAACTAACGTACTTCAACGTTATTTTCAACCCTGTTTAATTCAGTTACTGATTTATTCAAGTTAGCAGAAATTTCTGAGGTTTGTATCATAGAATCATAGAATCACAGAATCATAGAATCAACCAGGTTGGAAGAGATCTCCAAGATCATCCAGTCCAACCTAGCACCCAGCCCTAGCCAATCAACTAGACCATGGCACTAAGTGCCTCATCCAGGCTTTTCTTGAACACCCCCAGGGACAGTGCCTCCACCACCTCCCTGGGCAGCCCATTCCAATGCCAATCACTCTCTCTGTGAAGAACTTCCTCCTAACATCCAGCCTATACTTCCCTCGGCACAACTTGAGACTGTGTCCACTCTAGCATTATTATCCTACCAAGCAGACAAATTGATTTACTCACTTCTGTTGCATTTCTTACTATCACTGGTACAGTCTACCAAAGAAAACACTTTTTCCTTCATAGGCCATATCTTAAGTAAGGCATTGCCATCAGCTGATCTGTGCACACATCCTTTAAAAGTGGACTCAGCCATACCCCTAAAATACTTTCTGTAAATGCCTGAGTTTCTTACTCACCTGTGCCCCATCTGTGACTGAAGGCATCACTAAAACTTCTCAGTGACAACCAGAATTCGAGAGTCCATTGCACGCGACCTTAAAATATCAGCGGAATAAACTTACAAATTAAATAATAAGCCTAAAATGTTATGATCTGTACATGCACTGTTAAATGGGTGATTCTCAGTACTTCACTGAAAAATAAGCCTGATTTCTAAAGCTTTAACCACCACTACCCTTTTAAAATTAGTTGTTTTGCAAAACATCTGGTAAACATAAAGCAAGAAGTTCCAGAAAAAAATGGTCATATATTTTCTCTCACTTGAAATAAACTATATTTAATTAAAAAAGCACCACTTTTCATCTGTTTTGGAACCCACATAAAGTTTCTGTATTTTGTTAGTGCATTGGTCATCATAAATATTTTCATTAATATTAATCAACATTATTCTTCATTTTCTGGAAAATATTTAACCTGTACCTTAGAATCCTGTGAGCTTCTTTTTGGAGTTGCTTTTGGAACAAATGAAAGCACTTCAAAATTTTGGCAGCTTTACCTTGCTTCACTTAGAAGTTCAATAAAACACAACTGTAGATTGATATTTTTTTTTTCCTCATCCTTGGTTGCTGATGTCACCTGGAATACATCATCAGTGGACTTAAGACATGATGTCCTAGCACTAGTAAATATTTTCAACCAGGTCAGACAAGCAACTGTTATGTGGAAAACATGCAGTTCGACATCTACCTTTAAGGTCCTTTCAGTCTAAGGGAGAAAGACCTAATATTATGCCCTTATGCTTCATCTTCAAAACATTACCTGTCTCCCTCCAACATTTTTTATTTTGTATTTGCTTTTTGAAAGCTCTCTGTAACCTGCCAACCTCATGTTCAGCCAAGTTAACAGAACTCTAATGAATCTGAGAAAAACTGATGTCAGCCTATTTTCAGTGGCCCTTTCTCTTGTGGTTGTGTGTGGTTTAAACACGGGTAACCCTGGGTGCTGGATTAATACGCTCTGTTCAGATGTCTTAACCAGAGAAAGAGCAGTTGTAGATGAAGCTGAATGCTTCCAGAGAAAGGCATCCATATTCTCCTTCCTCTCTCTGTGCTTTCCTCTCCTCTGTAAACCATGCAAGAAATAAAGCAGATCCCCTCTGCCTTTCGCTATCAGTACTGCAGATAATCCCACTCGGGTAACAATCCATATGGGTAATAATCAATCAAAGAGAATGGATTAACAGCAGCAAGAAGATGCACTGTGACAAAAGACTTTTCCTTGCATCCTGGCTCCTGATCAAAGAATTCCAAGGACAAGGATCTTCTCAGGCTAATTGCTGACAAATGTAAGATAAACAACCTGTTATCACAACCACCTCTGCTCCCTTTTAAGAGGGGGAGGAGGGAGTGGATGCAATTAAAGCCTTAAGTATTACACAGAATATGATATCCATTTATTCTTGTTCTGCACAAATGGGGAATTATCTCACTTCATACAAGCAGATGCTATTATGAAAGTCTCACATTTGTGGAAGAGGCAAGCCTGGGAAATTTCTAGGCGAGGAAGTCATAAGAAGGTCACGGAAAATAAATATCTGTCAGGTGCTATGGCAGAACTCGGCTATGACAAGATGTACAGGATAAGGCAAGGCTGCTGGGACAGAGAGGAGAGGTGAGGCTCAGAAATACCAACCAGTAGCTAGACACAGCCACAAGCATTTACTTCATTATATTGCTGGACAGGCTACAAGAGTTGGAGCTGTTGAGCCTGGAGGAAAGAACACTCCAGGAAGATCTTATAGTACCTGAAAGGGCCCTACAAGAAAGCTGGGAAAGGACTTTTTATGAGGGCTTATAGTGGTAGGAGAAGAGGGATTGGATTTGAAGAGAGTAGATTTAAAATAGACATTAGATAGGGTTCTCAGACACTGGAACAGTTGGCCCAGGGAGATCATCGATAACCTTTCCCTAGAGGTGTTCAAGGCCAGGTTGGATGAGGCCTTGAGCAACCTGGCTTGATGGAAGACATCCCTGCCCATGGCAGGAGGGTTGGAACTAGGTGATCTTTAAGGTCCCTTCCAACCTTTCCAACCCTTCCAGCTTGTGATTCTCAGACAGATAAAATATAGAATTATAGAGATAGAATTACGTAGTCATAGAATGCATTAGATTGGAAGTGACTCTTGATGTTCACCTTGTCTAACCCCACTGCAGTCAACAGGAACATCTCCAGCTAGATCTGATTGCTCAAGGCCCCATCAAGGGGGGCCCTGAATGTCTTCAGAATTGGGACCTCTATTACATCTCAGGGAAATCTATTCCCATATTTCTACCATTGTAAAGTTTTTTTTTCCTAATGTCCAACCTAAATATACTCATTTCCAGTTTAAAATCATCTCTCTGGATGGCATTCCTTCTCTCCATGTTGAGGGGCAGCACAAAACACCTGACACGTGGTGCTAAGCCCCTAGCCCTCAAGGCTTTGCTCATCTGACTCAACTTCCTGAGGATTCCCCACAACAGGAGGAGGGCAGCAAGGGCTAAACTGGCCTGGCAGGATTTATGACCTACCAGGACACAAGGGCATGCACTAAAGTTAATTTTCTTCAATGGACATTACTCTTTAATAAAAAGAGGAATTATCCTAATTATCAAGGAGGAATCAAAGGGTGAGATCCTGTTGGTAATTACTGAAGTAAATATCTAGAATATCTTCCCTGCAATCCAACAAACAGATAATCAACTGCTCATATCTGGCCAATCTAAGTTACTTGACTCTATGCAGAGTCGTAGAATCATAGAACTGTTTGGAAGAGACTTCTAATACCATTTAGTCCAATCATCAAGCTGGCACTACCATGAGCATTAAACCATGTCCCAGAGTGCCATGTCTACACCTTTTTCAAACACCTCCGGGGATGGCAACTTCATCACCTCTCTGGATAGCCTTTTCCAATGCCTGATCTAATATTGATCCTACTATCCTACCCCACACATGCACCCCACACCTCCTAACTGGCATAATTTGAGGCCATTTCCTCCTGTTCTACCTCTTTATACTAGGGAGAAGAGACCAACTCTCCCCTCACTGCAACCTCCTTTCAGGGAGTTGTAGAGGGTGATAAGGTCACACCTCAGCTTTCTCTTCTCCAGACTATACAATCCCATTTCCCTTGGCCACTCCCCATGAGACTTGTTCTCCAAGCACACAGATTCTGAGAGAAGATGATCAAATGAAAACAGCTTGGTGAAATGCTCTAACAAAATGTGATTGGCAGCTCCTTCAGCTGGCAGTGCTGTTACAACATTGAGTACTGTGGACAGAAGCACTAGCAGCCAGGCTGTGATAACAAGGTCTCAATATTTTGCTAACAACCACTCACAGCTCCTGGGTCATGTAGCAGCTACTCCAATGCCAGGACATTAGACAGATGAATAATAATTCGTATGTGTGTAAATATGTCTTCTTTGAAGAGATCATGAGCCTAATTAAGAATAAAGAGTAGTGACAAGTAGAATTTATCACATCATAACTATGTTAACAACATTTAAAGCAAGCAGTCAGTTCCTATCTCTCTAACACATCCGTCAGAAATCATACCCATATTTCAGACAGTAGATCTCATTACTGCCTTTAATTTCATGCTTTAGTAAAACATTCAGAAACATATCTCTGACTTCCATCTACCTTCATAACTTGCAGTTTGTGACAAACAAGGAGAAAAGTGGTTAAATATTATTGATAAAAGAAATATCATAGATTCAACACCATTTGCAAATTTCACATTTTGTCTACTATCTTTTTTCCTCCATTCCCAGTATGGAAGAGCCCTAGACAAAGCAGATAGTGTAGATTTCATCTGTTCTAAGTCTGGCAACCTGTTACTGTCATCGTCTATGTTATTAAAACACTGCAATTCTCTCCCTGTACTCAGCACTGGTCAGGCCACACCTTGAGTCCTGTGTCCAGTTCTGAGCCACTCAATTCAAGAGACATGTTGAGATACTGGAAAGTGTCAAGAGAAGGATGACAAAGCTGGTAAGGTGGCTGGAGCATAGCCCTATGAGGAGAGGCTGAGGGAGCTGGGGATGTTTAGCCTGGAGAAGAGGAGGCTCAGGGGTGACATCATTGCTGTCTACAACTACCTGAAGGGAGATGGTAGCCAGGTGGGGGTTGGTCTCTTCTCCCAGGCAACCAACAACAGAATAAGGGGACACAGTCTCAAGTTGTGGCAGGGGAGGTATAGGCTGGATGTTAGGAGGAAGTTCTTCACAGAGAGAGTGATTTGCCACTGGAATAAGTTGCCCAGGGAGGTGGTGGAGTTGCTGTCCCTCGAGCGTTCAAAAAAAGTTCTGCCACAGTCTGGTTAATCGGACAGGGCTGGGTGCTAGGTTAGACTGGATGATCTTGGAGGTCTCTTCCAACCTGGTTGATTCTATGATTCTGTAATTTTATGACAGAATGTGCTCTCTAAGTATGCAGTTGGTCTGCTCATACTGTACCAAAGATGCTGCCTTATATCTCTACTTCACACCTATCCAGTCCATTGTTGACAGCAAACTTAATTTTCCAAACAGGAAAGCATAAATATTTAAAATTTAACTTCCATGTGATTTAATATTGGGGGAAAGCCACTGTTTTGTGGAAAGTTGTGGAAGATTTTTTTTTTTAAGAGTTGAAATTTAAATCTTTGCAACTGTGTGACTTCTGTGCCACAGCATAACATTCTTCAGTAGGTTTTACTGAGGAAAATCTAAGGAATTAGGTTTCAATTTGTAAAACCTTTGCAAGAATGCATTTAAATTAGATACACGGGATGGAAACATTTATAAAATATAAAATTAAGGTGCGTGTGTCTCCTGAAGTTATGTGCAGAAACCTATAACACCAAAGTAAGTGTGAAACTCTGTCTTACAGTAGCTTTATCATGGGATAAAGGGAACATTCAGTAAATGCATATGGCATTATACCCTATGTAAGTGGTTAACATTGTGGAAACTGGATGCTGTTAACACATAGCTAACAAAATTCAGGTAAAAGAAATCTGATGGAGCCCAGAGCAGAGACTTTCCAAATCAGCTAAAAGCATTCTCTGAGATATTTCTTACCTATTTCTTACAACATAGCATTTTTTTCCTTCTTGTTGTACAACAGAGCACACAAGCACTTCAATGATATGAGATGCAGTAAGGCTGTGGTGTCCAACTCATTAAAGCAATCCACTTCTGGAATGAAATTCCTCTATAGGACTATGGCTTGCAGTAAAATACCTTGATGTTCCTAAAAGTAAATAAATGCTTTTAAAGCTTCCTAATAACTGCTTTGGCGATAAGGAGTCTATTCACTGCTGCAACATACACCCTATTAAAAAATCAAAACCTCTCAAATTGTGTTATTGTTTACAACAGGTTTTTTTTGCATCTACCTACGAACCATCTGGTCCTGCCAATATCAGCAAGCAGTCGCTACACTGAAGAGCAGCAGCCTTATCTCATACAGAAACATCTATCATCTTATAAACATAGCCAGAGGCAACAGATCTTCCTGCGGCTTGCACATTCAACAGGTAGGCTTCCTCTTCTGCAAGCTGAGCTCCCAGCAAAGCAGTGGTCTGCGGTGATAAGAGCTTTCTCTCTCGGTGACAAAGCAAGCTCCCTTCCCCCTAGTCCTTGCTCAAGGTTTCATAAACAGTAGTCTTTTGTTCAAATGTATCCTCATCTCCTTATGCTCAGGGCAAGAATCAGACATCTGCTGCTATCTCTCACCTGAGCCCTAGAATTAAACACTAGCGCGACAAAAATTGTATTTTACAGCAACACGATTTAATTAATGTTGCAAATTCCTCGGGTAACATCGCTTCCAATTTAATGAACAAATTTCTTCCAGCCATCATTTACTTATTTTTAACAAGGAGAACAGCCCGCTTCACATCTCCTGCTGTCAGCATGCAGTCCCAGCCCATCCCAAACTAACCTGCTTTCTCCTGCACCATGCTCTTTACTGCACAGATGTCCCTCTGTACATTTTTTTATTTAAAAAAAAAAAAAAAAAAAAAAAGAAAGTTCTTTTTCCCCTTTAGGGGCAAAGGCTGTGGAAACTAAATCATCTGATTCGAGGATTAGAATGTTATTTTTAAAAAAATAACACAAACAAACAATCAAGCAAAGCTGAAGGCTTGCTGCAGATGGCTGGGAGCAGCACCTCATTTTTCACTGGGGGGTGGGGGCTGGCGACTTTATTTTTCTTGGCCCTGAGAAAGACCAAGCATTCCTTAAGCCATGTAAATACCCAGCTATGTCTCACTTAGTGCAAGACGAGTATATACATTAGCGGCTTTTCATCAGACACATGCTAGCTGCTTCAAGACTCAGATTCAAGGCGGGTGGGTGGAAGAAAGGGTAGCAAAGTTCATGGGAACGTCTCCAATCCCTTCCCTTCCCAAAGCCATTCCTGTAAAATGTTGTTAACAAGGTATTTGTGATGCCTTCAGAGCTAAACGTAAGGAATGGTTTATGCACACAGAAACTGCTGTCTCATCTAATATGTTGTCACCAACTGTGGCCAATATGGTGCACTTCAAAGACAGACGTGGCTGACCCAGGCCACCCAAGGAGAAAGTTTACCCCTAGCTCATGATAGTTAAGAATGTATCCACGGTCTGAAGCACTGGGAATTTTCCCTTGGAGGCCACAAGCCTGTTCACCTTACTCATGCCAGTTGTCTCATCACACACATAGGAACTCCACACAGATGGAGCAAGCAGGATGCGACCTTAAATCATTGTTTCAGACAACAGTTGCAAATAAGGCATTGAAAACACATCCTGCACATACAAACCAGAGAGCTGTCATTGTTAAATGATATCACAGCTGGTAAAGAGGAATTCTTCTCTGGTGGGCAGAAATGCCCCTCCTGACTAATTTCATGGATACGTTCCTCTTCCCTGTTCATTGTTTGAATCAACTTGAGCTGTCTTTCCAGTCTACGGTGCAAGCTTCAGATTCCCGTTGCTTGCACAAAACATATAAAACAAATTAAGGAAAAAAAATATTACCAACACTTGATTCTTCTCTAATATTCAGTATATGTGAATATCCTTTTTTGAATGGATTTTTTAAATGTTTGTTTATTTTGTTTTGTTTTTCTGGGGGAAAAAAAGTGCCTAAATTTCTTAGGTAGCTCTGCAAAACTCAACCTCTATTTAAACATAATTGTGACAATCAAATCCAAGTGCTTGGTACTTCTCTCTTTTTGAGATTCCAAGAGAAGTCTTATCTGAATAGGAGGACAGGAGTCACAGGACTTTAACACACCATCTGGCTGACCATTTACAATTAAATTTTACAAAACAGGGAAGCTTCAATTCTCTCTTCAACCTCCTTCAGGATACAGTACAAAACACAATTTCTCTTATATTTTTTTTCTAAGCATTGGATAATTGAGTACAACAAAGCAGTTATTTCTTTGTCATAGATTCTGATCTTCTGACTTTGTGTTTGGGAAAACATAAAATAAAGAATGCCTTTAGTGTGAATCACTGCATGGGAAATATTAATTCAGCCTGAGGGGAAAAGCATTTCATGTCTTTCAGTGATTTTTATTTTTTTTTTTTAATTAGGAAGCAAATATTCTTAGGTGCAAAAGACAGGTCCTTAGATTCTGTTGAATTTTTAAAGACGACTCTGGAAACACTATATTTGGAGACAAGCTCACAAGCTCTTTCAATTTCCTGAGCTTATCTTTTTTTTTAAATTTGTTTTATAATTTTATAAGACAAAATTCAAAGTGTTTTGTTTTGTTTTTAAAAGGACAAAATATTTACAAGTTCTTTTAAAGTCTTTTATTTCAAAATGTTAACATTCATCCCTTATTTCAGCTAAAACTTCACTGGTTTTGCCTTCAAAACCATTCCATGAAAAACAGGTTTTTGCACATGTGTGATCATGTGATTCTTTTCCTGCAAGTAGAAGGACCATGCATTCCATGATACACAAATAAATTAAGGACAGACTTGGTGATTAATCAACACCATTCTCATTATTTGATCTAGATCCTTCTTAGTTCCACTGTATGAGTGCTAAGATCTGAAATACAGCAAGCCTTCCTCATTATTTTGACTCCACCTACCTGCAAGGACCTGAATGCCTCTTCTTCATGCTGGAGAGCACAAGGGCTTTTGTACCATTTTTCCTGACTGACAGTGCACAATCACCAAAGGCAGGGAGAGACATTCACCAGAACGCAAACCAACACTGACAGCACTCAGTAAAAGCAGGCAAGACATGGAGCTGAGCATGGACTG
Source organism: Tricholaema leucomelas (assembly GCA_013400475.1). Classification (NCBI taxonomy): domain Eukaryota; kingdom Metazoa; phylum Chordata; class Aves; order Piciformes; family Lybiidae; genus Tricholaema lacrymosa; species Tricholaema leucomelas. The sequence continues at coordinate 30,032 of WAAF01013560.1, forward strand.
TGTATCATCCATATAGTTCAACTTCTGGTTTGTGGCTCATGGCCCAGATCACCCAGCACTACCCCAACTGTTTCTTGTGCGTGGTTTGCAGGTGACACACCTGTTCCAAACAACCGAGTGGACAAGCCCACACCCCTGGCAGGGCAGGAATGAAACTTAGAGTCTGTGAACCCAAACCTAACTTGACACATGGCCTCAGTCAGAAGCAACAGGCTGTGATCCGCTTCAATTACTACCATGGGTATAGCCATTGTGTCTGATATGTGGCAAAAAAGAAAACTGTAGTCCTTGCTTCGGAAATAATTTAGTCTTTATCTCTGTAAATATTATATGACCCTATGAATAACCTTATTCCCAAAAAACAAGTTCCCAGCACGATGACCTGGCACACACCATCATAGATATTTTTCAGTAGAGACCTACGTTTAAGCTGAGAATTCCTAACTTCTGTGTAGTACAAACTGGTGCTTTCCTTTAAGAAATGAANTTAAGGATCATAATTGTAATGCATCTTTCACTAAGGGTTTTGCAATCTTCTGGGAGAAGTTTCTTTACTGGTTGCTATAATTCAAAAGCCTTGCTTTGGATTCTGCTTGCAAGAAAAGACATGGTGTTAAGACAAGCTACATTCCAGAACTTTTTGCTATTGAAATCTTCTTTGTACCTTCCCTACATTAACTTTACTCATCTATGCAAAGAACCACACTGATGGAGTGATGAGTGGGAAGATGACAGGAGGATAGTCTCGCATAACAAGCGGAGAAAAGGGCACAAATCATAACCAGGCAGAGAAAGCAAAAGACAAGGACCCATGACTGAGCTATTTAACAGCACAGACAACATAACATCAATAGCAATAAAATAAATATTAGTGCTGCATCCCCATTTCCCTTTCCCCACTATATAACTCTTCTTCTGACTTGCTGTTTGAAAGCTGAGCTGTTTTGTTAGTAATCAGTAGAACGGTGAGAACTTAAATAAACCTATCTGGCAAGAAAACTCACTTGAAAACAGATAATAAAAACAAAGAAATTTCCCAAGCTGACAGAAAAAAAAAAAAAAAGGAGAGAGACAGAAAAGAAGAATAACTGAAGTCAAGTAAGAAATCTCCAAGGGAAAAGAAAGGAAAAAGAAAGACATAATTATGCACTACTTTCTTTTCCTAGCATGTTTCTTGACTTGGCACAGCTGGAAAATAGAAAGCTTACTGCCAAAATATCAAATGTGCCTCATGTGGGCTCAGTGCTCATAAAGTTGTGTGTGTGTGTGTTTTTCTCTCACTTTGTCTGATTGCATACAAAGATAAAATAATGGACTCAGTGAGATAAATACTGGCAGCTGTCTGGATTTTCAGCCTAGCAGGAAGGGTCTCTTGCGAGGAACCACAAGGGGCTTTTTGAATGTAAACTGGAGCTGTTAGCCAACAGTAACCAGCAACTTCTGAATTTAGCTCTTTCTAGAGGATGCTTCTGTCAGTCCCCAAGCCCACTCACTCTTCTGCAGTGATAAATTGTTGTTCTGAGAATATGCTTCAGCTGAAGGATGTGCAGCATGGAGAAAAAATATATTTCATTTTGTGAACCTAGTAAGCTTCTCTTTGTAACTTGCAAACACTGAGCTTTCTGTATAGTCAGTCCTACGACAGGACTGTAAAAAGATAGAGTTTAACACAGACATAAGCCCCAGGCTACATGGGACAATTCACCCGTGAAAATACTGACCTTATTCATTCAAATATTAAACAGAACACATGTACTTAAATCAGGAACCAGAACACATGTACTTAAATCAGGAACCAGCTTTGACAGGAGCTGGAAAAGTGTACATGATAAAGCTGACAGATTTCTAGTCACTGGGACCAGGGACAGTATTTTGCCACCCAATTAGTATATATTTCTTCAACTAGATCTTTCTCAGAGTTGGTTTCATTTGGCTGATTACTTTCCTGTGACTTCACCTTCTTTTTTGCTAACCTCTCTCTGGTTATGACAGGGAGTACTTTACATGGTTGCAGTTGAAAATAAAAATTGAAAAGTCCTCATATACATACAGATACTTAGACTCACAAAGATTTTCATAGATCATTGTGACACTGACACAAATGAAAATACAGTTTCCAGCTAGTAAAAACTAACATAGCCCTTATCATATCAAAGAACGTCTTAATATGACTGAATACTTTGGAACTATGCAAACCAGCCCTTGACACCACATAAGTAGTCCTGCGGCTTTGACGGGAAGATTTCTTATTGAAGCCTTGTAGCACTGTCCTTGTAGATGGCTGAGGTTTTGTAGTTTGAAGACTAGTCTGAAGAGCTACTCTTTTATATATTTAAAGGACTCTCTCAATAGTGACAGAGAGATAGCATCCATTCATGTTTGTAACAGCCTACATTAAGACAAAAGTGAACTGCTCTGTCCCTTTCTCTCACCGATTTTGTAAGCATGCTGAAGTAGTCACCACTCAAGTGTGTGGTTCTTAACTTGGTCACTTAGTCTGATAGTTGTTTACAAAGCTGATTGCTTCCATGGGGCAATAGCTGCAACCTTGCTGTGATGTCTTATTCCAGACAGTGCAGTTAGGGAACACCTGGCTCTAGCATCCAAAAAGATGTTTCATGCAGAAATGATCAAAGCAAGCACTGCATTCTATCTTGTGAGAATTTCTCTTGGGTTATGTGAACAGGGAGGATATGTCAGCTGACGCCACAGCATTATGGACATGTAGCTGTAAGATACAGAAAATAATACATTACTGTGCTTACAGGCAGAGTAGACTGTTCTTAGAATCATAGACTGGAAAGGTTACATCATACTTTGCTCTGGGCACAAGGATGAATTGCACTTGGGTGAATTAAGGAGGTTGTTCAGCACTACAGAAATGGTCTTTGAGGCACAACACACAGGCTCACCCCTTCTTCCACTAACATTTTTATAGCCATAGCTTTTTATTGGCTTGGTAAATTGTTTGTGCACCATCGGTACACGTCTAAACCACAGAAAAACTGGTCAAAGTGTCTTTCCCCACAGCCAGTAACATCTTTGGTAATTACGTTTGTTCTTGAATGTCTTTATAGAATATTTTCCCACTATTATTTGTGACTCTTCTTTATCCTCTATCATATGATTGTTTCATTGTAGGAATATGGGATTACCCAATTATGCATAGCGCCTCCCACCAACACTTGGCTTAAAGTGATTGTTTTGTTCATGTTTTCCTTTTATGTTTCTCAGTCTTCTCTGGCTCTATTCCCTCAAACTCTGGGAACAATGATGGAACTGAAACATGGAGAAGCCTAATGAAGTATGAAATCTGATGACAGAGTGAGATGCAATTAAAACCAGTTTTACATCTTCAATAATTCATTCTTCTAAAACTTTGCAATGCCACAAACAGGATACGACATAGATCAGACAAAATATAGCAGTCAAAAGATTAACTGTATTACTTTTGGTATCCTGAAAATGAAGTAGATTAGAATCTTACCTATTTACATCCTGCAGTAAAACAGGGATGAAACACCATAAAGTGCTGAATCTACCTTCAGCACATCTATGAGAAATTCACAAGAAATACTATAGACAAATATGAAATACAGAAAAGATGCATTAAATTGTGTATGTAGTATTCTTAGGTGATAAATGTAACAGTTTGTAGGGAAGAATGGAATAATTTCTTATGATAACTAAGATAGGCAGTTAACCTGCATACCCAAACACTTGGCTCTTTTTCTGTTGTTTGGTTGTTTGGTTGTTTGTTTTTTTTTTCCCCTGAATGGAACTGCTAATATTACTCCTTAACACAAACTCACTGTAGATTCAAATCCACCTAGGTCAGAAAAAGAATTTGCAAAAAGAAGAGAGGGGTAGGTCAGATTAACAACATGATTTGTGTGTTTCTGATAGAACCATCCAGACTAAAAAATGCCATCCTATACCTATAATTGCATAGAGTCAGTCTACTCCTCCTAACGTATATGTTCATGAGAAACAAGAAGCACCTTGAAGGATAAATAGGCCAATATTCTATTTCATTGACCAAGCCTTGAAATCGCTTTTCCCCCTCTTCCAGGAACTCTGTTTCCTCCCCATCCCAAGAAAGGATGTGAAGCTGATGCAAAATAGGCCCACCTACAGCTTTCTTGTTGGAAATATCCAGACAAAATATAAGACATGTTGAAAACCTTACAATCTAAGAATAGTGTAGAGACTATGAATTTAGGAGCTTCCTGGTGTGAACGTATTTCCAAAACAGGAGCTAAAAGATGCAAGGAGTTCTAGTCTGAGACTACTTAAAACAAGAGAAAATAAAACCCGAAAAGCACAACCAAGCAAACAATAAACTACAGGAAGAATAGTTCTCCAACAGTAAACTTAGCCTGCATCTATCTGTCTGTGTGTTGCTGATACCAAACAGTGACATGTAAGAGCCTTTGCGTCTGCCTAGCAGCACAATGGAGAGACAATAATGAATTTGGCATTTTACAGATTTAAATTAGAAATGAAGGGGACTGTGAAGAGTTCCAGAAAAGAGACAAAGGGACTTGGGTTGTTGCATGGGCCACATCCTTGGTTATGTTTGTTTGTGTTTGAGACCTATTGATAGGAATCTCTTGGAGCATTTACTCTGTGTATGGGTGGCTGGCGAGGTTTTCTCCCTCACTTGCCAAAGCACAAGTGTGGTTAGGTCTAGAGTTTCTAGGCAAGGATGGTCTTGAACTGGAAATGAAAATGGACTCTAGGCTCAGTGAAGTGAATGGGATTGCTGACACTGGCTTTAACAGGCCAGCATTTAGCACAAAGTATTTTCACAGTCCCCAGCAGAGTGGTGTTCCAACCTCAGGTAAGTCCTTCAGGCAGCAATTCTACCAAAAGTAGTGCATTTTACAACAAGCGCCTCCAGCCCTGCACTCAAAGCTAAAGTGTTTAAAATTAAAACTAGAATTATAACTAAAACAATAAAGTATGAAACCATTTCAGCAGGATTTCTTTTGAGAACTTCTGGTAAGGATTTCTTTTTCCATACAGAAAAGGTATTTCCAAGCATGTTTCTAGACCACTGCAGAAATAAACAAGATAATTAAAAGATGATACAGTTCACTTATGATACTAATGATAATTGTGTCTTTTTCAACACAGGGATACCAATTCATTAAGAAGCCCAGCCCTAGAAATACTAACACTCACAACAGGAATTGTGGAGGAGAAGGCTTGTATTTGCTGTTTTCTCAAAAAAAATAAAAGCAGTGCTACAGGCTGGGGACAGAGTGGCTGGAGAGCAGCCAGGAGGAAAGGGACCTGGGGGTACTGGTGGATAGTAGGCTGAAGATGAGCCAGCAGTGTGCCCAGGTGGCCAAGAGAGCCAATGGCATCCTGGCCTGTATCAGGAACAGTGTGGCCAGTAGGACAAGGGAGGTTATTCTTCCCCTGTACTCAACACTGGTCAGGACACACCTTGAGTACTGTGTCCAGTTCTGGGCTCCTCAATTCAAGAGAGATGTTGAGGTGCTGGAACGTGTCCAGAGAAGGGCAATGAAGCTGGTGAAAGGCCTGGAACACAAACCCTATGAGGAGAGGCTGAGGGAGCTGGAGTTGTTTAGCCTGGAGAGGAGGAGGCTCAGGGCAGACCTCATTGCTGTCTACAACTACCTGAAGGGAGGTTGTAGCCAGATGGGGGTTGGTCTCTTCTGCCAGGCAACCAGCAACAGGACAAGAGGACACAGCCTCAAGTTGTGCTAGGGGAGGTATAGGCTGGATGTTAGGAGGAAGTTCTTCCCAGAGAGAGTGATTTGCCATTGGAATGGGCTGCCCAGGGAGGTGGTGGAGTCACCGTCCCTGGGGGTGTTCAGGAAAAGACTGGATGAGGCACTTGGTGCCGTGGTGTAGTTGACTGGATGGGGCTGGGTGATAGGTTGGACTGGATGATCTTGGAGGTCTCTTCCAACCTGGTTGATTCTATGAAAAAGAAAAATTGTATTCTATTATTTCTGTTACAAAATGAAATATAAAAGAAAAATCATTTACTATGCCAAAAACCCTCCATAAAACACGATTCAATATTAAAATGACCCATTTTCAATTTGTGCAGATATTATTTGTTAAAACATATGACAATAAAACATTAATCTTTCATTTCTGGTGAATATTATAATGCTGCTTTACTTAATGTTTTTAAAAACTTCACTATGAAAATAATATTTTTCATGAAAGATCTTTTTTTGGTGAAACAATACAGGCAGCCTCCTTCAGCACACAATGTCGGTTTCACTATTATCATCAACCTCTTTTTGACAGTGAAAATGAGGCTTGGAGAGATTTAGATTGCATTATCTTGCATTATGTTGAATTTCTGATCCCTTACGATGTCATCTCAGACAGGTCTAAGGCACTGCTGCAGTCTTGTATAGAAAGTCTACACTTGAAAGTTGATATTGACCAAGTTATGATCAGCAAAAATGCCATTTAATTCCAGTTTTTCTTAGTTAAATCACTAGTTTCTTGGCTTTTTCAGGTGGAAGTGTAGAGTCTGTCATTTCTGGAGTGCAGTGCCATCCCCAGCCAGGTGTCTGAAATGGTGACTTCAGAGCAGGCTTTAACTGATCAAGCACAGGCTTTGTCTTTAGCAGGAGGTCTTAATAGTCTTCGTTCATGACTGACGAGCTCCGACTCGCTCAGAACAAAGATAAACAACAAAAATCTATCATGAAACCATCAAACACTTCTTCCTCATCAGCAATCACTCATCTTCTGTGTGATGTCTCTGTTGGGACTAGACCTTACAGTGGGGTTCCCTTTTCCGTGTATTTTACTGAGGGCAAGTAAGTTGGTTTCTTTTAACGTCAACACCATCATTTTCCTAACTAGCTCCTGAATCAATCAACATTTCATCAGTGTAGGGGCATACAAAAAGTCAGCTGCTCCGATTTAGCTTTGAATTAACTCCTACCCTGAGAGACGGTTTCCTCATGGGAATTGTCCTTATAAATATGGGAAACATGTTAAATATTTATACAGGTTTCCATTCCGTTTACCCAGTGTGCTGCAAATCGCTCAGTTACATAGTTTGTACTTGTTCCTAGGAACAAGAATCAGCTTTAGAATTCGACGACAACAGCATTATCCGTTTTTCCTATGTGGAAAAGTGCAACAGAGCACATACAACAGAAATTCACTATTTAACATAAACATCATGAAAATGCACTGCCTAAGAATGGCATTTAAATGCCTCTAGTTCGACTCCAAGGGCAGTTTTAATTTGAAAACACAATTTTTCACTCCATTAATAGAGAAATCACGCTCTAGACAGAAAAAAAACCCAAAACTATTAACATAATATGTGTGTAACTTGTGTGCATTATTTTAAACATCCTTGATGAGAGATGTTTCTTCATTCAGAATGTTTGTATTCAAATGAAAAAGAAAAGTCATTAAATTAATTGATGGTACAACAACAACAGCTCATCAGAGCTATCCACCGAAGCCCCATCCACACATTTATTCCATTGTTATTACACTACTCCTTGCTTCCAAGAGAGGGAGAATACTGACTCAACGTTGCAGTCATGTAAAATATGTGTTTTAGTGAGATGCAATTCACTAGACAACAATTGCAAAGGTAGTCTGAAGACACAATGTCCTTAATGTCAAATGCAGGGGGTTAAATGCTGATAGAACAAAATATTATAATTTACATCTATATTATATGCTATATACTAAGTATTGCATAGTAAATGCTGTATGACACAGTACAGAATATTATAAATTTGTGTATTATATGTGCAATAAATAGTCATAAGACATATCAATACATATGGTCTGGTTGACTGGATAGGGCTGGGTGATAGGTTGGACTGGATGATCTTGGAGGTCTCTTCCAACCTGATTGGTTCTATGATTTAAAATGCAATCAATTGGCTGTATATAATCAATTGGCAGGGAGGCCATTCTGCCCCTGCACTCTGCACTGGTTAGGCCACACCTTGAGTACTGTGTCCAGTTCTGGGCCACTCAATTTAAGAGGGACATTGAGATGCTTGAATGTGTCCAGAGAAGGGCAACGAGGCTGGTGAGAGTCCTCGAGCACAAGCCCTACGGGGAGAGGCTGAGGGAGCTNACACTACATATAATATATAAACACATCATAGTGTATTGCAGTATTAGTAGTATAAGGGTAGTAATTGTTATATAATACAGAAGATGTAAAATGTCATATATAAATTATAATCTATAATATTATGCCCTATGGTACTAATTATAGTACTATATGGTGATCTATTATATATTATACACTATATTACATTTATTTAGTATATATTAATTCTGCATTCTATAAATAATGGACTTGTCCAATATAACATGAAGGTGATAAACTCTCCAGTGATGCACAGAACCTCTAGTGAATACGGTCTCGGTTTTAATTCAGTGACACAAGGAGTAGATGAAATCTCATCAAATATGTCAAGTTAAGAACATGCTTAAGTGTACTGTTGATATTTCTCCGTTAAAAGCAATATTGCCATTAAATTTGAATTTGAGGGTTCTGCAGAAGAATTCCAAAATGACCAGAGTAAAACATTAGGGACAATCATCATGTGTTAGCCAAATAGTCCAGTTCTGGGCATTTTTTTATTGGTAAGGGCAGCCTGTAGCCATAGAATCATAAAATCAACCAGATTGGAAGAGACCTCCAAGATCATCCAGTCCAATCTAGCACCTAGCCCTATCCAGTCAACTAGACCATGGCATCAAGTGCCCCATCCAGTCTCCTCTTGAACACTTCCAGGGATAGTGACTCCAATACCTCCCTGGGCAGCCCATTCCAAAGCCAATCACTCTCTCTGGCAAGAACTTCCTCCTAACATCCAGCCTATACTTCCCCCAGCACAACTTGAGACTGCGTCCCCTTGTCCTGTTGCTGGTTGCCTGGGAGAAGAGACCAACCCCCATTTGGCTACAACCTTCAGGTAGTTGTAGACAGCAATGAGGTCTGCCCTGAGCCTCCTCTTCTCCAGGCTAAACAATCCCAGCTCCTTCAGCCTCTCCTCATAGGGTTTGTGTTCCAGGCCCCTCACCAGCTTTGTTGCCCTTCTCTGGACACGTTCCAGCACCTCAACATCTCTCTTGAGTTGAGGAGCCCAGAACTGGACACAGTACTCAAGGTGTGGCCTGACCAGTGTTGAGTACAGGGGAAGAATAACCTCCCTCGTCCTACTGGCCACACTGTTCCTGATACAGGCCAGGATGCCATTGGCCCTCTTGGCCACCTGGGCACACTGCTGGCTCATCTTCAGCCTACTATCCACCAGTACCCCCAGGTCCCTTTCCTCCTGGCTGCTCTCCAGCCACTCTGTCCCCAGCCTGTAGCGTTGCTTGGGGTTGTTGTGGCCAAAGTGCAGAACCCTGCACTTGGCCTTGTTAAATTTCATCCCATTGGCCTCTGCCCACCCATCCAGCCTGTCCAGGTCCCTCTGCAGGGCTCTCCTACCTTCCAACAGATCAACACCTGCTCCTAGCTTGGTGTCATCTGCAAACTTAATGATGCTGGACTCAATCCCCTCATCCAGATCATCAATAAAGATATTGAACAGGACCGGGCCCAGCACTGATCCCTGGGGAACACCACTAGTGACTGCCTGCCAACTGGATGTGGCACCATTCAACACAACTCTCTGGGCTCGGCCTTCCAGCCAGTTACTGACCCAGCACAGAGTGAATTTGTCCAAGCCATGAGCTGCCAGCTTTGCCAGGAGCTTGTTGTGGCAGACACTGTCAAAGGCTTTGCTGAAGTCCAGGTAGACTACATCCACAGCCTGCCCCATGTGCACCAGGCAGGTAACCTGGTCATAAAAGGAGATCAGGTTGGTCAGGCAGGACCTGCCCTTCCTAAACCCATGCTGGCTGGGCCTGATCCCTTGGCCATCCTGTAGGTGCTTTGTGATGGCACTCAAGATGACCTTTTTCATGACCTTGCCTGGCACTGAGGTCAGGCTGACAGCTCTGTAGTTTTCTGGTTCCTTCATTTCAGGCACTAGGTTAAGCAGACTATCAATCTGCTCACACTTAATGCAGCCATTGCCTCTGACACCCTCGACTTTGAGTGCCAGGATCCAACACTCCTCACAGCCAATTTGTGGTTTGGGTGCCCACAGTTTTACAACTTCTGTGAACCTTTTACTGAGTTTGCACCATGTCTGCCTTTCTTTGAGGTGTGGTGGTAGTTGGTTTGGGTGTGGAGGATATATTATCTTCAAATAAGGCTAAAATTCAAGGTAGGAGGATGAAGCTCAACTGAACTTAAAATTCACACTGCCTTTTGGGTCCTTTGGCCTTTCAGCCTTTCAGCTGTAGGTCTTCCCATTGTTAGGGCCCTCAAACGTTTGAACTAAGTCTTTCTAACGTCCTCTTCCAGTGCTAGAGAAGCCCTCAAATGTAAACCTCAGCATCCTGCACATAAATGCAGTCCATTCTTTTGCAGCCAAACAGAATGACAGTGAGAGCTGAAACAACTGTTGAGTGAAACAACGAAGAAATGCGCACCACTCTGCACACAAAGGAAATCATACAGATCAGCTGTGTTTGTACAAATTTCAAGACACTATCACAAGTCTACCATAAAAACAGGAGGTAGCTGTCTTACAAAAGACCACTCTTCCTGATGCTCCTAGGAGCTGTGAAATGTGGAAGATAAATGTGTTCTGATCATGTCTGATACTTTAATCCAAATGTTAGCTGCATGGCAGAGTAGGTCTGGACAGATGTTGCTCGTGAGTGATACTGTGCTTGCACTTTTATACTGAAGTCAAAAACAGTTAGGACCTGTTCACCACCTTCAGTGGACTGCAGTACATGTGCTCTATTCTTCATCTGCTTTTCACCCTCTCTTCTACAACCAACACTGTGGAGCACACACAGCATGTCAGTGATGACAGCTGCTGAGTTTCACACAGAAAAATGGGGCTTTTGGATATTTTCACCTTATCTCTCCTTAGCTAAGGAATGCCACTTCCCTAAGCTCTATTTCTGAAAGAGCACAGCTCAGGTTGCAATCAGCTTAACCACCAGCTCAGGATGTACAAGCCCAAGTTATGGTATACAGAGAAGTCAGAACTGAAGAAAGTCATCTCCTTCCAAATCAATATCAAACCTTCAGTTTCCATGACACAAGGTCAGACATAGGCAGAAAGCTTCAGAAAAGTCCCTCCAGGGTGTTTGTTCAGACAGGACACAATCCTAAGGTGTTAAGGGAGGTTTTATCTGTCTGGTGCTCAGCCAAATTTCTGTTTATCTTGGGAACTCAAGATTTCCTTTACTTAGGAAGAAAAATCTGAAGAGTGAAATAGAAGCAGTAGAAGCAGAAACCGATAATTCCTTTCTTCTCATTCTACATTCTCACTATGGCACCAGAAAGCACAATGGAGACCAATGTAATTCTCAATATATGTGTCCTTGATAGCTTTTATGAGAGTTTGTTAATTTTCCTGACCATCCAGGAAAAATATTGCATTTTTTAATTAAAAAAATTGAAAGAGAACTGATAGTCTGATTGGGTTGAGTGGCATAAGGAAGTTCTGTGAAGTACACCATAAAGAATCAGGGAATAAGCCTTGAAACTAAAAGTAATCTTAATGCAGAACCCTTCTACTGGATGTTAGGAAGAAGTTCTTTACAGTGAGGGTGGTGAGACACTGGAAGAGGTTGCCCAGGGAGGTTGTGGATGCTTCCTCCCTGGAGGCATTTAAGCCCAGGCTGGATGAGGCCTTGAGCAACCTGCTGTAGTGGGAGGTGTCCCTGCCTGTGGCAGGGGGTTGGAGCTGGATGATCCTTGAGGTCCCTTCCAACCTAAACCATTCTATGATTCTATGAACTTCAGAAACAGCATCAGGATGGGTCAGTGCAATTTGGGTTCTGCAGAATGGAGAAATTAGCAGTAGTTCCTTGCAGAAGAGAGGTCATAGGGATCAGCTCAGCATCCTGAACCATCACTGATCTCATTCTACTCCAGTGCATAAGGCAGAAGGAAATACAATTCTTTAGTTGTGAAAGCTTGTAGAACTGGGTCTTTAAGACACAGAAGTCAGTTGCTTGCTCTGCAAAGAAACAAAAAGTTAAAATCATGATTCAAGAGACTACCAGAGCCAGGCCAGGGTAGAACTGAGGAACACAATTCTGTGTCAGTTCTAATGGAAATCATAGAATTGTATTGGTTTGGTTTGGATGGGGCCTTTAGAGGCCCCATCTAGTTCAACCTCCCTCCAGTGAGCAGGGACATCTTCAACTACATCAGGCTGCCATCTAACCTGGCTTTGAATGTCCCCAGAGATAGAACATCTACAACCTCTTAGCTATTTCCCAGCCCTCAGTGCAAAGCACTTCTTCTTTAATGTCTAATCTAAAACTACTCTCTTTTAGCTTAAACCCAACCCTTTTCCAGTCTGAACATCCCCAATTCTCTCAGCCTTTCCTCATAGGACAGATACTGCAACATTCTGGTCATTTCTGTGGCTCCCCAGTAGACATACTCCAATATGTCCATGCCTTTCTTGTGCTGAGGACTCCAGAGCTGGACACAGCATTGCAGGCAGTGTCTCATCAGAGCAGAGTAGAGGGGCCACATCACCTCCCTTGACCTTGCTGACCATGCTTGCTTTGGTGCAGTACAGGAATCAGCTAGCCTTCTGGACAACAAGTACACATCACCAGCTTATATTCAGCTTCTCATCTACCAGTAGCCCCAAGTCCTTTTACACTGAATCGATCTCAATCTGTTCCTTCCCCAGTCTTTACTGTCATTGGCGATTACCCTGACCCAGGTGCAAGACCAGCACTTTGCATTTATGAACTTCATGAGGTTCACAGAGGTCCATTTCTCAGGCTTGACCAGTCCCTCTAATTTGCATTCTTTCTTTCAGCCACGTCAATAAGGAAATGTGAAAGCAGATCCTCCATGGGAACTGTGAGGTTAGACTTACCTCTCATCATTACAGGGCTGCACCTGACTGAGATTCACCTCAGCTTCTTTGCAGAGCCACTTGTTGCTTGTGCTCAGAAACACAGCTTCCCTATATGAGCACAGATAATTACTTGTGAAGTGGCCTAATTCCTGTTAAAGACTCTAGGTGTGACGTGAGGCTTTCTTTCCAGCTTTAAGTTGTATTTATTAGTAGAATTGTGGACTTGATTTCTTTTAATCCTCATCTGGGGGGGAACCCTAGTCTAGCCTGCCCTCTAGTGCTTTGTGGAGCCAAGGATCTGGCTCCTGACATGAACACTAGAAGAAATCTTGGTATGCCAATGGGTATGTTTTCGACGTGGTATGTGCAGCAGTCTGCCAGAGATGCCTTAATCAATACTTTGCAGTGTCAATTCATTATTAAAGACATGCTAAAGCAAAGTTTTTTCTACCTGAAATGGTAAAAACATTGTCTGTAAATAGAACAGGGTGATGACTTAGAGGAATCAGGCTCTACGTTTTTACTGTCATATTTTTGCAAGCCAGCTCTACATAAATCTCAGTTGTCCTCGTTGGTTTCACACAATCACAAATATGTCATTTTAAGCCTTTTCTAAGGGTTAAGCATCTAAGGATGCTTAAATGTTTGTGCACATCTATCCTGGAAATGATAATGCTGGAAATCTTACATGTAATTCAGCTGGAATCTATATCAGTGAAAGGAAGATACCGATTTACAATAATTTGAGGTTTCAGTGTCATGACCACTTGTATTGTTCACAGCATACGTATGTTAGAACAAGAGGGAATGGCCTCAAACTGCAACTGGGTGGGTTTAGGCTAGATATAAAGAAAGAAAAAAATCACAGAAGAAGTGGTCCTCAAGCATTGGAACGAACTGTCCAGGGAGGTGGTTGAGTCACCGACCCTGGATGTGTTTAAAAGTCATTCGGATATGGTGCCTGGGGCTACGGATTAGGGTGAACTTTGTAAAGATATCAGCTGGACTTGTTGATCCTGAGGGTCTTTTCCAACCTGAATGCTTCTGTGATACCTGCAGCTCTAGCAACGAGTGATAATGAAATTAGCTAATTGGAGGAGGAAATTTTTAAAACCTAGAGACATACACTAAAAATCAACCTGACAAATTTTCAGGTGGGCAGGTCAGGTGAAAAATCCTTCTCCTCCCCCCCCCCCCCCCCCCCCCCCCCCCCCCCCCCCCCCCCTCCCCCCCTCTCNTTCTGTTTTGTGAAAATATTTACACTGGCTTATGGACATTTTTCTTTCTCTCTTCTTTCCTTAATGGTGTTTTTAGAAATTATTCAAGCAAAAATATTGTGGCCAGTTTATGATTGTTGATCTTTTCAGTATAATTAAAAATGTGTTTTCAATAAGCTAGTTAACTTTGTGATCAATTTGATGGTGGTTTCACTACTGTTTTCATTCTTTTTTTATGTAATATTCAATATAAAGTCATATACATACAGACATCAAATTGTTTTGAAAATATAGACTCAATCCACTTCAAATAATTAGAACTAAAATCAGCTTCAATATTTTTTTTTTCAGTAGGCTTTTGGATCATCTAAAGAGGGACAGACTTTATCTAGTTATGGCCAGGGAAGCAAAGTAACACATATTTACTTATTCAGGGGTCTCTGCTTGCTCCAGGTTCTTTGCTTCTGTTTCAAGATCCATAGAAATCATTTCTCCTTTTTATTTGCCAGAGCAGTGAAATCCACACCAAAAACCTCTATCTGACCTTGTTTTCATACAAGAAATGAAATGGAACAGTTCATCATCAGTCTCTCCACTGTGTCTACGGCAGAGAGTAGTCCTTGGGCATGACCTGAGCCAGGGGCAGCCATGGGTCCCAGACACAGGTCCTCTCTGAGCAAACTGCATTGTGAACTCAGACCACCCACAGCTTCCCGACACCATCCGCATCAGTGAGTCCCAGCCTGCTCCCACACTGAACATGGAAACTCAGCTAATGCACCCCCAAAATCACCTTTCAGGCAACCAAATTTGGATTAGAATTCTTTTTTGCAAACTCTTTTGGACTGAAAAGGGGCAAGCATAGATGCAAGCCTCAGGAGAAAGAGCAGCATCCGCAGTGGAGTAACACAGTCTTTGCTCAGCACAATTGCAACACCAGAAAAAGGTGCCCACAGCAGAGAGTGAGGTCAGCAGGGGGATGTAGCTTTTCAGTCATCACCAAAAGAAAAATAGACATGTGACCCTGTCACCTGAACTCTCTTCCTTATCCACAGGGAGAAATAAGTTCCTCTAACGTGTCATTCATTTGTTCTGTTTTAGAGAAATTAATCTCACCTCACTATATCTGCCTGTACTTGCACAAGACTACTGCTGGCCATAAGAATCCCCTTTTTCTGTCACAACAAGGCAAGAAGAAAAATGCCAGGAGGTGGGAACTGTGTGTAACCCTGTGTTTAAGAGTTTTCCTGTGGGAACAGGTTTGTCATATTTTTCATTAAGGACAGCAAGCCCAGATAAATAAGCCTCCAGCAGACGAGGGTTAGGTTTTACAAGTACTTAAGTTGTTGCATCTCCTCCATAGGAAACATCACTTTCTCAGTCACTTTTCTGTTTGCAGCAGCTGAGACCTAGTACTTGAGATGTAATGTATACTATACATAATCAGCCATTTAGTGCTCTCATTGTGTCTGACCAACAAAAGAATAAAGTTTTTCCTCCTTCCTGTAAAACGTCTCCTTGAGTGTAAGAAAAAGTCAGAGCTTAGTCCCTCCTGAGGAAGCACATGGAAAATAAATGTATCAACCTCTTACTGCCTTCTGCATGTGCCTGCATGGCTTGTGCTGTTGGTCCTCCTGGAGAGGTACAAAGTCACTGCTAGTCACTCACACAGCTGCGCAAAATACTACAGATAGCTGGAAAACCTGTGGGCAGCCCAATCTTTTACCTGCAAATTTCCCTCTTTCAGAACTGATGATGATTCTTAACTGCTTCCTCCCCTTAATGCTCATTTTTGGGTTTCACAGAAACTCCTACCCAATTCCTTTTTAGAGCTACACACAGGTCACTGAGTGCTTCTGAAATCTGGGGATCTGAAATAAGCAGGGAAGATGTCGAAAATCAATAGCCCTGTAATGTAACAAATAGTTAAAAAACAGAAGTCCTGTAATGTAAGCTGATTCCAGGTATCACTTATCACCAATTCTGACAAAAATAACACAAAAAAATATAATTATAACCTAAGCTCTTAGAACATTAGTTGGAGATCCATGAGATTTTTGAAAACAGCACTTCCTTTCTGTCGCAGCCTTGGGTTATGGGCTAACATACATACCTGCTCTGGTTTTTTGTCTATAACCAAGAGGGTCAGGAATGCATCCCTTCTTTAACACAAGCTGAGTTTCAGGTCTTAGTGTACCGTTTGGAGGCTGTCTTTCATCCTAAGGCTGATAAAACTTTTAAAAACACTGACAAAGCTGGTGTTATTTTCTGACTTTTTATGACTACATCCCAGAGAGTAGTAAGACCACTGAATTGAGAGATACTGTGGAAAATATTTTGGAGCACATTGCTGACTGATGTTCTTCTTTTGAAAGTTTCTCTTAAGACATTTCTATGACTTCTTGTCACTGTCTTTCTACTCCTCCTTTCCAAAACACACTTTCAAAGCCAATTTTTCTACATCTCTGCCCATTTGTTTTCTTGACTCTTAGATCTTTATTTGCATTCTCCTGTTTTCCTTGGGCAATAGGCAGATCTGAAGTCAGATTTTAAATAGTGGAGCATAATAACAAGATCAAATGCCTATGTCTACATTGCATACTGTATTGAAATAACTATGGGCTAATAGCAACCTTACAAATGAACTAATGAAAATCACTCAAAAGACAGAAGAGTCGGGGAGGGGAGGGGGGAGCATCTATTAACATTAACTTGAAATTTAATCTTGAATTTTGGCTGCCCTTTTGTCAGGTTAATATAATCAGATAAGGCTGTGAAAATACAGATAGTAATTAGCATCTTTAACTTGGAATAAATTGACAAGTAATTTAATACTGGAAATACATTCAGTCTTGTCTGCATTTGTACAGAATATGACAAAAGATTAACTCTCTCCTTAATCTTGGAGTTGTAGCTGAGAACTCTCTGTAATAATGAAAAGGCTGTGATATTTTATCTGACAGAAAATACTTATGTCATTTCTCCTGTGCCCAGGTACAGTGGTATTTCCTGTATAAAGAGTCCTCATCTGATAAACCCTGAAGTCAAACAGATACACAATATTGTTTGCTCATTTATTCAAATGCAGATATGTTCACAGAGGCAGTTTAGCATAGCTGAACACAAAATTCCTTTACACCTTGAATAAATCTCCATTATGACAACTACAGTGTCACAGCATTCATTTTGACGTGCTTTGGGAAAACAGAGGAACTTTGCCATGGGAGCACTGTAATTCCTACTCTCTATCTATATAATTCCTACACAATAAAAATCCCACTTGTAGCTCAGGGACCTCTGTAACCCTCTGCAACACCCATCATTCACATAAATTCAGATGACATTGCTATGCAAGCTCCTTGAAGACCTTCTCTGTTCTAATCTGCCTCCTGTTTAATTGGACAAGTGTGAAACGTTTTGTCTTGTCCCAGGCTATCTCTTTAATACTTCCTTGCACAGCACCACTTGCCAACTTGAACTTAGCTACAGCAAAGTAGCTGCATTTCTCTCTCTAACCTAGCCTGCCATCTCTCTGATTAATCCACCTGCTTCCTAACCCCCCCTGGCTGACCCTTCATTCTTCCTTGGGCACAGGACAACATCTGGGGTAAGGTAGAGAGGAGTGGGAGAAGGTGGAAGGGTGGCTGGGAGCCCTCCTGGGGACTCAGGTTTCTGAGAGGTGAGTTGTGTTTCTGTGTTACCTTTTACCTTGTATATTTCTGTATATAACTGTATATATATTGCAAAT
This sequence comes from Tricholaema leucomelas, assembly GCA_013400475.1. NCBI lineage: Eukaryota > Metazoa > Chordata > Aves > Piciformes > Lybiidae > Tricholaema lacrymosa > Tricholaema leucomelas. Next base: position 47,947 of record WAAF01013560.1, read on the forward strand.
ATCTGCTTGTATGTTGTGCTAAGCCGTAAATAACAAGCTTCTTTCAATTTCCAGAGCTGGCTGAGTCTAGTCTGGGTGATTTCCAAAGTGTGAGGAGGTGAGTAACACCCAAACCATCACAATGATGCAGCTATGGATCCTTTCAACATAGGTCTGATCCTGCTTTATGACTACTTGGATGATTCTTCTGGCAAGTAGTGGGTGGAAGATACCAGGAGTGGGGAGAAGACAGGACTGCTTCTGCCAGCATCCATGCCAGGTCACTTTATCTGCTGTTTATAAGATTGCAGTCTAAGTGATATCAGAGGCACATGAAAGGCTGAAGTCCCTTCCCATTTCTGTTTCACTTACATCTAGTATCATCACATGACACTAAAATCTGATAATGACTTAGCTGAGGTACCAATTAACACTCACATTTAATTAACTTGACTAGGTGCAGACAGAGTATAGAAAAAGAGATCTTTTCAGCTGTCAGTGGCAGATAGACTGACTTCTACAATTGTGAAACTGTTTTTCTGACCTCTTTTCCCTCAGATCTTCTTCCTGAATGCAAATGTTAAAGGAAGACAGTTCTTAAAGAAATTTGCATGGAGTTGTCCTGAGTTTCGAGGATACACAACTTCAAATTCAAAATTCATCATTAATGAACCTTGTATCAGGTTTGGTTCTGCTTCATGGTGCTTTCCTGATGAAATAGACAAAGGGATGAGGGATGGGAGGTGATTGTTATTTGAATTTTCAAAAGTAACATTTCTTGTTAAATCATCAGAAAGTGGAGGAACAGAAAGCTCACAAGAAAACATTTAAATAAGTGCACATCTCATTCTGCTTTATTCTTCTCTGCCCTTAAAGTCACTAAAGTAATTTGTATCTTACAGAAAAGTCCTGCTTGTGTGGAAGTGTAATCCACAGAGATAAATCCAGGGGATGTTATGACATGCTAAAACAAAATGTCAAACCTAGAAAGTCCAGGTCTGATAACTATGGCCTGGATTGTCAAGATCTTAAAACCACGGCATGACCTCATTGACAAGCTTCTTTGCTCCAAAGTGCTTGGCAGCATTCACACCTCATTTGTCTATCCAGTTCCTGGCAAATCAAACAGATGTTAGAAAAAGAGAGGCTGCAGAATAGCAGATGGGGGACATGAAGTTGACAGATCTCTGAGGAGGCAAGCTGGTAGGCAAAAAACATGATATACAAGAAAGCAGTTCATGCAGAATCTGCCCTGGCATCTGCAAGCAGCTTGTCCATCAGGCATTATATGACTGTGAGCATCCTCGCACAAGATGAAGTTAGAAAGTCCTGGTGTAGCAGTGCCAAACAGGCTATTGCACTCCATCAGTGCCCTGTCACCATCTGCCTTTGCACATGAGCAGTACCACTCTGCCAAAGTCTACTCTGAACAGTCTATAACACTCTAAGCAAGTACATACTTGCTCATTAGTACCACCTATCTGAGCTGTTCAGCCCATGGACATCTCCTTATGCCATTGAAATGTATGTCTGATGCACTCTCATCTCCTCTAACTCCCATGTGATGTACTGACACCCTGTAGGAATGGATCTCTCTGGGAAGGGTCAGTGTAAGACTGTGAAGCTGATCAAGAGGGTTGTGTTGAAATAAATTATTTTGCTGAAAGGCAGGATGGTGAAAACTGCAATAACAGTTCTATAAGGGAAGAAATAACTTTTCATAATTTTACCCCCCTGAAAGGAGCTAACCTGCTTCAACGGGTTCACATTTCCATATTCACACTTCCCTAAGCATCCAGACCATTTTTATGCAGAATGAAATAGTGAAAACAAAACTATAGACCTAACATTTCAAGCTGCCTACCTGCTGAAATTAGCACTTGAGCAAAAAACATCAAGGGCAGTTCTTTATATGGTCTAAATACACATTAGTTTAAATAGCTAATGTAAATAGACTTCCACTGATTGTGTTATCTATGGAGCTGAGTAACCAAGAATTACAAATGGAACAGGACTGAGTGTCAGAAATGAGAGTTTGTGTGAACACAAGAAACCGTGCTGAGTCCTCAGCTTCAGTCTCTTTCGAGAAGATATTAGTCTCCTTCAAAGAAAAATGTACAGATGGTATTTTTGATCCTGCTTTCCCATAAACTTGCTGTCCAGAAAAAGAAAACCCTCAAGAAGTAATTCTTTGGAAGCTTCAGGAGTCTGCAGAAGAAACCTCTTTGGATATATTCACGAAACCTTCTTATAACACAAGGAAAAGAAAGTTGGCCGATGCAAAACACAGAAAACATTTTATCATTCATAAGTAGATTAACACCTGTGCATCTCTTTCCAAAAGGGAGCAGTTATGTGAAGGTGACTTTAAAACCAGTGAAAGGTTCAGCATTACATTCACGTTTCCAGAAGTGACTGCTAGAAGACAGGAAACAATAATATTTTAAGAGGTCTATGAAAGGATCATTGTGCTAGTGTTTCTCCATATTAAATCACACATTTGTCAGAGCATTTGTAGACTACAAACCATCCGAAGCTTCTAGGAGCTGCAGCCTAGAGTCTGTAATGGCAAAATTTCAGTTCCCCAGGAGTCCACTTCCCAGGGTAGGTTTTGTTAGAACAAATATACTATTACATATTTTTCTTTCACAAAACAAAAGCAATTGTTGTCTCCACAAGACCCACAATGTTAATACCAGGCACTTGAAGGTACAGACAGTAGCCTGGTTGTGAAAGCCCTTCAATTGCAGCAAATCATGAATCCATACAGCCACAGAGTTCAGTTTTTTTTTTCAGATTGTGCCATTCAATGGTTCAGAGTTTTGTTTGAAAACTTGTGTGCAAACCTTAATGTATGAAAGTGTTTCTTTTCCCAGGGGAATTTAGGTGCTTAAAACCCAACCTGCTTAAAACAGTGAATTAAAATAAAATCCAAATAACTCTTAAAAGACCAAATTATTCAATGAATTAATTTTCTGTACGGAGGATCACTGTAGAAAGTTTCAAGAAGGACATCAAAGTGTTGGACTGAGTCCAGGGGAGGGCCACGAAGATGCTCAAAGTGCTGGAGCGCCTCTGTTATGAGGACAGGCTATGAGAGTTGGGGCTTTTCAGTCTGAATAAGAGAAGGCTTAGAGGAGATGTTATAGTGACCTTCCAGTATCTGAAGGGGGCCTACAGAAAGGTTTCGGAGGGACTATTTAGAAGATCTTGCAATGACAGGATGAGGACTAATGGGTTTAAACTGGCAGAGGGGAGAGTTAAACTAGATGTTAGGAAGAAGTTCTTTACAATGAGGGTGGTGAAACACTGGAACAGGTTGCCCAGGGAGGTTGTGGATGCTCCTTCCCTGGAGGTGTTCAAGAATAAGTTCAATGAGGCCTTGAGTGACCTGTTCTAGTGGGAGGTGTCCCTACCTATGGCAAGGGGATTGGAATTAGATGATCTTTGTGGTACCTTCCAACCTAAACCTTGTATGATTTACCTGAATAATGAAAGAAAAAAGAAAGAGAGTCATCTTTTCTGGGCTCCAGAGAACCAGCACTCAAATTACAAGGATAAAATAAAGTTCAAGTAGCTACATTCCTCTCCAGAGGCATCACAGTCTCCTTCATGCTTTAAATACAGACGGCAGTGAGCCCTTGCAGACATAACCCATTCCTGTCTATTCTCTTTAAAACACCTTCTGGTTTACTGGCCATATTTAGATACTTAGGCAGTCTATAAAAAGCGCTACATGATCTTAGTTGCACTAAAACCAGTAAGAATTGTACTTCATTTCACACTTCTGATGAAAAAAAAATCATTTCCCATACAGGGATTTTCAAAGGTGCCTGAGGGGTGGATCTACAAAATGATTTTAAGATCCTACATCAAATTTCCAAGCACAGCTGACATCCACAAAGAGACTAGATTCACAAAGGGGATTTAGACTAAACTTTGCAGCAGGTCACTTCTACCAGAACCCATAGCTCTGCATTTGGTGACTTCAGGTAACACAAGAGGAAATTTGTCAAAGACAAAGAATGAGACTCACCACCAGCAGTGTGTTGAAAAGAGCCTCCAGATTAGCAAAACACCAGGGAGAGAACAGTTTAGGCTGTGACAGCCTCAGGACATAGGACCAGAACCACACAAGAGTGTCACCAAAATGAGTAATCACTGCAACAGCTGGAACTTCAAAGAAGCAAGTTCTCCACAGCTGACACCTGAAGCTGAAGATACCTACAACACCTATGGATGCAACAGTGCTGGATGGGCAGGGATTCCTCTAATGCCACACCATTTCTGGCAGTGCTTTTCCTTCCTGATCACACTTGAGACAAAGGCCAGCAAATGTATTCTGAGAAGGATGGAAATCTTCAGTCTGTTCTGCAAACACTTCACCACATAAATACAGAACCTTCATGGGCTGCATCAAGAGAAGTGTGGCCAGCAGGGCAAGGGAGGTGATTCTCCCCCTTTACTCTGCTCTCCTCAGACCCCACCTGGAGTACTGTGTGCAGTTCTGGAGCCCCCAATACAAGAAGGACATGGAACTGCTGGAGCGGGTCCAAAGGAGAGCCACGAAGATGATCAGAGGGCTGGAGCACCTCTGCTATGAGGACAGGCTGAGAGAGTTGGGGCTCTTCAGCCTGGAGAGGAGAAGGCTTCGAGGAGACCTTATAGTGGCCTTCCAGTATTTGAAGGGAGCCTACAGGAAAGCTGGGGAGGGACTATTTACACGGTCTAGTAATGTTAGGACGAGGGGGAATGGGTTTAAGCTGGAAGAGGGGAGATTTAAACTGGATGTTAGGAGGAAGTTCTTTACAGTGAGGGTGGTAAGGCACTGGAACGGGTTGCCCAGGGAGGTTGTGGATGCTTCCTCCCTGGAGGTGTTTAAGGTCAGGCTGGATGAGGCCTTGGGCGAGCTGCTCTAGTGGGAGGTGTCCCTGCCTGTGGCAGGGGGTTGGAGCTGGATGATCCTTGAGGTCCCTTCCAACCTAAACCATTCTATGATTCTATGATTCTATGATTCATTGACCTAGACAATTCAAATGGGATTTTTCCTTTTTTGTTTTCCTGTAGGCATAGCAGGTGTCCACCATACATAATAAGTAAAAGTCCGAGTATTAGCTTGAGATGAAAAGCATTCAGAGTATTATCTTTTCGCAATGGTTGGGTGAGAACTTGAAAAGTGGTAAAAAGACCCACATCATTCCCCTAGTGCCTTGGCCGCTATACCCCACTAAACCTATGGCTGTTGACAAATGAGCAATAGACACCAGTGATGCATGGCTAGGGCTGAGCGATTTTCTGTCACTGTTCATAAAAGCTACATAGACAATTCTCCTACTATAAAAAAGGGAAGGAAAAGCGCACACATATTTTAGTCTGTGTTTTTTATTAGAGATGCCAAAAGCAGATTTCCACAGTCTTTTAAATGTAACACAAAATTTACTTAGCACGAAAGGGGAATACAAAATTTACTTAGTACAAAAGGATCCGACAATTTAATCCAAATAACTTTCAGCGCTTGCTCTCTTAACATCCAACAAGAATAATCTCTTTTCAAGAGACTCAGCATTGCTCAATGGATTTAATTCTCCCAAAGAGGAACTATTTTAAAAAACTTAGGTTTATTTGCATAGGTTCATCATAAGTTTCAGAATTACATTGGAGACTTTCAAGTTTAAAGCACAGTTACTCCAGTATGGGGACCTCAGGTATTGCCAGAAGACACAGCTTGCCTCAGATTTGTATCACTCTGTGTACAGGGTTAACCCTCCAGGAGGAATGATCTTGAATCTGACCATAGGTGGTCTTGATGCCTCCCCAGGGGTGGGTCTGAACACTACCAGGTGATGGTTAGGCCACTCCCCCTAAAAGCAGGGGGACTTCCTGTTCTCTCTCTGCACACCCTGCCTCCTTGCTTGCCAGCATCACCATCCTGTTCCTGGTGCTCTTTGTTTTACCATGTGGCCATCACCCACGAGGCAGACAAACCCATTACCATCAAAATCCGGTTGTATTTACACATTTTGTATTTGTTTTTTCCTTCCCTATACCTTTGCAACTTCCTCACCTCAGATACCTTCTTAATTTCTTCTTTTTAACTTCCAAATCAGAGTGAGATTATTCATTTGGGTGTGCATACCTTTTCCTCTCTCTACATCTGATTACTTTCTTTTGGGGAAAGAAGGGGGAAGAGGGAAGGGCACTCTAAAAAAAATGTTATTGGTTCTATCAAATATCTTTGAGTCTCTGGGAATTTAAATTAGAACCAAGACACCCTGAATCCCACTGTCCCCTGGGAGCACAAAAGAGAGGGATTTATCTCACTAGCTTTAGTAGTGAGATGAATAACAATATTAAGATACCTTTTTTTTCTTTACCTTAACTAAGGTAATTAATCCAGACATAGAAGTCCATACTGCAATCACTAAAAATTACGGTGTCCTATGCTCTGCAGTCTTCCAGGATAATTAACTCTGCAACCACATAATGACACAGATCTTAGACAGGCTGAATAATTCTCTCTATATAGTTTTCTCTATGCATTGTCTGAATGGAGAGACTCAAGCAAGAAGCAAAGCTCTAATAGAAGCCCTTGACTGAGGTCAGATTAACTAAATTATGACCTAATGGCTGTGTAAAACCTGTAGAGAGGAGGAAAGCTAAAATAAATGAGACCAAGGAATCAGGAAGGGCTCCAAACACAGAAGGACAATACTCAAGGTTTTGCAGACCCTGGTTAACATGGGTATGTCCGGCGTGTTTGGGCAAATGCAAATACAGCAGAGGCTTTTTTGAAACATGAACAATATTCCAGTGCCCTGTTCTGGCAGAATAGAGCCACATGGTGATCCACAACAGGCAACCAAAGGGAATCAGGTCTGATATGAAACTGCATTGTAGGGAAACAGATTTTTGTCAAAACAACTACATTTCATATTTTAATCTGCAGACACTGTAAAACCAAGAAATTGTTTTAATCTGCTGAATAAGTCCTATTCCAGGGCATTTTTCAAGAGCCTCTGAGCATTTTATGGAATGGATATTACTTTCTTGTGTCTTAAAGCCACGAGGAGAGGGGCAGTTTGGAAGTGTGAGAGCTTCTCAGATGGGCTTATTTTCTGTCAGGGGATGAATAATCAGGGTTCACATGACACCAAATTTAAAGAGTCATGAATTTAAGGTGCAAGATTACAATTGTACTGAAAGCTCACAGCTGTTTTCACCAAAAAACCTAGCTTGTTGTTTTTTTTTTTCCTTTACTTTCCTGGACCTGCCATTGAGTGGAATTGAGTCAAACAACAGTTCTGCTCTAAGGCATACTGACTACGTAGCAAATCCAATTCTCCTGTTTGATCAGCTAAGGTTTTTATCAGCCAGATAGATGTCAGCCCTGCAGGGCATAAAATGTGTGTGTTAATTTCTTTCTTGCTTTGTCCATTGCTATATAAGGAAAAAGTCTGTTGGTGCATGAGTGATTCAGCTCATGTAGCATCTTGTAGCTACCAAAAGTTTAATAGGTTAAACCCTGACCTGTCTTTTGACCATGCAGCTCTAGAGCCATCAGACACAGGAAGCTTCCCTCTACTACTGTAGAGTTTAAAAATGTTTTCTAAAAAGTCAGTTCACATACTAATCTCATCCATACAAAGTTAATTCAAAGAAAATGCACATAACAGAACATCCATGTTGTTTCATCTTCTGCACCAGGCAACAATAAATCTGAGAAAGAGCCACAAAAAGCATGAAATATTGAATGCAATCACTGGACTGCACTCCAAGCTCTAAAAATGCCTCCTAGCTCACCTTCAATATATTGAGTTCCTTTCTGGCCCCAGTTTGATTCTCAGCTGAAGATTTCCTTGACCTCTCAGGCACTTTGTTTCCATTTGGTGATAATGGAATTAATTTGGCCCATTCGCTGGGACCTCTTACTGGCTGGAACTACACTGGCTTGAGAAAAATCCATCCACTATACTTAGCCTTGAACTTGAGGTTTATTTTCACAGAAGAGTTAAAAACAATGTATATTAAAGAGAGAAAATAACAGCATAGTGACAATCTGTGAATCTGTCCAACAGAGGGAAGGTTTAAAGGGTCCTAAAGATTGGCCTATCATTTGTTTATAGTGTTCACATCACCATAACACAAAGCTCAGTGAAGGGGTTTATTAATTTCTCTGAAAGGGTGTGGGTCAGCTTCAAATAATTTTCTACCATAGACACTTCATGACCACTTTTCCATCCAGCCCTTTTCAATTGAATTTTGCATTTCTGTGACATATTAGCTAGTTCAGATAGAGTAGTAATCAGTGTATTCAAAGTTGTTGTGCCCCATTTGGTTTTCAGTTGTCTTTCACAGTTCCCATCTGACACTGAATCCCAATGTCTGTAGACCACAGAAAGCCACTATTTAGAGTAACAGTCATGAAGCATGAATCCACTGCTTTACATTTAGAGGAATTCCGTTCAGATGTAATGATTACTTACTTCAACAGTAAGTAATTCTGAGCCCAGTAAAGTCAGGCTGGTGCTGAGACCACAGAAGTAATTTGTTATAGGTTCTGGTAAAGCAAAAATTGCAAGCAATGACAATGAAGAAGATGCACATGCGGTATAACAGCAACTCCTCAGGAGCATGGGAAAGGACACACAATGTTAGAGTTCAGGCAGTGTTTTGGTGTTGTGGTTGTTTGGACAATCTGCTGCTCTGATCTGTAGCAAAGTTAATGCTGAAGCAAGGAAAGATTTCTATGTAAGATCACGGAGATCATGTAAATAGCTTCTATGTCATTGAGCATGCCTCACCAGCAGACACAGCTGTAACAAGCCCTTCTGTTTGCTGCTGCAACTAGAACTTTCTGCAGACTGTTTCTGCTGTCTGCCTCAGGTTTTGGATTTGTATAAAGTTAAAAAAACAAACTGCAACTGAATTGGAACTGCTGCATTTCACAGGGCTTCTTAGAAAGCTCTGAGGGATTATGACTTCCTTTCTATTTGCACACAGAAGCATACCTCATAGAAGCTTCTCTAATACTTTAAAAAGTTTGACTTTCTCTCAGACTGTAACGATTTCTTTGATTAAACCAATCTGAGTTTGAAATTAAAGTAAAAACTTGAGAGCTCTGTGTAGTTTCAGCCCTCATATAAACATTTCAAACTGATTTTTCATTGATCGTTCTTTATTCCCACTCATTTGTTTGAGAAACAGGTTGTTTCATATTCTGGAAAGATAACAGAATTAGTTGCTGCGGTGTTCACAGCCACTTTAGAATAGAATAGAACAGAATCAGCTAGGTTGGAAAAGACCTCCAAGATCATCCAGTCCAACCTATCACCCAGCCCTATCCAGTCACTCTTTTAAAGCTTTATATAACTAATGCATGTTTGTGTTCACATGTATACGCCCCATTCACATCTCCACAACAAAGACTTGCATGTGCAAAAGTGCACATTGTATGTATGCAGAGTGACCTTCTCCTTTTTCAAAGTGGTGGTGCATTTTGCTCCTGATGTTTTCTTTTCTGTCTCTGGGACAAAGAATAACATAAAAATGATTGCTTCCCCACCATCACCTTCTGTAGGGAAAAAAAAAGCAGGGAGGGGGATTCAATTTCAGTGCCTGCTACATGAGGCCCTTGGAGAGTTTTGCTGTGATAGTGTATGAGTTGAGTTTATTTGGTCGTATTTTATTCCTACTTGATATTTACGTGCTGCTGCACTGTGGGAGAAATTAATCACTCTGAATTTATCAGAGATAAACTAATCCAACCAAAGTCAGTGGTTTAGCAGACAGAGTTTCAGAGGACAACAGTAAATTATAACTGTATTTGGTTAAGAGGTAATTAGCTAAACCTGTTTGCCTTAACCTTTGCTGCAACTATTGTTTTTACTAGAAGGAGAGTGTCATTAGATTGTGTCTGGGATTCAAGTTATGGAGAGTACACCACTTTTCACTGTCCAATTTTCATCTGTTATTCAAGGAAGAGGTAGAAAGGTCAGGATCAGATTGCTATAGTACAATTCTCCTGAGATGAGAGCAGAAAGTTTCCCTGACAGAGACAAAATAAGCCATGAAGAACAGTAGTTTATTTTTCAGTAGGATGGAGGGGGAGTCAAAAGAACACATGTCTACAGCCCTAGACAGATTTTTGCCATAATTCAACTGTCTCAGTAGATTTGAGAGCCATTTGAACTCATTCAGCATTTTAGAGAAACAGGGAAGAGTAATACCAATTTGCTGCAGACTGTGAAATAGTGCAGTTGAGAAAAAAAATGGGTGATTTTTTGTTTCAAGTGTACTGCTCTTCCACGATTTTTTCATTTAATATATTTATTCAGAGAATTAAAAGAACCATCAAAAGCCAAGTCTCAAATGGTTTTATAGTCATTTAATTGACCAGTTTAAATAACTTAGTCAAAATAAGGGTTTAGATTGGTCTGTGCTCTTGGCTTATCAATAGCATTCACCCAAATTTTAAGTACATTTGAGAACAGGGTAGATTTCAGTTTCTTGCTTGAAGAAACTCCTAACAGAAGACAGATAAATAGGTATCCAGGTCAACATGGTTGCTGAAGGTTAAAAGGTAAGCTTGTTTTACAGATTTATGGCTAAATGCATACAAAATCAACTCCCTAAGTTTCATTCCTAGCACAGTTCAAAAAGAGTACTCACCTACACACACACACACACCAGCTTTTACCTGGCTTGAAAAACAAGGTTGCTAATCTCACATAGCTCACTGCTTGTTCCTTCATCCTCAGGTAGTTTTCTCCTGTTGAGCTTCCATTATATTAAAAAGCAAAACAAAACAAAACAGAGGAGTTTTCAAGCAAGCCCACAAGGATGCTCTTCAGTCAGGCTGTTTCTGTGTGAGGGGAGATTGTTTAAAAGCTTTAAATCATTGCCCACAAGGTAACTCCTTTTTCACTTATCCCAGCAGGGCTCAACCTCAAAGATTCTACATTGTAAGGCAATGTAGAATTGAAGGCTCAACCTTCAAAGAGTCTATATTGCAAGGCAATTTCTCACACAATATAGACATTTTTTAAGGGGGAAAAAGATACATCAGCTCATGTAGGCACAATAATAAAGCTGGTAATGTAACTGCATTTTTCTACCTCGGAACAAAAGGTTATTACTTGTAGCCCACCTACCTAAGGAAAAGTCCTCTACGTGTGTAGTCTAACTCAAAAGAATATCCCATATTTTGACAGCTGAAGAGTGATATGGGAATACCTTCTCCCATCTGGTTTTCTGAAAACTTACTGGTACTGAAGAAGAAAACTGCTTGTAATAAGGTAGACTCTTACAAAGCAAAGCCTTGACTTTCTGCTCCAAGAATTACCTGTGCTGTTCAGTCTTTTTGTTTGCTGGGGGAAGCACACCAGACCTTACATCTGCCAGTTTGTATAATTACTGATTACCCCATTGTGTCGAATAAGCAAAGGTTTATATCCCTTGGTAGCACGGGCTGCCAAGTTTACGTCTCCACTGGGCAATCTTCTCAGTGGCTAATGCCGGTCTTCCAGGTAGGTATGGGAATATCAATATTCCAAGCCACAGGAAAAGGTCTATAGGGTACAAATGGTCTATTAATGGCTTATTGTTAAAGTTTCTTTGGGACGGGGAAGTGCTCTGTCTTTTCTATCTATAGGGTTCCTGCACATTACTAGTCAGATTTGCTCTTCAACAGAGCTTTTGGATAGAGGGAGTGAAAACCACTAGCTTTGCACTCCTGATTATATGTTTATTGTTTTTTAAATGAGTAGCCTGCTCCTGTAAATCAGAGGTGAAATGTGAGAGAAAAAACGTGTGCAAGTGTGTACATGCAAAAGTGTGTCTTATATGTAGACAACTGCTCAATTTCCTCTCCAGGTAGAACTGTCTGAAATTGACAAGAAGAGGGGTTTGGAGGTAATTTTATAGCATTATAGAAGACTTCGGTTCATCTCACAAAGCAGTGGGTTTTTTTTTTTAGAGATAGGAATTTCACTTAAGCTTGGAACTGTTCTTAGCCTCAAAATTTAAATTGCCTTATTCCAAACTTTCAAAAAGAACTAGAATTTTGCATGTCTCTCACAAGAGTCAGGGAAATTGCTAATACCTCACAGGTACTCTGTTCTCCTAGGAAGGTGAGATAAAAGCCACTTGGTACGAGGCAGCTGCTGAAACACTACAATTACAGTGAATCCTGCCAGATAATACAGGCTTATTGTTTCCTTGCTGCAAGCTTTGGGAGGGAGGGATGGTCTTTTCATTCTTGGGTTGGAAAGCACTCAGCTCAAAAGAGGACTTGTGGACACTACAGTTGTATAAATAAAACCAGTGAAATGGTTAAATGGTTACAATTACATTGGAATTGGCTAATAAGGATATACAGCAGCTGTCTCTTTGGTGTTTCATTTCGCGATGACCAGAAATAAATAAATGAGATGGGTGCAAAGATAATACTGCTTGTCTTCCAATCTAAGAGATTAAACAAAATACTAGATTACACACTCCTTTTTTTTTTTTTTATGAAGAAAAACAATAAATTATGACATCAGTTGTGTTTGGATAAAATTCTGTGGTTTTATAAGGGCTTTCCAAAGAAAAGAACAGAAGGCCACCTCAGTAAGACAATGTCAATGTCTAAAAAAGATGATAAAAAAATAATACTCCTCTTCCACTACAAATATAAAGGTTTAGAGGCAAGAATGTAGATCTTATTAATTCAAAACATTAGAGATAATATTGGTTAATAAAATTTAATTTTCTCTGTTAAGAATTTACTTTTAGTTCATTCACATTACAGTTGTGATCAGTGGATCCTAATGCTTTTAGGCTACGTGGCTCCATAAAGGAGTTGAGTGATTTTCACTCATTCTGAGAGAAAATTCCTAGCAGTTCCAATATGATAAATATAATAAAAATGCAGTAATAACCACAGAAGTAAAAAATAGATGTTGTGGGTTCAACCTTGTGTGTCCTACTTCATCCCCTATGCAGGCAATCAAGCATTCAAAGCACCAAAAAATTCCTATTGTGTCAGCAGAGTATTATAGGATGACATATCCTGGCTGTTAATGAATGAGATTTGGATTGTAAGCAGTAAGACATCTCATGTTGGTGCCCATTTTCAAGTGTGATCAGCTTCCATTTTTCATATAAGATTGTTAATTATTCCTCACATTGGGTGTATAAAGCAGATTTGCTGTTGTTCAAGTCCTTTGAATGTATGTCTTTACAGACTCATTCTGAAATCATTTCACATTTTCCCTTGCATCAGCAATCTTGTGCTGAGTTTCAAAATCCTTGGATGCTTTTATTAAACTTCTTTTTTACTTTGTAACTCAATCTTTGATCCTTTAAACAAGATTAGTCAAGGCTGAGTCTGTGCCACTGACTTTTATTATGAGTTCATGGCTATGTCTGGTTTCGGATTTGGCTTTCATATATGTATGCCTCTGCTGTTTTCCACTCAGAAATAGGAAGTCATTTTCTCTCACGTCTCTAGTTTGTATGTGACAAGACTCAGTTTATAATTACTGCTGAATTATGATCACAGAATCACAGAATTAACCAGGTAGGAAAGACCTCTAGGATCATCAAGTCCAACTTATCACCTAAGCCTTCTAATTAAACCATGGCACTAAGTGCCTCATCCAGTCTCTTTTAAACACCTCCAGGGATGGTGACTGCATCGCCTCCTCCAGCAGCCCATTACAATGGGCAATCACTCTTTCAGTGAAGCATTTCTTCCTAATGTCCAGCCTAAATCTGCCCTGACACAGTTTGAGGCTGTGTCCTCTTGTTCTGTCACTGGGTGCCTGGGAGAAGAGACCAGCCTCTGCCTGGCTACAATCTTTTTTCAGGTAGTTGTAGAGAGCAGTAAGGTCTCCCCTGAGCCTTCTCTTCTCCTGGCTGAATGACCCCAGCTCCTTCAGCTGCTCCTCACATGGCTGTGCTCCAGCCCCCTCACCAGCTTTGTTGCCCTTCTCTGGACACGTTCAATCATCTCAAAATCTTTCTTAAATTGAAGGGCCTAGAACTGGACACGGTACTCAAGGTGTGGCCTAGCCAGTGCCGAGTAAAGGGGCAGAAGGAGCTCCCTGGTCCTGCTGGCCACACTATCCCTGATACAGGCCAGGATGCCATTAGCCCTCTTGGCCACCTGGGCACACTGCTGGCTCATGTTCAGTTGGCTGTCAACCAGCACCCCCAGGTCCCTCCCTGCCTGACTGCTCTCCAGCCACTCTGTTCCCAGCCTGTAGCACGGCATGGGGTTGTTGTGGCCAAAGTGCAGAACCTGGCACTTGGACTTGTTAAAACTCATGGTGTTGGACTGTGCCCATCTGTCCAGTTGTACAAGTCCCTCCTGCCCTCTAACAGATCAACACAAGCTCCCAACTTGGTGTTGTCTGCAAACTTACTGATGGTGGATTCAATCCCTTTATCCAGATCATCAATGAAGACATTACACAGAACCAGGCCCAGCACTGATCTCTGGGGCACACCACTAGTGATTGGCTGCCAACTGGATGTGGCACCATTCACCACCACTCTCTGGGCTCGGCCATCCAGCCAGTTTCTAAACCAGCACAGAGTGAATCTGTCCAAGCCATGGGCTGCTAGCTTGGCCAGGAGTTTGCTGTGGTAGACAGTGTCAAAGGCCTTGCCAAAGTCCAGGTAGACTACATCCCCAGCTTTTCCCAAGTCAACCAGGCAGGTCACCTGGTCATAAAAAGAGATCAAACTGGTCAAGCAATTGCCCCTCCTGAATCTGTGCTTGCTGAGTCTGATCCCCTGTCCATCCTGGCGGTGATTCTAAGGGTAGGCGAAGGTTGGTCCTGAGACACTGCGGGAGGATGCTCATTGAATTTGGGTAGAGTCTGGGAATAGTTTTTGAGACTGTGGTAGCTGTAACCATTTGCAGTGACTCACAGGATTGCTATGAGAGAGCAAGATGGATTGTGAGTAGAATTACTTCCCCAAACAATAACTGCTTTAGGTATTTCTAAGCATTAACAGAAATTCTGATTACTCTTGTGACTATCTGCCTTCCATTTCAGCCTGACACTGTTGTCAGTTCCCTATTTGCTATGCTAAACTGCATGTCTCAATGCATTTAATTTCTGAAGGCAAGTTTCATCCCACCCAATTTAAGACACTGAAAATTCATAGGCCTCTTCTCCCTCTATGGTGACAGGGAAGACACGGCCACTCATGAATGATTCATCCTATCTTAAGTCACAGCTGCAGGATGAATATAATAAATCACCTCCTGGAGATGCCTGTTTCTCTTCACAGGATGTAAAAGCAGCTTTGGGGAGCATGGGGACAAGAAACCCGTCTCTCAGTTGCTGCAGATCAGTTGTATGACCTCCCCAAACTGGGTACAGCCAACTCTGGCTTATGCAAATCATTCCCTCCTGCTCTGTAAAACTGGGCAACCTCTTGCTGCACTTTGCAATAGTCTGCCCACGAAAATCACAGTATCTTGCAGCAAATCACTATGTAAACTTCTCAAAATCACTCAGCAGCCGGAAAGGATGCTTGGGAACTTCTCATTTGCTGGTAATGGGAGAATGTAATTGATTCAAAGAATTACCAGACTGGAGGCTAGTGTTAATTTTAGTTTAAAGGTAGTTTATTCAATAACTGGGTTTTCTAACATAATTTAAACAAATATATTTTGCAGTATTTCCCACTTTCTTTACTAGATGGAGAATTCAGAATTGATTGTCTTTTTAAAAGCACATTTTTCATTACTTTGACACGTAGCAATTGAATGAAGGCTAAACCTTTGCTCGGAATTTGTACTTGGACACAATGCACAAGCGGATTGAATCTCAGTCTAGGTATTTATGTTCCTGGGTTTGAGAGGTGTTAGTAAAACTCCTTCTCTGATTTTAATTAAATTGACATGAGAAATTTCAGAAAGGGGATTGGAAGCCACTATTTAAAGAGATGTTTTAATCTGTGTTTCCAAGGCATTTTCTATCCTAGCCTGGTCTCATGCAGGGATAAACCCACTGAATTGCTAAATACAAATAATTGTGGGCTTTCAAGATTCTTTGCCTTTTGCCCCAAAACCAGCAGGAGAGAAAGCTAAGCAATGAGTTCGCTAGATTTTCTTCCTTACATTTTTTTTCACCCCCAAAATTGTAAAGACTCATCTGTAAGTGTCTACCCACAGCTAGTATTTTGGAAACCAGAACTGTGTGAGTCATGCAGAAGAATTATTCCTAATGCCAAAATTAGGTAACTGAGTTCTGCAACTCCAAGTCCCTTAATTCTTCAGTCTATTTCCCACCATGTCTTTCCACATTCCTCTGAGCCACCAAAGTGCTCACTGTGTCTGCATGACATATTCATGCCTCTAGGTATCACCGTAGCAGTTCTCATGTCTCCTTCACCCTATGCAAACACAGACAGAAGAAAGAAAAGCAATCTTTCATAGATCATTGTTGCCCACAGTCATCCTTACTCATTGTGAGAGCCCCACTGGTCAGTAAACAGCTGGATCTAAGTGAGAACAGCTCTGGGGAGCTTTGACTTCAATCCAAGACATCTGTGCCTTGCCAAATGGGAAAACATAGGCATGGTTTAAAGCACAACTCAGCTGGGCTCAAGAGGTGGCCTCTGTTGGAGTTGCATGAAGGAAGCAAAGAGTCTAAACTAGGATGTTTGCAGACTCCTCTGCTCTACAGCTCCTTGTGGTGTAGCCAGAGCAAGCTCAAGGAGCAGGTCGCACTTCCTGTGTGCCAATTAGCAGTGGCCTACACAACATTTTCACCACAAGGAAAGGCAGTTCATTGTGGGATATGTTAAATTTATTCATTCTCATGACATTTTGCTGTAATTGACAGACACTAAAAGAAAAGACATTAAATTCTTCCTGTACTAATTGTTGGCTGTGCTAGCAATGTCATCTGATCGAATATACATTCTGAAATGTCGGCCAGTCAGTTTTCTCTTGGTGTTTATCTACCAACCAGGATTTAGTGAGACGTGTGGCACCATCAAGGGGTGGCACCAGAAAGAGACCACACTGAAAAGGTCCTGGCCCTCTGGATTTGTGTTTATGCCCAGTGTATAGGAAAGTTCTAGAATCATAGAACCATAAAATGGTTTAGATTGGAAGGGACCTCAAAAATCATCTAGTTTCAACCCTCCGCCATAGGCAGGGACACCTCTCAATAGAACAGGTTGCTCAAGGCCTCATCCCACCCAGCCTTGAACACCTCCAGAGAGGGAGCATCCACAACCTCAAAGGGCAACCTTTCCCAGTGTCTCACCACCCTCACTGGAAAGAACCCTTTCCTAACATCTAGTTTGAATCTCCCCTCTTCCAGTTTATAACCTTTACTCCTCGTCCTGTCATTATAAGACTTTGCAGATAGCCCCTCCCCAGCCTTCCTGTAGGCCCCATTCAGATACTGGAACACCACTAAAAGGTCTCCTTGAAGCTTTCCCTTCTCCATGTAGCCTACCCTCACAGCAGAGGTGCTCCAGCCCTCTGATCATCTTCGTGGCCCTCCTCTGGACTTGTTCCAACAGTTCAATGTCCTTCTTGTTTTGGGGGCTTCAGAACTGCACACAGACTCCAGTCTGACGAGAGCAGAGTAAAGGGGAAGAACACCTTCCCTTGCCCTGCTGGCCACACTTCTCTTGATGCAGCCCAGGACACACTTGCTGTCTGTGCTGTGTGCATACACTGCTGGCTCATGTTGAGCTTTTCATCAGTCCAGACCCCTAGGTTCTTTTCCTCAGAGCTGCTTTCCAGCCATTCACCACTCAGCCTAGATTTGTGCTTGGGATTGCGCTGATCCAGGTGCAGGACCATACACTTGGCCTTGTTGAATTTGGTGAGGTTGGCCTGGCCCCACCCCTCCAGCCTGTCCAGGTGCCTCTGGAGGGCACCTCTTCCCTCTAGCAAGTTGACTGTGCTACATAGCTTGGTGTCATACATATGACATTCATATGAAAATGAAGCAGATTCCTTCAGTGTCATCATTCTGGTCTGATTTTGACCTCTTTGTTATAACAGCTCTCAGCTCTTTGTTCAGAGGAGGTTCACAGGTGTAACTTAGTGTTGCACTCACTTCATAAAGCCCTGTTAGCCACTTCATGTTACAGCTCTGTTACCTCCTTCACAGTATCTAATAGCGCAGATCAAGCTGCCAAATTAAATTCTGTAAAAATCAGCTTCAATATCCCTGTCCAACTTTCTTACCAGTTCAGTCATCTTGGGTGATTCCTCCACCTTCTCATCAGATGCTCTAGCCCATAGCTTAAGGACAATCACCAGGCCATGTTCTGCATATCATGCCCTTTGCCTGCCAACTGCAGTTTCAGAACATTTGAAGATTTAACTCTTCCTGCCCCGCTCTTTCATGAGACTGTATCATCTCACTGAATATCTACACAGAAGGGTAGTGTTAGACAAGCATGATGGGCACAGGCCAGCTGTAGCCTGAAAACCATGTAATAACATTAAAGGTAGGTTAAGCCCAAGCTAGCATGGCCTCCTAAAAGGCCTAAGAAGTACATGTTCACTCCTGTCCAGACCCCTGTTACAGCTCTTCTTCTGGCCTTAATGCGAGTAGCCATGCTGTAACTCACAATGCTCACCTCCGCTCAAAATATTGCTGCTGGAGACTCTGGAGTAGTCCTCCAGCTACAGTGTTATCCTCCACACTGTCCTTCTATTACAGGTTTCTGTCTACTGCTTCATCACACAGAGAAAGGAGTTGTTGAATGTAGAAATCTGTCCCACCACCCTGTCGTGGAGGGCCCATAGGCCCAAAAACAGACTTGCATATGCCTTGCCTTGCCTGGACATGTTTTTCCTGCTTCTTAATCAGGGGTGAGCACATGGCCAGCACAGAGGGGCACAATGGGCCTGGTGCTGTGGAGTCTGTCCTGCCCAGGCTTTAGGTTGTGTAAGCCCCACATGCTCAGCTCACGCTTGCCGGGTGCTAGGCCCATGTGAGCCCCATATTTGGAAAGTCCAGGCCTGTGGCTCCTTGCCTGTTATGGCAAGGTTGGCTGACTGCAAGCCTGATTGGTTATTGGTGGCCAATGAGACCATCGATCTCGGCCCACAGTTAATAAATAGAGGTTAATTCACGTGCCAGCATTCCTCTTTCGCTCGCCGGTGCATGCACTCA